>SSNP01000138.1:58171-124300 GCA_006937955.1 Pachypanchax playfairii | reverse complement strand
CCCCCCCCCCCCCCCACACACACACACACCCACACACACACACACACACACACACACAGTATAAGGATGCCGGCTGTGTTCGGCCACCTGTTGTCTAGTGGATCAGAAAAAGCTAAAAAAAAGTTGCAGCATGTAGTTAAAACATGCTAGAAAACGAAGAAATGAAGGACGTGCTGATAATGATGTCAACAGCAGCTCATTTACTGCACATATACAGATGTGTATCAGTCTGTCACATCCCTCGAGCCTGAATGGAACATGTTTTTGTGTACGGCAGCTCAGGGAGCTCATTAACAACAGACTGAAGTCATGTCCGACATTTTGACTTGAAAGACTAGGCAGGACACAGGTGTGTTAACGAGGGCTGCATTCCACTTCTGCACTCAGGCATGTTTGCAAGAACAATGTCCTGTTAATGAAGCGCAGCCGTCGTTAACATCTGTGTTTAAGAGTCATAACTTTCAGTTAGTTTGGGCATCGCTGCTGGTTTCGCTTTTCTTCCGTCTTCTGGTCATTCACTGAAACTTGGATCTGGAACCTTTTCATCATACCCTCAATCAGCACTTCACAATGTGTAGGAAAACCCCACCACCACCCAGAATTCCTTCACCACCCAGTAAAATCCTCCACCAAACATGAGGAAGGAGCATTGTTTAAATTACTCCGCCCACAAGATTTTATGAGAATTTTGTAGATCTGAAGGAATCTCCCTCACAGCAGGCCACGAGAACTGTGAAAGAATCAAACTTCAACAACGTGACCTTTGACTTTCTGTCCTGTTGATTTAAGATGAACCTGTGATCAACATTCTAATAGAATTTTAAAACCATTATTATTTGTTTGGCTCCTTGTTTAACATGAACTGTGAGAAACAGGTTTTATTGGTTTAGACTTCATATTTTCCAGCAGTTATTGTCCACTGGAGAGCACATTTCTGCACATTTCTGCACATTTCCTGGGTATTTTTTGTAAAAATAACAGACTTAACCTAAGATTGAAAAAGTGTTTAAACTTGGTCAGAGAATGTGTTCCTATCCAGCTACTCAGCCCTCAGAGGTGATCTGGCACAGAGTTTTAATAAAGACAACTATAAACGCATGAGAAACCCAAAGAGAATCACAGCGCAGAAGAAAATAAATCCAAATGATTAAAAAGTTTAAATTGAACGTAAAGTCTAAGTGATGGGCTCTATGAACTCATGAAAAGCCTAAATTCAGCTTTGCTAAGTGAAAAACGTTTGCAGTGCAGGACTGTCTCCACAGAAAACCACAGCAGTAATCCAGGGATCATCTTGGCTTCCTTTTTGTTTTTTGATGGGATGTTTTTGGGATTAGAACTGTAGTGAAGAATTCCTGAAAAACAGGAACTGATGTGTGTAAGACAGGATGTGTTTTTGAGCCTTCTGGGAGCCACAGACAGACCCAAACTTCTCTCAAACAGCGTCAAAAACAACACTTTTACATCCTCCAGTAATTCTGACACTTCCCTGATCATTAGGTGTTTTTTTAACCTTGTAACATTCTGGAAAATGTCCCTACACAGAGAGGAGTATTCAAGCAATGCACTCACGTTATAACTGAATGATTTGTGCATTGAAATACAATTTGACACATTGGCTGCTGCATCACTAAAACTTCTTTTATATACAGATTAATACTGTATGTATAGATTTATTTGTTTCTCAGGTAATAGAGAAGAAAATCAGACAGACAGACAGACAGACAGACAGACAGACAGACAGACAGACAGACAGACAGACAGACAGACAGACAGACAGACAGACTCGTATGAATAAAAGTACAATTCTTTGCTCATACACTCGATCCTGGGAACTCTTTAACTCTGATTGTGAGTGCTGACATCCTGTAGTCAGCCTGTTTAGACATTAAACCCTCATGATTAATGGTAGCTTGTGTTGGTTGTCCTTATCTTTGGAACAGATGCAAGAGCACAGGGGCAATCTGAGTATGGCAACAAATAACAGCTGATAAGAGTGGGCGGAGGAGTGTGAGAGTGTGTGCTTGTGGCTCTGCATGCATATGCATTGTGTCAGGGCAAAAGACCAGTGCTTGTTTTTGCAGGAATTGTCCAGCCCCCACAAGAATGGAATGTGTTTGCACATACCATTAACTGTGTAAACACACAAACAAACTCACAGCCTTTCTGAGAACATTACAATCCATCTTCACATCAATCATTTCTTAAAGTTACTGTTGCTTCTGTGTTTCTATATTATTTACTCTTCTGTCATTATGTTCTGTTATAACCCACACAAGAGGATTTTTATGAGAAATACATTTTGCCTCTTCAACAATATCCAAAAAAACAAAATCCAAACCCTAACCTGATACTTTATTTGGTGCCTGATTAAAGATATTTCTATTCAGGAACACTTTAGATTTACAGATGATTATCAATCAAACGTTCAGCTCTGAATAACAAAAATAAACTCACGCTGCATTTACTGTCCCTGGGAAACTCAAACGTTTTATTTATACTCTTGATTTTTCCTTGTTTTTGCTGCTAAATTCTCTTCCACTCTCATATGGATCATGTTGATTGAAAACCAAACAAGGTGTTTTCACTCTTTACTGTTGTGTTAAGAGGATTTCTTTTTTGTGCCCACAGGGCAGTACACTTCAAACTGAAACCGAATGTCACATGATCTGAAATGTCCCAAAACCTGACTGACAGCTAAACATGTCAACACAGAAAAGGAATCCATAAACCACAACATGTTTTTCTACAAATATAAATGAAACTAAACAGAGTGTCGAGTGTCACAGAGTAAATAAAACATCTATTGTGTTTTTAACTGTCTGCAAAGGTAAAACGTATTAGTCAGAATTTTCTATCCTGCATTTCTTTTTCTGCGTCATCACTGATCTGGGTTTTCCTGCCACTCAGCAGGACTTGAGCTCCTGTAGCAGGTGGGGCAGAACCGCTCAGGAGAGAGATTAGAGCATTCAGAACCAAACATCAGTCCAGTCAATACAAAGATTTTGCCCGAGTTGCAGAACCTTCCAAATGGGTTTCATGATTAACCACAATGAAACGCATTTGTTTGGAAATTGTTTCTCTGTCAAAACTTTTTTCACTCACTTTAATAAAGAACTGGAATCAGATCTAATTTATGAGATCAGTTTAGATGTAATAATTCTCCCTATGGCAGAAGTATTGATTTAAACTAGTCTGTACAAGCAGGGAACTCTTATTTAAATGGATCTGTAAAAAAAAATCTCCTTCAGTTTGGACAGCAGTTTCCTTCATCTGACAGACTAGAGGAACTTCTGTCCATCATCTTTAAATATTCTGCTGTTCAAAGCTAGAATAAAGACACCATGGTGGAACAGTGGTTAGTGCAGCTGCCTCACAATAGGGGGGTCCCAGGTTCAAGTTTCAGCTGTTTGTATGTAAAGTACATATGTGGATTTTCTCCAGATAGGTATAGAAAATGGTCTGAATGGGTGAGTGGTCTCATAGGTGGGTTTGTGGGTGGAGGGATGGACAGGTGGTTGATGTCAGAATGAAACAAACCAGGTAATATAAACAGACCGGTCTACAAGAGGACCTGTATCTTTGCTGCCTTTTATATTCTTAAGAACTTGGAAAACTGTGTCAACAGAAGAACTAGAAAAGCACTCAGAGAGCACAGACCTCCGCCAAGTGGACATATTGTGTACTATGTCCACATCCTGAAAAAAACTCCTGGATCCAGACAGTAATCTGGATCACCCCCAAAATCTATTCAATTCTTCCTGAAAATTTCATCAAAATGCATCCATAAGTTTTTTAGTTATCCTGCTAACAGACAGACAGACCCTGATAAAAACATTACCTGCCTGGCAGAGGTAAAAAGTGCTCAGTGTGTCCTTTTTGTGACTTTACAAAGAAAATGTAGGATTTCAACATTTCAAATTTATTATTTATTATCAGTTCAAATCAGAATTCCACTGATTTACAAATCACAGCCACTTATTTGTGGCTTTTAAGGTCATTTGAAACAAGACAGTCCAATGAGGTCCAGGGTTGTTAATAGGAAGAACTTTAGAGTTGACTTTAGAACAATATGTTCACAATATGAATTCATGCTTTAAGTGTGTTTTTATAGTAACTGTGTAGTGCAGTGAGATTATCATTAGTCCTGTTGTCTTACAGGACAGCTTCAGTCTCTACCAGGTCTTTCTGTGTGGACTCTGCTTTATTACAAGCACGTTAATTTTCTCTACACGGGGTTCTTCCAGCTGTACAATAACATATATGTTAGGTGATTTTGTCAGTGTCCTGCAATGAGAACAAGATACATGTTTCTATAGAAATATTTCTGTGTGAGTGTGATCTGAACAATGAGCATGATGTAGCTTTAAAATCATAAAAATTCCAATCAGATATTGAGACAATGCTAATCTGTTCCTTATTGAATTTGGGCTGAAGGATAACAACAACTTCCCTCTTGGTTTTGAAGCAGACATGTACATGTGTTGGGTTATGAAATTACAGCAACCACAAAACTTATAAAGTGCTTCCTCTTATTCCTCAAGCTGGCAGGACAGCAGCACTTTGGGCTCATCTGGCAAAACCATCTCAGTCATGAACAGACACAGACTTCACACACAGCAGGACATCTGCTTAAACACTCAGAGTGGAAAGTGAAAATCAAAAAGAGTTTGGATCCCTGAACAACACTGCTGCAGGGGGAAAGAAAGAAATCTGGAGGCTACAAATCTGAATAGAATAATTAGAATAAAAAGAATACAAAAGCAAGGAAACATGAAATAAATGCTACATGATAATAACAGTCACCTATAAGTGTTAGCATGGGCCACGTTGCATGTGTACCATTAAAACAGGAGTGAAGAAGGAGGTTAAGCAGTCAGCAGAACCTGATCTGTACGTGGTGCCGCCCTGAGATTTCCTTCTAGCTGCTGTTAATCTGCCTGAACTTTACAGTTTTCTTTCAGGCCAGATAAAAAATATTAAAACCCTAAAAAGAAAGAGTCAAAAGCCTTCACACACACTTTTAAATGAACTTTGCCAGTTTGTTCTTCCCACAACTGTTTTGACTTGGTTTTTGATTATGCTTGTCATCTGGTAGAATGTTTTTGTTCTATAGATCAGAGAAGATTTCTGACATACTATAATAAAATCCTTATGCAGACACTAATCGTCATTGAGTATTGTAGACGGAGGTCTGAAAGTTTCATGGTATTTACCATCTTCAAAAGAAAAATCCTAATGAAAGACAAAATATAATTAGTGTTTGTTTTTATGACCTCTGTAAAGCTCATGTTTTTCTTTTTGCATTTCAAAGACACACAGAGCTCAGTGTAATGATAGCGTGTGTTTCTTACCCCGATTCACGGTGCAGAGCTTAAAATGCTGCAGAACATTCAGTTTTTGATCTTTCTCACAAACCACATTCAGACTACGAAGCTGGAATCACTTCAGTTTGTCTACAAATTCCTTTTAACGTCTGTGTGTCAAGAAACTGGAAAAGAAATGTTTCTGGATTATGATTACGTTTTTTTTTTGTCTCTATTTCTACAATATTTCTTCAGACAGCCACCTGTTTTGAATCACTACATGTATTTTTATGTTTTCCAAAAATGGACATATTTGTTTTTTTTATTCTAAAACAGGCACTTCTTGTAGATTTAAATGTTTACAGATGTTTTAACATCAGGAGAAGTAAAAGAACAAACTTTGTAGCTAAAAACATTCTAAAATTTGAATCCAGTTACTACATATGGTGGCAGTCTGTCTCAAAAACAATCATTTAAAATGCGTGTGTGAGTGTGGGGGGGGGCTCTTCAGGTGGTGTGTGTCTCAGGTAAGTAGCTGATACATACACTGTCCCGCCTCTGCAGTCATGTCCCATGTCACTCACCTGGTCCTCAATACTTCCATACCACTCACCTGTCTGTCTGCATCTGTCACCTGTCTGTCTGCATAGAAGCTCAGTCCTGTCTTTTGTTCACCACCTGACTGTTTGTTTGCCTTTGGTAACTTTAGTCCCGCTCCTTGTCTCTGACTCTGTTTATATCACGATGACCACGGATTATTGGCACTTGTCCGATGACTAATTCTGGATTTTTGGATTACCCTCGATTAACCCTCTTCCCAGTTACCTACAGATCCTGCCTGCTTCCTCTCTGCACCTTCATCAAGTCTTGCTCTGACCAACATTTGTTTTATTCTGGATTATGATTTTGTATATTGGATTATTTTTTGGACGAAGAGGATAATTTGTATGATTTTGGACTGTTTTATGATTACTTATAACATCCTGCTAAACAACCCTGTGGATCTACAAATAAAACTTTAAACCTGTTACCTTGTTGATGACATCACTGTCAGATCAAGAACATTCTCTGCAGAAACGATGACAAATCACACAACAAAGAGAAGCCAGTTCTGTCCCAACTGTCAGGTCTAACCCGTCTTATTTACACAGTTCATGCCCATGATAATACCACCTGTCTTTCTACTCTGTTCTTAATAAAGGCTTTTCTAACTCTACTGATTTTCTGCTCTTGTGCACTTAAGTCCAGCCAATAAAAGAACATTACATCAGCAACAGGAAATGACGCCACAATCACAATATTGTACAAAATAAAACAAAGCAAAGGACTCATCCTCTGGGATTCAGTGTCAAATAAAAGGTTTTATGTTTCATTCCAAACAAACGCCTGCAGAAACAAACCTGCTTTCAGACTTTTCCTGTAAGAATTTAAAGGATTTTATTTTATCAAGACAAAGACACAAAACAACTTTTATTTATACGTTCAAGTTTCATTCTAGAAGTGCATCTATTTGTGGCTATTGTTCAAGTTCAGCTGTTTTGTGCGTGTGCAAGGCATTTAGAATATTTCTGTTCCTCTTGCTCAGCACATCACTGAGACACAGTGTCCTTCACACGTCACAGGTTCCTGGAATGGGAATGAAGAACATTTGTGCAGTGGCCCTAACTGATTTTCCTTTTTTAGAAAAATGTGCTCCTTTTTTTCCCCCATAGATAGATCACTGGACAATAATAATAATAATCATACTACTACTACTACTACTACTAATAATAATAATAATAATAATAATAATCATACTACTACTACTACTACTACTAATAATAATAATAATAATAACAATAATAATAATAATAATAATAATAATAATAATAATAATAATAATAATAATAATAATAATAATAATAATAATAATAATAATAATAATAATAATAATTAGAATTGGATTAATAAAAATGAAGAAAACTACATACCTGGCTGGACAGTTCTTCTTCTGCTCTACCAGAAGGGGCGTGGCAGCACATCTGTCCAAGCTGTGGTTGTGATGTAGTCTGAGTAGTCTGGCCTGCTTGGTGTTTGTCATGTGACCTGGTTTAGTGTTCACAGCTGTGTGTGATGTTTTGGCTTTTTGCTGTCAAGTCTAGATTTTGAAAACTTTTGGAAGTTTAAATGTTGTTTTCTTTATGAATCCTGTCTTGTGTTTGTGATTACAGAAGAACTAGCTGTAAGGTTCTGGAGGTGGACTCATGCTTTACTTGTACACAGCCTTTGTTTGGTTTAGAGGTGGTTAGTGTGTGCTAAGGCTCAGGTTTTGTATCTTTTTGTTAACTTTGTTGTATTTTATATGTTCTTTGTCTAGAAGCATCTTGTTATGGGACATGAATTGGATTGTTGAATTGATTAAAGTATTTTCATCTTTGAATTTGGAGTGTCGATGTGAACTGGACTTGTTTCTGTAAAGGAGGACTTTAGTTATAAACTAGTACTTTAAACATAAAACTAAACTGAATTAAAGATATAGCAGCTTAACAGGCGCTGGTATTGGTGTAGAAAAGTCTGTTGACTTTTGCCTTGAAGAATAAAACTGATGAAGACGAGGCTGCGGTGGATAGTGAAGCTGAGGTACACGGTGATGAAAACAATGATCATCATCAGAACTTGAACTGGTGTGAATCACTGTTCCCTCCTACTTCCCACTGGTGTTGACTGGGATGACAGCAGTGTGTCACATTCACTAACTACTTCCATACTTTTATTACTGCCACCATATTATCATGGTTTCTGAAGATGCTTCACTTCTCATGCATCACTTCAAAGGACACATCTGACATTTTAATAATCAGATACCAAGAAACTCAACCAAAGACACATCAAAAGGAACATGCATGTGATTCTTTTACAATTATTTTATCATTGTTTCAGAAAATCCCTGACAGCATTGATCATTTGTATTGATCAAGCATAAACTTATAAAGTACATTAATTCAAACTGTGCTGCGTTCTACAGTCTCAGGTTGGAATGATGAAGCTTTTAAACAATAAATGAACTGCAAAAAGACCAACTGTTCACCTGCAATGACCCAAAGTCCTTGTATGAAGACATTTTTGAGTCCATCAGTGATACAGAGACTATTCACTATTCTCAGTATAGCTAATAAATACAAGGTTGACATGATGTCGTTAATCAAGAAGAAATTGTGTGATTTTGTTTTTTCATGTTTTGCTTGTCTGTTTTTTTTGGCCTTCCTCTGTTTGAAAGAGGTGCACACAAGTTGACACCTGCTCCTTTTCAGATATAAATAAGTGAACCTTTCAATATGGATAAGGTGAATGTTGAACATATATATTTTAAAGTGCTTTGCTCTAATATTTTATCTTACTCCAAAGTTTTGTTCTTGTCGTCAGCTCTTTGAAATCTACTCAAAAACACTTACCTTATGATAAATACTGAAACCAGATCGTTATAAATTATGATTTTTGAAAGCACAGTTGTATTAATACACTAGATATGGTCTATTGTCTGTTCTTTTATTCTGTTTATCTTTTTTTATCAATTCAAAAACAAACTCTACATTTTTCATGGAAATACATCAGTTCTGTATTAATTTCCGGGTGTGGAATGAGTAATCTGGTAAAGTTTGTCTGCTGCTTCACTGATTCCAGTTTTCTTTGTACGGGAACACTGAGTCACACATAACAGATCTTGTTACGTGCAAACAAACACAATTTTACGCAAGAAAAAAAAAATTCAGAGAAACTGAAGTTTTTTTCTGTGGTTTAAACACTGAAACGAAAATGGGTAAAATTTCCCATGATTTAATTAATATGGTGTTTAGTGGTGAGGTGGGTGGACCATGACTGGACAGTGTTGGGTGGATCATTTAATAAATGATTAGGGAATTGTTTGGCCTTATGTTTGGTCAGAGGTCCAGATGTGGTGGTAATTTAAACATTTCCTCATTAATCCATTTGGGTAGAACGGGTGAGACTTTATGTCATAGTTTAAATATCACTTCAAACAAGGAGTGGAGGAGTTTTAAACTGTTTTTACACTTTACTGCCAACTTGACCATGACTGTCTCTTTTCAATGTTTCACAGGGCTGATCATCAGCTTCATATGACCTCTTCAGAACATGTTAAACCCTGATCCTGGTCCTCAGGGACCTGCTCCAACAAGATAGGTCCTCACCCAGGGAGGACCTACAGTATCTTGTGTATGTGTATGTGTTGAAACCATAGTATGACTTCCTTAAAATGTGGTGTTTTTGCAGTCATCTCTCTTTGGGCCTGGTTGTTAAAACATGCGCAAACCGCTCAGCGGCCGCAAAAACAAGCAGCAGGTGATTTATTGACGACGCGCAGGTAAACCTGAGCCTGTTAAACCTGCAGCAAGATGTGCAAAGTCATTTTAGTGCTTTTCTATCAGAAGACACAAAAAATTGGGAGGAGAACATCAAATAAGTGGGCGTTCCTGGGCGGCCGTGACTCAGGCGGTAGAGGGGGTCGCCTGGTAACCAGAAGGTCGCCGGCTTGAATCCCTGCTCTGCCCAGAGAAAAAGATCACCTGGCCGTTGTGTCCTTGGGCAAGACACTTAACTCACTGTGCCTGTTTGGTGGTGGTCAGAGGGTCCGGCGGCGCTGGTGTCTGACAGCATTGTCTCTGTCAGTGTGTGTCCCAGGACAGCTGTAGCTACAAACATGTGTGTAGTTCATCATCACCAAACATGTGAGTGTGTGTGTGTGAATGGGTGAATGACATGCTGTAGTGTGAAACGCTTTGGGGGTCGTAGTAAAGTGCTATACAAGTACACGCCATTTATCAAACCTGAAACTGTTTGCATCTTCTAATTTTGCTTACATTTTGTGTCTTCTCACCTCTTTATCCAATCACGCATGTGTTTATTCAGTTTTTTGACTCTGTTTCTTGAAACATCATCCTGTATCGACCCTCCCAGTATAAATAATGTGTAGTTTCCTCTGTTCTTTGTCAAGTTCTACTTTTACTTCCATTGTTGTGTTCTGGTTTCCTCTCCTGTTGTCTTCTTGCACTTTATTGTTTTCATCAGGTTCTCTGGCCTCTTTTCAGTTTTATTGTGACAATTTTCATAAGTTAAATCAGACTTTTTCTGTATAAATCTTTAAGTAAGCCATTAAGAATTTTTTAAAGTCTGTATTTGGGTTCAAACAACATTAATTTTGACAGAAGGATCTGACAAAGAACAGAAGAAACTGAGAACTTGGTGATGGAAGAGTAGCACGAGGAGGGGAAACAGAGAAAAACCTGCTTGATTTAAAGGACAGAAAAAATCAAAATGTTTTGGCATTTGATCAAACACCAAATGAACAAACACCTAGAAACCATGACACGACTAAAAGCTTGTGGATAAACAAGAGAGGAAATAGCCTATCAGATTTTATTTTATCTGTTTATCTGGGGGGTAGGAATAATAATCACATTAAAGCTGCTATACTTAATTTGCATAACAAATTAGCTTAACATATTTTTTTCATGCCCATTAAAAACGTTTTAACACAGCATGGAGAAAAATATGTTGTGAAGATTAAAAAAAAGATGGAAAAAAGAATTAAGTGGTTCTCCCGTATTTGTCTAAAAACATCAACCAATCAAATGATTCAGTCCGAAAGGAATGATTGGACAGTCTCTCCAGCCATACGGACTTCTGCATTTATTTGGTTTCTGTGCTCCTAAAAAACTGAGACATATTACCGCAGCACACCACTGCTGGGAGTGTTCACCGCTCTACCATGTCACAGCAGGAGAAACAGCCGCCGGCTGGTTCCACGTCAGGTTCAGGACAAAGTAACAATTAATGTCAGTTGTTTGTTGTTATATTGTTTTCACTTACCGGTGATTCTGTCATGTTACGGTACTTGAATGAACTGCAGACCAGTGTCTTGCACTCGGTCGTCTTCTGGGGCTACACGTGTTTCCAAACCTGGGGGGGCGTGGCTTAGGAATTCTACCCAACGGGAGGGGCTGAGAGTTCTGTGACTTTGTTGACAGTCTAAGCTAGACAATCTGGGATATCAGCTTTAATCACAACACAGAAGTTATGCAACACATTTACGGATAGAAGGGGTTCCAGAAAGGCAATGATCTCCCTCAAGACCTTCTTTCTGGGAAACACATGCAGTAACTGGTTCAACCCATTCTGCAGAAATCAGTCTCCATAAAAACAAAGAAGGGAATGTTAGTTATTGATTCATAGTCTGTGTCAACACCTGCTGCTTCACATCTCTGTGTTCCATGTGTAGGAGGGTCACTTCAGACAAATTAATTACTTATAAACCTAAACAAACCCACATGTTTACATCATACACCCACATAGAAAAGTCTCATTCCTGCAGTCAACACACAGCTGCTACAACAGCTAAAAACAAGCAAACTTCACACATTCTTTTTGTTGTCACTTGTTTTGAGTGAGTTGGAACAGTTGAGGTGAAGTTCAGCAGATCACCAGCAGCTGTAATGTCTCTGTGGATTTCGTTGCTGTACCCAATTTAGCTATTTGTTTGCATTTTGTAAGAGTGAGTGTTGTTGCATGTCTTCGCCCAAAAACAATGAGCACAATTAACTGTAAAAATCCAGATGAGGGTACACTGTAAGGCCTCAGCTGGTTATGATTATATGTACAATGTTCCAAGGAAAAACAGTCTGAACAGATTCTTCAGTAATTTGTCCAAACATGATCTGATTCCTGACTGATGCATCGTTTTGTTTTGACCACTTCCCGTGTTAAGTGTCACACAGTCAGACTAACATGACATATTAGTGTTACACCCAATGATGCACATAAAGAGAAACCTCACGTCGGCACTTTGAAAGTGAAGTTGTCTTTGCTATATTAAAATATAATGAGCAGGAATTGCACATTAACATCACTGCAAAAAGTAAACAATACATCCATGTTTTTAAGAGCAAAGGAAGAAGACATTAAAATTACCAGTGTCTTGAATAATAAACCAAGTACAGACATGGTAATAATAAAATCATTAAGGTATATTTATTTTTTTCTCTTTTAAAAATGGAATTGTTCCACACAAAATTAAAATAGCTGAAGTTTTACCCACAAAGCAGGTGATCAGCACTAATTCACTAATTACAGGCGTGTGTCAACAACTTCTCAGCTATGAAAAAGATAATATTATTCATAAATCAATCTGATCTATTGAGAAATATGACTTGCTGTAGAAACAATAAGTGAACAGTTTTGCAATTAACTGGCATAGTGGAAATAATGAAATGTACCTGAAGAAATACGGAACCAGTGCCGTCAATACTGTTGGTGGTCTCAGATGTACAGTAATGTTTTTGTCTGGATAAAGAGCTGTTAAAAGAACAAGCGGGGGGGGGGGGGGCGGGGGGGGATTTAATCCCCCTCTGCTTTTGATGTCCCCCCCTCTGGTCCTTTATTTCTTATCTCTGGAGGAGATAAGTTATTTTTGTTCCTCTTTCTCGTCCGACCATATTTGCCAACCCTCCCGGTTGAGAATTCCAAATTTCATTGCTCTCCTGAACTGGACCACCATTTTCCCAAATTTGTCAAGATTTCCACCTGGATAACAATATTGCTAAACCATCCGTCACCGGTCGCTGTTTCCGGCAGGACAACAATAACGGTTACACCTCGAAGTCATCACCAATTGTTGCACAGGTACTGCTATTTAATTAGTTAACTTACATTATTACTGTGAACTGTTATTTCGTCAAATAAATAAGCACTGTGTGTTTAATGTGTGTATGTATATGCGACCAAACCCCCCTACTGGTATAAGGGCCAATACCATTCTAATGTACTCGTATCAGTATCGGTTAGTTAACTGATACTTTAAATGCGTAAACGCTACAATAATTTCACATCAAATGTTTATTTTTCACTTGAAATGTTGGTTATGTGGTCAGTTTTATTAATATTTTTTATTGAGTTCACCATCATTTGTTGTAACAAGCAGAAAATAAAACTTGTCTTCCAATTCATTGCATTTTTTTGTGTGCTAGAAGTATTGGCATTGGTACTCGGTATTGGCAAGTACTCAGATCCAAGTATCGGTATCATATCGGTTTGAAAAAAGTGGTGTTGTTGCATCCACAGTACAGATAAATCAGTATAAATCCAGACTGATGAATATTGCATATGTGATACCTCAGGGATCAGTTTAGGGTCCAAAAATGTTTATATACAAATGGCCTATGCAAATTCGTAATATTAAAAATTGTAATGTTTGCAGATGATACACGTTTTCATGTCAGTTGTGAATTTCCCACAGGGTTTGGGCATGATCACAAATTAAAAAATTAAAATTTGGTTTGGTATAAAAAAAAACTCTCCTTAAATGTGGATAAAACTACGTTTTTTGTAATTATAAGTCATAAGAAATTAACTTAAGTAGAAGCAATGCAAAGTTCTGACTTTGTGTGAGTCAATTAGTTTTAACAGTGTTAACAGGCATGTAGTGAAACAATAAAAGAGAAGGAACAGACAGTGAATCAGCTGATAGTTAATACTTTATAATAGTTTAAATGGGCTGTGGTTGGTTCTGGGTAACACACCCACATTCTGAATGCAGCAAAATAATGACAAACATCTTAAACAGATCACAATTTAAGAGACAGATGTGTTTTAGTTGTTTATTTTTCTGTGAGTATGTGCCAAGCCTGTAGCACTTTGTTCATGTATGTGAGGTTTTTTATTAATCCCTGCATGCAAAGCAACATGTTTTGGAAAAAGAACTGGATCCAGTATTAAAAATAACAAACATACAGCAGCAACAGAATTAGACAGGGTCCAGACAATTTTTGGATTAGAGATCAGTTTCACACTCGAGCTGAATAACTATAATATCTGTGTTTTTTTACAGCCAGCAGCTTTGCAGGCTGCATTTTGTCTTTTTTCCCCTCCATCAACATCACCACTCGCTTGTTGCAAACACAGCTGTTCTATAGGAATCTGAGGCTCGTGGCGATGGCTTTTATTTATATAAATATACATCCGTACGTGTGGATTTACACTTGAATGCATCCATTAATTTTCACAGAAGGTAAACAGACTAATTGAATAACCAAAGATCTTCCTGTTTGAGAGTCAAACAGGTGTGCAGACATGGATTTGAGCATATTTCATCCTTCTTCTGATCTTACTGTGGTGACATGTTCATTCCAAACATTCATATATAAATCATGCTTTTCACTGTAAAATACAGCAAGAATTATTCATTAACTGTTTACAGTTTGCTGCTTGTATCACATGTAACCTTAAGTTGTCAGATCAAATACTTCATAAACTAAATGTTTAGAATGATTAAATTCTCTTTTTGTAATTAGATTAAAAAATAACATTAAACTATTCTGTTTGTTTTTATGTTGCCTCAAAAATACATATATAGGTTTATAAAAAGCGCTTGATCCACCAAATCATCATCAGTAGTTTACAAACAAACTCACATGCACAAATATTTTTAGTGATATAGAATTATTTAACACACAAATATAAAAGCAGTAGTGTAAACGGACTGAAGCCATTTAAATCTACAACAACTTATTGTTTGTACCCCTTAGATTTGGATCAAAACTATATATATTGATTTATAGTAGTTTAACTTTCGAGTTTGTTTGATAGCAGAAATTCTGTTTCTGTTTTGCAAATGATGATTTATATTTAAACAGTTTTCAGTGAATCACCAGAAAGTTCCTCACTTTTCCAGCAAAATAAAATACTTCAAAAAATAAAGTGGCTCAAAATATTTGCAGAGCAACGGGTACTCTTTTCTTTTCCTTCTTTCCTTTTATTTTGCAGTTTCTAGGAGTTGTAAAAATTCTTTTCAACAGTATCTGATTTCTTTATTAGTAGTTACTGTGAAATTTGTTGACCCCCCCGCCCCCTCCTCGTTTCCTCCAGCTCTTCACCTTTTGCCTTTCAAACTCAGTTCTCTTCCTATCTCACTTTGTTCTTCCTCACATGCTCTACTCATTCCTATGTTTACTTCTGTTGTTAGGTCTGTCCCCATGACAACCAAGCTGGGCCCTTACACCAAAATCTGAGTTTGTGACTGGGAGAAGAGAGTGGAAACACAGAAGACTGTGGAAGAGGGAGAGTGAAGGTGGAGCCAGTGAAATAGAAAGAAATCTAAAGAAAGCCAAATCCAAACAGTCTCCATCCAAACATGGCAAAAATACATCTCTGGGCCCGTCAGCCCAGTTTCCAGCTTAAATTATGTTTTAAGACACACAAGGGGGAAACAAAGGATTCCTCATTGTGAGGACACGACCAAGGAGATCCATTCTCCAGACTCCTTCCTCCTCCTCATGGCTGAAAAACAAGTTTGAGGAGCAAAGAGTAGTTAGGATGAAGAGATTAACATCAATGTGAGACAGTCAAACCCAAACAAGTAAACACCTTGTTTTAACATCCTGTTGAAGATGATGGACGTTAGCCTGCTGCGCTGAGCAGCATCTGTTTAACAGACAGCATGTGACGCTTCCACCTCAGTTCAACACTGAGATCATTGTTGATCCTCGGCCCTGAAGGGCTTTACTGCTCTCTTCTATGTTACAGTGTTTTCAATGTCATTTCTGTACAATGAGATAAAATGCCACTGAGTACAGACAGTGGAAAACTGTATATCAGGGGTCACCAATGTGGCACCCGTGGGCACTAGGGTGCCTCTAAGGACCACATTAGTAGCCCACAGTCAACTCACCAGTTAGCTAAAGTTTAATTTTATCAAGTAGCTATTCTTCTTAAATCACATTAACACTTTAAGAGTCCCTTCTATTAAAAACAGTTTTTCGGAGGTTTCTGTTGAATATTTTAGCTCCACAGGTGTTCTTACCTTCATAGTAGGTGTGAAAACAGGTCAACAACTTCTCTTTCAGTTTTTATCTCTCAAACTACGCAGGTGGAGATAACACCCGAGTTCTCCCGAGTCCGAATGGCCTGTATCTGTTTCATCACAACTCCTTTGTTCGTTAGTATTCATCAGCTCCTGCAGTTGAAACCACACCTAGCATGCTGCTGGCTAAAAGCTGTTAGCATAAGACGTAGCAAACAGGAAGAGAGAACGTCTGATGTTACCATGTACATCTGGAACCGCTCCATTTGAAACCGTCTATAAAAGGGAGGGATGTCTGGTCTAATACTTTAATCTGATTGGAGGACGAGCCAGCAAGTGTCTGCCTTTGATGATTTGTCTTCAGACAATCACAGTAAATCAGGCTCTTGCAAATCCATTCAGTAGTAAAACACACATCGTTACCACTAAGAAAAGCAAAACACATTTTTACCATCAAGAAATACACAAAGTTCTTACTTTTGATCATTTTTCAATGAAGAAATCGTCTCTAATCCTAAAACAGATTCAATAGTCGCTTTTATGCATACATCCCCCAGCAGCCATGTTTGTTTTGTCTGCCAGGGCACTTGCTGCCAATCATACCTGAACACCCGCCCCAAAGCACAATGCTAACACATGATTGGTTCGAACGTTTTTTTGACCGAAATAGACGGTTTTCAATGGAGCGGTACAAGATGGATTTTCGTGGGTTTGGAAAACTCAAAATCTCGCGAGAATCCGTCTCGCAGCGCAAGGCTACAGTATCCTTAAAAATAATTTAGAAATGTTTATTTTACATGATGTTTAGTTAAGATAATCATAAGTTTCAAACTGGAGGCCCTTCAGATGACTTCAGTACCTGTGAAGCAGCTCTCAGTTTCAAAAAGGTTGGTGACATCTGCTGTCAACTTTTAGATAATTAAACATTATAGAAGTGATGCTGCAGGAAATATGTCATATCTCATAGCACTGTGCCACCAGAATGTTACAATAGGCCTTTTAGAAAATGATTAACAGACCAACAGAGAGTACAGGATCTCCGTTTTTATTTCTATTAACCCTCATTTGAAACTAATGAACGTGTAATTTCTCTCTCCTTTGTCTCTTCATGTGTGTTTTTATCTCTGTGGGTTTGAGTACTGAAATCCTGGGAAGTTCAGTTATCTGGAGCATTATCCCCATTAGCGTCTCCCATGGCAAAGTGGTCAGAGGAACGGGGTCAGACAAAGAGTAAATTGAAGATCTTAATGTTATAAATGTTATAAAGAACAAGGTACATAATGCCATGTCCATATGGAAACCACCATGTATGAAGGTACCAACAAACTGGAGCATGTCTGTGGGCGTGTCCCTTTAAACAGTGTTAGAGTCGCCTCTCTGCACTTTGAGTTGCAGAAAGAAAGATACTGACTGTAGACTTCACAGCAGTTCAGATTACCCAGCCTCGTCAGAATCTCTGGATGATATCCTGGTGGAGATTATCATGGTTGTGTGCAACATGGACAACAATAACATCATGTACACCGATGGGTGTAGAAGCTCTGGTGGGGGTTTCCCTCTGCCTATAAACTCTTTACTCTCTCTGATTGAACATACAAAGGAACTTATCAGACAGCGGCTCAAATATTTGTCAAACAAGGCCCCAGTTGTTATCTCTGACTCACTCTTGTAGGATTATGGTGGGAGTGACTCTACAACAGCATGCAACGAACTTTCATCAGATTCTAATGAAACTGCTGCTGATGTTGCTACAAGACTGAAGCAGTGTTAAGAAGTTCATGTTTTCTTATAGGATGAAGATCACTATCTCCTTCTAAGATACATGATCACAGAGCTTATCAGGAGATTTAGATATTTACTCCATCCATTAGTAAAACCATTTATTCTCTGATGGTAAGCTTGCTGGAATGATTCCAAACTGCTGATAATGTATAGCAGTGTAAAGTTAGAGGATCCTCTCAGTGAACAAAGATCTCACTGTGTTGAGAGAAACATGGTCTCTCTCTGTGGTTTGGAGATGTCCTAAAGGCCGGAGCAGCTTATGGAGTAGAGGAGAGTGCACATATTTACCATGCATGTACGCATACTTAGTCACTTTACAGAACTTACACTCAGCTAAACTGAATCCCCTGCTTTGTGCTCCGTGCACACAGGCTTTCCTGTTTAACGGATATTTTATTCAGCTCAGATGTCATGGAGTGTGAGCGGTGGGGTTTGCGTGGCTGGAGAGGTCGGGCAGAAGAAGCAGAGGTCAGCTCAGTCAGATAAAGTGGATGATTGTGTAGTAGGACTGCATCACCCAACATCAGTAATGAGGGAGTTGACAGCAGAGGGGAAAGGTCATGGACCAGATGAGCGTTATCAGCCAACCTGCACTGTTCCTCACACAGGAACGTTCCACATGTCTCTTTTTTTTGTAGTCTTCAGTCTTTCCTTTGCTTTAAATCATTTACACGTTTAGTAAATAAGTCACCAATTCAAAGAAAGACTACGTACACGAAACCCCTCCATGCACACGCTTTGGGGTCTACACAGAATCCCCAGTCAAAGTTTCACTGTTTAAAAACATGAATGTTGTCGAATGGTAAGAGAAAACTAGAGTACCCAGAAAAAAACACACAAGGAAAACATCAGAACTCCAGACTCTGGCCTTCCACAGACATTCCTGTTATGAGTCACCAGTACTAACTACTGCATCATGTCAACTAACACAAACCAGATCAAACTAACTTCAGTCTTAGTCCAAACGTCCTTCCTCTTATTTAAATTATTCATACACATTTTGAACATTACTTGATTAATTTGTGTTTACACATGATAAATGATTTCTGGTAACATTTTAAACTTTCTTTAAATGTTGATATCTGTAGTATCTTCATCTGACATCATTGTTGTGACTTAATGAATGACGTTGTATTGGTTTAGACTTGATTTCTACATGCACAGACAGCGCCACCTACAGGCTTTTGTTCCTCAGCACATCTTCATGCAGAAGGATCAGTAACACCTAACTCACGTTGGTATGTGAGGAATCTGCAACTGTTGCATCATCCTTCTTCTACATCAGAACAAAAAGAAACAAAAAGAGAAAAAAATTCTGCACAGCAAAAAATATGTTTTGACATTTTTCACCACTTTATTACAGGCAAAGCTTCAAAACCAAGTTTCCATCCATCCCTCCCTCCCTCCCTCCACCCACCCATCCATCCATCCATCCATCATCCATCCATCCATCCATTTACTAAACCTGCTTCTTCCTCTTCAGGGTTGCAGGGGGCTGATGCTGATCTCCAGCGGTCTTTGTTTGAGGCAGGGGACACTCTGGACAGGTCTCCAGTCCATCACAGGGCCACACGTAGACAGACAATCATTCACACACACATTCACAAATTAAGTTTCTTTATTTTTTTAAATATCTGAATTTTAAATGTTCTTGTATTTTCAACAGAGTAATAGCATTAGTCTTGTTACAGAGAACTACTCAGGGTTTCTATTCGTTTTTTACAAAAAATTATCTGTTGCATCATGTTGCCTTGTTTGAATGTAAATATGTGTTAAGTTATCATTAATAATGCTGTTAGAAGTAACAATACATTTTCAATAGATACTTTTTTAGGTCAAGAACTCCATATTTTGGTACAGAAGTTAAATCTAGATGTTGTTGGATGTTGAACTGAGCTGTCAGGGATGATGTTCTCTTCTTGCACCATGTAAATCTGGTACAATCTTCCTCTGACTTTATAATAAACAATGTCCGGTCATTGGTAGGAACTGCAGCATCATTAAAAAGTACTGTTTCTTCTACACAGCTAGCATTTCTAATCACACTCTGGTAGCAGACAAAAGAAAAACAAAATGAACACCAGGTGGCGTCCTAAACTAGTAAACTACTAGTTCCAGCTATAGTCAGTAAAGGTAACATTTCCTCATTTTATCTCTTAAAGTTCATCTTACAGGTTAAACACAACTTTCTATTAACATTCAAAAACAACTCATCTAAAATTAGTGTTGAACAAGTTCTCAGAAACAAGGTCTGACTACAAAACACAGGAAGTGATGTAAGAATAAAACACATTCACTCAGGCAGTGAAATATGGACTCAAACAGGGAACAAGTTGACCAGGAGAACTTTAAAATCAACTTTGATTTTAACTCAGACGAGAACCTAAAACCAGTTTAGAACCGGCAGCTAGACAGTTTAGAACCTACAACCGAATGTTTAGAACCTACAACCAAACGTTTGGAACCTACAACAAAGTTTAGAACCTACAACCAGTTTAGAACCTACAACCAGACGTTTAGAACCTACAACCAGTTTAGAACCTACAACCAGTTTAGAACCTACAACCAAACGTTTAGAACCTACAACCAGTTTAGAACCTACAACCAAACGTTTGGAACCTACAACAAAGTTTAGAACCTACAACCAGTTTAGAACCTACAACCAGACGTTTAGAACCTACAACCAGTTTAGAACCTACAACCAGACGTTTAGAACCTACAACCAGTTTAGAACCTACAACCAAACGTTTGGAACCTACAACAAAGTTTAGAACCTACAACCAGTTTAGAACCTACAACCAGACGTTTAGAGCCTACAACCAGTTTAGAACCTACAACCAGTTTAGAACCTACAACCAAACGTTTAGAACTTACAACCAGACGTTTAGAACCTACAACCAGTTTAGAACCTACAACCAAACGTTTAGAACCTACAACCAAACGTTTAGAACCTACAACCAAATGTTTAGAACTTACAACCAAACGTTTAGAACCTACAACCAAACGTTTAGAACCTACAACCAAACGTTTAGAACCTACAACCAGTTTAGAACCTACAACCAGTTTAGAACCTACAACCAAATGTTTAGAACCTACAACCAGATGTTTGGAACCTACAACCAGTTTATAACCTACAACCAGTTTAGAACCTACAACCTGTTTATAACCTACAACCAGTTTAGAACCTACAACCAGATGTTTGGAACCTACAACCAGTTTAGAACCTACAACCAGTTTAGAACCTACAACCAGTTTAGAACCTACAACCAAACGTTTGGAACCTACAACCAGTTTAGAACCTACAACCAAACATTTGGAACCTACAACCAGTTTAGAACCTACAACCAAACGTTTGGAACCTACAACCAGTTTAGAACCTACAACCAAACGTTTGGAACCTACAACCAGTTTAGAACCTACAACCAAACGTTTAGAACCTACAACCAGTTTAGAACCTACAACCAAACGTTTAGAACCTACAACCAGACGTTTAGAATCTACAAGTAGAAAATCTCACTTGATTGAAATCTGATTTCTAACACCAACAGAAAGGATTCATCTCACTAGCAACATAAAGGACTCCAGATGATCAGACTTGTTTTTAACATCATGCTGACATTTTGTTTAACACGTGCAGGTACGTGGGGTTGGTCATCACAACAGATCTCACAGCATTGTTGTACTGGTAATACGAGTAACATGCATTTACTGAAAGAGAAACACTAGTAGCTATTAGCTGCTGAAATTATATGAGATGGTTCACACGCTACATTAATCATCATTCTTTAACTGATTACCACATGGCAAAATCACTATGAATCTACATGGGATCATGGTGGCTTCAATGTCTCCCTTCATTTAGTTTTA
This sequence comes from Pachypanchax playfairii, assembly GCA_006937955.1. NCBI lineage: Eukaryota > Metazoa > Chordata > Actinopteri > Cyprinodontiformes > Aplocheilidae > Pachypanchax > Pachypanchax playfairii. Next base: position 102,499 of record SSNP01000138.1, on the reverse strand, counting down.
TTGAATAAGTGCCAGTTTATAACAAAAGTCAGAAACAACTCAGTTCTCAAAAATGCAGCAGCAGCATTTTAAATCAGCTGCAGTCGATAAACAGCTGATTTTGGGAGGCTTGTAAACAGGCCATTGCATTGATCCAGTTTATTTGTAATAAGTACATGAAATAGTTTAACTAAATCTGTTTTTAATAAAAACACAACAACGATAATAATACAGACTTGTAAAGATAAACCTTTTGATGCTGCTTTTTGGGTGATTTAATGTTTTCAGGATGAATGTTACCCACTTAACTCTCAACAGCTCTAATAAAATAAAAGGACTGATTGAAATATTATCAAATAAACCAAATCTTGTCAACACAAACCGTAATTCTGTTCTGCAGACATGGAAATGTGCAGTTTGCATCAGACTTTTTCTTTGTGGGGCCCCTTTCTACCAGCTTTCTCCGTCTTTGCCTTTGGGATCCAGGTCATTCCCTGTGTCAGCGTCTGTCTCGAGTTTTCTGCCGGCTGGGAGAAACATTACTATGTGAAGGAGAGAAGAATCTTCTCAGATTTCACTCCAAACATTGCGCCCTCGAAAGGCTTTTACTTTGAAACCCGTTTTCCCAGGCGCTCGCGCCGAGACGCGCATTCGGCGGAGAAAACGAGACAGATGTCGGGAAAACGTGAAGGTTCACCCGGTGCTGCTATTAACCACTGCACAATCGAGGAGTTGTTAGTCTTTTGTTTGTCGGAACAAAGTTTTGGAAGCGTCTGTGCTGCAGCTTCAGGACCACCAGCTGTCCGGTGTCTGCGTGGAGATCCGGGCTCAGTTCAGCTCCCTTCTCTAACCGGGAAAACAACATGGTAAGAATATGTTGTTATAAACTTTTCTTTCTTTTTCTGTCTTTCTTTGTGACGTTCCTCGAGTTGAAGCTTTTGACTGAACAGTTTGGGACTTGCAGCCTCTTGAAGTGGCAAGAGTCAGGTATGTCTCTGTTAGACGGTGTCACGTGTGTTGTTTTAATTATGTCATTTTGCCTATAATACTGGTCTCATGTGAAGGTTTAGGTTTGGCTCAGCCTCATGTATCTAATTTATGTCACAGTATTTCCTCTAAAACCAGCAGCTCGTTGCTCTCTGCTAAGACCGAGGATCTCTAAGTTACTACAAGAAAAGTTCATACTGCAGTTTTATCAGATTGAATTTACTGTATTTAGTATCCTTATAAGAATCTAATTATGGCACTAGTTTTTTTATCAGCAAACAGCTGCATTAACTCAAGTTATGAGTCGTCTTTTGAATCTTTGTGAAATTCAAACTTCTCATACATCTGAATTCCTGACTTTGATTTGAACAGAGTTTAACAAATGTTCTGTGCTGAAACTTGACAAATGACAAATCGAACACAGTGTCAAATTAAATATTGCAAGAAAAGAAAATACTTTTTGCATTGTTAAAGCTAAAGATTATTGGTGTTTTATTTTTGTATTCTACAGTTAATAACTGTTTGCTGATGTACATTTTTTGTTGAAAACACACTGTTTGAATTTCATTTTTTTAAATGATAAAGCAGCATATTAGCAGGTTATACAGGCATTGCCTGGGCACCTCCAGAACTGGATAGAGAAACAGAAATGAACTACTGGTTTGTTCCAGTTCTAGTTTTTTGCCCTCGGTGTAGAAAAATGAAGTGAAGGTCCCTCCAACAGCAAAACCATGGAATTATAAATGTATAGAGAGAACAAGTTGAGATCTCGGGTGGTTTGTCCTTCACATTCTTGATGTTAAACTGAGTTAAACTGAGTTTATATTTTTATTTTGCAGTACCTGTTTCGTCAGCAGTCTCACTTCCTGTTTTATTTTGAAGAGACTTGTATCTTTCTGGTCTTTTTTCTTCAGCACAGTTGATATACTCATCAGTGCAGCTCTTCTGATTTGGACTTTTCTGGTGTTTCAGGTTAACTTCTGTTCAGTCTGCGACCTGCAAGTTGACTTTGATTAGAAAATAAAACTTTCCATCTTTATCGTCTTTCCTTTAATCGTTCTATGTTTCTGTCAAAGCCAAATGGATGATGCTTTGGATGAGCACATGTGGGCCCGTTTCCTTACAGTCCGCTGGGTGATAACCAGGTGATGACAAGAGGGGAAGGAGGAGTTTCCCTCCTAAATCGAGATGAGAGTGTCTGCCTGTGGTCTGTGATGTCACCACCATCAAATCCAGCCGGTCAGAATCAGCTGAGTTTATTAAATCATTAACAGCTGATGAAAACATGTGTGAGAGACAGTGTAGGAGACAAATTATTCTTGATTTGACATACTGACGTCTCTCATACAGAATATCATAATCTCTTCCTCTCATATAACCTTTTAAACTCAGGCACAATTTAACAAACCTTTCCACATTTCCTATCAGAAGTTAGTATCTGATGGTATTTGTATTTGCTTGTAAGAGAATAGTTTTGCGTTTGCATGAGTTTGATTGAAATGGGTGTAAAACTGAAGTATCAGTTTGTTATTTGTTATCTGCTGATGAAGAACTGACTCGACGTGTCCCGCCCCTCAGGAAGGAGATTCAAACATGGTGGAAAAGTTGCGACTCTAAGAATATAGATCCATTTTCTAAGAAGCTGTAGACTTTAAGCTCTGTTTGTATGTTTTTAACATGTGTACAAGTACATACTGTCATTTTATGTCTCTAGGTTTGGTTAAGGTGTTTGCTGGTTAAAGTTTAAAAATAACCAGCATGAGCAACAATTTCAATCAGAATTCAGTGTAATTACACCTGAAATTCTTGTATTTTTTACATAATAAGTTTTTCTCTCAACAATAAAATTGTTATTAAATCAGATGAAGACTGGTTATGGCTGTTTACCCAGTTTGTACATTAAGTCTTCTGTGGATTTTTTTCTTCGACAGTGAGTTGGTGATAGATGATCAACAACATAAAGGTTAAAACAGTAAAATCAGTCAGGTGACTTCAGAAGTGACGTTTGTCTGTTGAAGAGCTGACGTGTGGAACCAGGACAAATTAACATGTCGTCTCACTGGATCCAAGAATTACCAACAATGTCATTCATTTAAAACAGCCTCTTTTTTTACATTCCTAATGTCAAAATTCAACAAAAAGATCATTTAAATATTATCTAAAATTATCTGGATCAGCATCAGCTCTCAGTCTCTGATGGCCTTTTAGTTTTATTTATTCTTAACGATCAAAATGTTCCTGCAAAGTTCATTTTGACACACCGTAAATAATGTTTCCCTATTAAAATATGTGGCAGTAAAATACTGAGTCTGATACATGTGTGATGTTTCTGTTTAAAAATAATAAAAATATTTTTCTGAAAGGTTTTTAAAGTTGAGTAAAATCCATAAGAAAGTGTTTTTTGTTTTGATTTGATATTACATGGAGATACAGAGAACAGCTGGACCACAGGTGTCACACCCGTGGGGGATGTGGGTGTTTTAACACCCACACTTTTCCCAGTTAGAGGGTTCAACACCAACACTATTTCTGCAGTTTTGCACAAACGCCTTGCTTCTGTCGCTTTTCCGCGTTCCTCTGACCGCTCTGTGTCTGCCGCTCGGTGCCGGTGCGTCCTCTCCCTCCCTCTCAGACAGGCTGTTCTGCCTTAAGTCCCGCCTCTATTTCCCTCCCTTTTCCAGGTACTTTAAATAATACTTTTAAGGTTTTTAAATAAGCTTGATATTAGTTTTGTCTTATTTTCTGCGTTCTGAGTGTGTTTATAAACTTTTCTAGTACCACTTATTTAAATATGAAGCTTTTAATATCTTGTATATTATACCTTCTTTCATTGTATTCATCGTTTTTATTGTTGACAAACAAACAACATCCATCCCCCACACTTTTGAAAAGCTTGCTACGCCATTGAGCTTGACCGTCACTCTACCGGCAGCCAGGCCCCTGAGGCCGGCGCACTTTGCTCAGGTCAAGCCAAGGCCACACAGGAAAATACATGCATACATACATACATATACATAAGCACGCATAAACCTATGTGTTAGAAAAAAGAAAGATGAATAGGACTACATTGGGGTCCGAGGAGATAAAAAAAAAAGGTCCTTACACCCAGTGCCCACAAGGGGGGTGCGCTGGATTTAAGCGCAAGAAAACTCTTTAGCAGGGGGTAAACAGATACCACGCACACACGATGAGGTCATTAAGGATGTGCATGTGATCAGTGTTTGTGAACGCTCTCAGTTGTTTTTGTCAGGAAGTCTCTGACCTTGGGAAAAGTCTGTCTTCCAGCTTCAGTGATTGGAGTGAGAAGGGGGGGACCGAGTTTCCTACCTGCATTCTCCTCAGGCGAGTTTGAAGTGTTGACCTTCGGCCCAGCCAAAACAAAGATAAAAGCCACGTTACAGCAGACTGCAGAATTCAGCAGTCTTTTCAGTCCATAGGGTACACTTATTCCAGTGGAGAATCTGAATCAGACCAAATCAGATGAAAAACAGCCAATCAATCACTCCTCCACACTGAACTGAACCTGCAGCTCCTCCAAGATGACACCCATCCTTACAGTGAGATCCTAACCACATAAGTATATGACCCAGACCCCCCGAGCTTTTTAGTCCGAGTGCTGCCATATAAAGTTACATACTTTCCATTTTTTTGAGTTTCTCGAAATGGTAGGTGACTGCCAGCTCCAATCAGCAGGTTCCCACGATCAGTAATCCAACTCCGTCCTCCACCGACAGAGTGGGGGTCGAGTCCGAGCATGGTGGCTCCTCCTTCACGAGCCTCAATTGTAGTAAAAAAGTTTTCCAGTGTGTAAGTGACCACGATACCAGAGCCATTATTTCATATTCAAGGAATTTAGCCACTGCTAGCCACTTTAGTTTGTAAATAGTGTGGAGACAGTTATTTACAGTGGAACTATTAAAATAATTACGTATTCTGCTAAATTGTTAAAAAGGTATCATTTAAAGAGTTTAGTTTCCACATCAAAACATTTTTTTCATTTTTCAAGGGTGTGTAAAGTTTCACATTTCAAACTGGTTCCATATGCAGAGCAGAGAGTTCTGGAATTCAAGTACCACATGGAGAACTCCTCCCCTCCCCTCCCCTTGCCAAGCTTACTGTGTGCTTTTCATCCCGTTAATTAAAGTTTTTTAACCTTTCACGAAAAATTGTAAATAAAATTTACAAATTTAAATAGCAAATAAACAATATATTCTTACAATTATAAACAAAATATGCATGTTATATAATTTACTAGTCACAAACACAAAAAAGAAGAAAATGGCCACAACAGCCAGTGTTGATCTGGAAAATTGCACCCAGATTATCACTATAATATAATATAAAATAATATAATATAATAATATATAATATAAGATCACACCTGGACAGGATATTTTCAGTATAATCTTTTTATTACAGGAGAATCTGAATGTAATTCAAACTAAGATTTTTTACATTTAGTCAAAGTAAAATCCAAAGCACCGCACAGTAATAATCTAACAACTCACACACCAACACAACCCCCACCCTCCAACTCTTATATTTATATATTTATATATATATATATATATATATATATATATATTATTCTAGGAATTTAAGCAAATCGTTCTTGGTTACAAGCCCGTCTCCATTTGTGTCTGCTGCAGTGATCATTTCCTGCAGAAAACAAAAAAAAAACCACACATCAGGCCATCCACAGCGACAGAATCTGAATCTGATTGATCTATTTTGTTGCATGACGTTGTGCCTTACATCCAGCTCCTCGTTTGACACGTCTACTCCGATCTCATCAGCTGCTCGTCTCAGTTCTATGAATGAGATCTTGCCTGTTTTGTTGTCAGCCATTAAATTGAAAAATTCATTAAATTTTTCGCGAACCTCCATGTCAGACTGAAAGAAAATGAACAATAGTTGAACCACAAATTGACATTTGGCAATAAAAGTAACTTAATAAACTGGATGGAGAATGAACAAGAAACTCCACAATATTTCAAGTTTGATTTAAAAAGAAAGAAAATAACTTCATATAAAACATGTGAGGACGTGTATTTGTTTACCATCATCTTTGTGATGATCATTGTCATTAAGTCGGAGAAGGAGATTTTTTCCTTGTGATTTTTAACCACCTTCTCAATCAGCGACTCACTGTCTTTTGAATTAAATCCCAAAGATGTTATCACATCCTGGATCAGACCCAGAAAGATAAACAGATAAAATATTCACTTATAAAAACAATATGATCAGGTCTCAGATCTGTTTCATCTCTTCTACCTTTATGTCCTTCACATCTATAAATCCCGAGCCATCGGTGTCAAACAGCTTGAAGACTTCTTCGAAGTCTTGCTTGATCTTCTCAGGTATTTTCAGCGCTGGGTTCGGCCTCCGACGACTAGGACCGGGTTCCTGAGATATTTAAAATCACTTCATTGTCAGAATTTTCTATTGATATTTAAATACAAACACAATAAAATCGACTATTTTGTTAGATTAATAACGTCCATCTCTCACCATGAGTTCTTGTGTATTTGGCAAAAAAGGATCCGCCGATTTAACAATAAATCGCTGTTTTAGCCCGTAAAGCTCGTTTTTTTCAGCAAATATGAGGAAAATATCTCGTTTCTAGCAACTAACAACTCACAAACCAACTGCTGTTACCATGGAACCATTTCAATCCAACCGTGCGGGACGCAGTCCGTTGTGTTACCATGGAAACGTTCCGGTTTGAAACTACTTCATACCGGAACTGTTAAAGGGAGCTAAAAACAAACGCTGGATGGCGATGGATGGATGGATGGATGGATGGATGGATGGATGGATGGATGGATGGATGGATGATGGATGGATGGATGGATGGATGGATGGATGGATGGATGGATGGATGGATGGATGGATGGATGGATGGATGGATGGATGGATGGAGGGATGGATGGATGGATGGATGGATGTTGACAGATGTGCCAAGAGTGTGCGCAGCAGTAATCAAAGCAAAAGATGGCTACTTGTTTCACACTTTTTTTGTTAAGTATATAATTCCACATGAGTTAATTCATAGTTTTGATTCCTTCAGTGTGAATCTACAATTTTCATAGTCATGAAAATAAAGACAACTCTTTGAATGAGAAGTGTGTCCAAACTTTTGGTCTGTACTGTATATAAATATATACAGTATATAGTAGTACTTTGTTGGACTCCTGCTTAATAGTCTAAAATTACTAAAATCCATTTGATTTTTACAGGCCACGTTCTGCTGAACTGGATGTGTCTCTGACAAGTTCACAGTGTAACATATAAGACACGTGACACAGATGAAGTAATGTTCTGCTGCTGGAACACCTCTGATGTCTGTGTGCTGTTAACACTGAATGACTCCTGGTTCAGGTTTTGTTGTGTAATAAAACTGGACAAAGACCCGTGAGCCTGATTCAGATCAGTGAATGTAACTTCTGTGGTACTCTGATGAGAGCAGAACTCCACAGGGATTACTGTCTGCTCCTCCGTATGCTGCTCGGCTGTCTGTGGAGGTGGTTCGTATGTCGCTCACCACTGAAGAAGTGGGTGATAAAAGAAAAAGAAAATGTAGAAACTGAAATAAACTGTTTGACAGATTGAAGGCTGGAATGAGACACTTGTCTTTAAAGGACTTGTGTTATGACTCTTCAACACTGCAAGTCATTTTTTTCTTTATGACGTCTGGCTGTTTCTTTTCTTTCCTCAGACTCTGAAGCACAAATAAATAAATTATTTTAAAAAATACTACTCCATCTTTTTTTATTCTTCTCTCCATAACTACAACCACAACAGTCACCACACCATAAAAATGACACTTGTGGGTTTTTGTGTCATGCGTTCCTTTTCTCTCTCACGTCTTTCCTGCTTCTCGGCCCTTTAAACTACAGAAGAAACCAACATGTCAGACTGAGTCGTGTCACAGAGTGTCTGATGTTTATACTTGTTTTCCATGGAGGTGTCTGCTGCTCACAGCTCAGTGGAAAAGTAATCAACATTTTAGGTCACATTAATGTGTTCTTCATTTAGTTTCTTTCCTTTGTTATTGATTTATTATTGATAGCTGAAGTTTTAATTTCCTTGTCATTTGAAGTTTAAGATATATGGAAAAATACAAATGAAATCCTTCTGTTTTCTGGTATTTTTCTCTGTTTTGACATGTAAGAAAGAAAAGCAGAGGTTCTGGTGCAGTTACAGGGGATTTCCTTTAAGTACTTTTAGTTGTATTTGTTATAAAAACCTCTATCCTGTTATTTTAGACTCCCAGTGAGAGAAAGAAACAACCAGTAATCTGCTGCAAAGTTCTAGAAGCTTAAAACTTTACACAATAAATATGTAATTGCACAATCACAGATACATTCAGAGCACAGGAAAGTTAAAATACATCGTTTCGTATGTTATCAGTTGTAGATCTTACGGGGAAAATTGAAAATGTCAGATACTAGACTCAGAGAAGAGAATTACTCCTAAACTTCTCCCACACAGCTTTTATTTTGTTGATACTCACACTAATGAGCAGATCAGAGGAAATGATAAGTTCAGTGCCTTGCCCAATGACACGTCATTACATTAAGTGTTTACACCAGCCAGTCTCAAAGTCTGGACTCCAGTCTCCAGCCCAAACATTATATTAGAAATACATTATTATGATATAATGAAATACAGAAGTCTAATCACACTCTGATCACCAATCCCAAAGTTTTCCTTCATTTTTGAAGACGTTTAAACTTTTCAGCCTTAAAGCTTCTTTCGTTCTGATCAAATTTGTAAGTTTCAAGTTTAAAAGTCTCTGTAGGGACAGAGACATGAAAAAGAACATTGAAGTCACAATAATCACTGTCACACCCGTCAGGCGTTTTCTGTTGTAACTTCTCCAATGTGGTTCCTGCCAAAGTGCAAGACAACAAATCTGAAGCACCGAAAAGCCAATTGGATGAAAGTTGAAATGTAAAAATATGTAAAATAAGACGGAAACGTCCAGTTGTTTTTTAAAGATCTTAAAATTGCATCACAGATTAATTTACAGTTAACAACCTTTTGACATCTCAAACTCCTGCACCAAGGATGCTCCACCCTGAGTGGAAGGCTGTAAGCTGGTGTGGATCAGTTATCCAGGGCACGGCAGTCTTAAGATTTTTAAATTGGTTTTAAAAATGAACTAAACTTTTTGTCATAGGGCCCAACATCTGTAACTTTTATATCAGTTAACATGTCTGATGTTTCATGTTGTACTTTTGTCATGGCCTCTGTTTGGTGCGAACCCTCTTACAAGCACAAGCTCCAGACAACAAAACAGTTTTAAAATGTTTATTGAAAAGTATGAGAAGAGCACGGCCAGGCACGTGACTCCTGTGCTGCTGGCGGTACAGGAACCGGGCCTCACCGGGATGGAACCGTGGGATTCTAGACGGTGAGAGCACAGGTTAGATATCTGAGGGTTGTGATGTTGGAGCAAGCATGAGAACAGGAAAGCAGGCTTACGTGGATGGCGCAGATGGTGGTGGTAGAGAGGAGGAGTGGTTAGCGGCTGAGAGAGGTCTGTGGTCCGGAGTGCGATGTGCAGGTGCTGGAGGGTGAACAGATCAGCTCTGGGTCCGTGTGTCCAGCAGGTGCAGGCTCCGGGGAGGAAGAGACAGGCGGAGAGCAGGTCCGGGGAAAACCAAGCCAGCGTGAGAGCCTGTGGAAGCGGCTGCTCTCCAGGGCAGGAGGTGCGGATCCTCGGAGAGGCGACAGATCCGGGTGAAAACTCCTGAGGGGATAAAGAAAAGGAAGACCAAGCATTAATGGGCTCGTTTCCCTGAAATGCGTAAACGGTCAGTGTTAGAACCTCTACCGAGTGTTGAGAGAGAACTATCTGGCGCCTGTCTCGTGTTGATCCTCCCCTTAAATCCCCTCTCAGGTGAAGAGGAGAATGAGCCACACCTGCCGCTCCAGAGCTGATCCACCTGTTGGAAATTAGGTTAATCGCACCCACACACACACTCACACCCACAGGCAGATCAGCCACATAACAACTTTAAATTCAGGAACCTTATTTAAGGCATGAAAAATTGTGTAGTTAAGTTTAAATTTCTAATCAAACTAGAGCATATTACACTTTATACTTTCAAATTAGAACAGCTGAAGTTAAAAAACATTAATCGTCACTTAATGCCACATCTTTTGTTTTAAGATGCAAGTGATGTGAGTTAAAGGGATTTACTTTTCACTAGTTTTTGTGGACTTTCTTCCTTATATAGTAATTATCTGGAGCATTAAACAGTCTGAGAACTGCTGATTTAAGCATTACACAATAAAGCTGTTATAAGTTCAACCAGCTGTTTTATCTCAAGTTTGATATTTAATGAAAGAACCAGCCAAATTCCATCTTTTTATCTGTTTCTGGCTGCTTCTCCTCTTTCTAAACATTCATCCCGAGGCAGCACCTTCCTCTCAGGAGAATGGAATGAATGCTGCAGCAGGGGTGGACTGACAATAATTCAGGCCGAGAGTTCGATATCATCCCAGACCACCACCATCTAATTATTGCAAAACGCCAAGAGTGAGTTCAGTTTTATCCCTGTTGATTTGGAAGTGTAAAATAATAAGAATAACCCAAGAAATCTAGTATGAAAAACGTGAACAATTTTATTGACACTATACCTGTCCTAGATGAAGCAACTTAATATTTCTTTGTTATACTGGTCCCTGCGCCTTCGTGCATCTGCAGGCTGCATGTAGACTCATGAAAGTCTCCCAGATCCGAGGACGACTCGTTTAGAAGAAAATATGATTATAACTCGTAGTCTACCTCGCTGTGATGCACTGAGGTGTCGGTTTAGTAAAACCAACGCTGCCCTGATAAGTTATTGATCTGGAAATTTTTCTGATTCACTCCATCTTTCCTCTTTCCTGGGCCATCTCCCTTCATTTTAGAGTGAAAGGTGTGGAGGGAGGGGAGGGGGGTGACTATGCTCTGATGCTCTCCTGCTGCATCTTAGTGAGCGTCAGCGGAGCAGATGGTCAAATGAGCTGCACAACAGATTGTTTATTTAAGAATCAAGCTCCACCTGACTGTCCGACCAGTCGCCAGTGGGCCATTTCGGCAGCCAGGCCACCAGGATTCCTCCCGGTATACCCGACGGTCAGTCCGCCTCTGTGCTGCAGAGCTAATCAGACCACAGATGCAGTTCAGCTGAAGCCTCGTGGAAAGGAGGAATAATTATATTCAGGCTTCACATCTACACACTGAGTACAAAAATATAAAATGCTGTATTTTACACAAGAAATCAAGTCTGAACCAAAATGATCTAATATAAAGTCAGGAGTTGTTTTTGAAGCTATTTCAGGTACATGTGACTTTCTGAAACTCACAGTTCAAGACTCTCGAGCTAGGGGTCCCATAAAATACCAGCACTTGTTACAACATATACAAAAGATCAGATTTAGTTTGTGTTAAGATCCAAAAACAGTAACGATCTAGTTATTTATCCACAGAAGGATTGATGCTAAAACAGCATCAAGAGGAAATGATGCTGAGTTTAGTTTGATGTCCTGATGATGTTCTGAACCGTCTGACGAACAAAACAACATATCAGATGTAGAATTACAAAGATAATAAATAATAAGATTCAGAGAATAAAGAGGAACGGGTCAAAGGTCCAAACGGGATGCTGGTGACTTGCAGGCCCTGATGTGGCCCTAAGGCGACCCAGAGGTGGCCCCGGGGGCGGCCCCGGGATTAATGTTGCATCACAGAAGTATAAACAAGTCTTGTTAGTAACTCAGATCAAAGAAGCTGTTTTATGGACTTGTTGAAGACGACAGTGTGTTTAACTTGTTCATATTTTAATCATCTTGATGCATCTAGAGGACGTGACACTGATGTGTTACTATCTAATCTCTCATATTAATATTACATTTCTCTGCATTACTAAAGATTTCTCAATAAGCAAACAGTTAAGTCTACAGAAGAACCAAAATACTGTTTTTATATAAAGGAATGTGTCAGGGAAATAGTTCCTAGACACTAAAATGCAGTTAAACCCTCAGACAGCAGAAGAACTACAGACAAAGAATACAAGGTTTAGAAATTCAAGGAGTGAGTGAAGGTACAGCAGTTTACAGCAGTTTACAGCAGTTTATAGTCACTAAAGACATTACTAATTTAGCATTATTTAGCGGATGAAACAAACAAGCAAAACAAACATGGCTGCTGGTGGATGTACATGTAGAAGCAGCTATTTAATCTGTTTTAGGATTAGAGATGATTTTTTTCATTGAAAAATGATCAAAGGAAAGAACTTTGTACTTTTCTTAGTGGAAACGATGAGTGTGTTTTACTACCGAATGGATTTTCAAGAGCCTGATTTACTGTGATTGGCTAAAAACTAATCATCAAAGACAGACACTTGCTGGCTCGTCCTCCAATCAGCTTAAAGTATTAGACCAGACATCCCTCCCTTTTATAGACGGTTTCAAATGCAGCGGTTCCAGATGTATGTGTGTCCCCGACTCGACAAGAGGCGGGGCTATGTAGATCTGGCAGAGCCAGGTTATCAGTTTGGGAAATTTTGCCTCAAATTCAATAGTTTTATATTTTCTGTAAATTATCTGTTTAGAATCTGTGTATTTCAGTAATATGATGAAGATTATAAACTTTTTTTTTCTTGCTTTCTGTCACCATAGAACTGAAAACGACGGTGACACCTGCATGAAGTTTGAGATGAGAGTCTCTGGACTCGGTGGTTGAGTCTCATGTTTGTCTTCTCGCTCTCGGTGCTGCTCTGAACTCGTTTGTGTTTGTGTAGAACAGACGAACATCAGGCTGTGATCTCTCATCTATGTTTCATCTCTTCTGTTCTGTCATCACGCTGTTTCTCACACACGTCAGACAACGAACTGAGCAGCTGCTGAATTCATTTTACATCTCGGTGTTTGCTTCTGTTGAATTGCTCTTATGTTTCTTTCATCTCTTTGTCATATTTCTCACATGCTGTTCTTTGTCTGTGTTTGAGAAAAATATAAAGAGAATCTGACAAATTTAATTATGGACTTCTTTTACTGAGAGCCTGTTGTTGACGAGTGAGAAACCCACACACACTAACACACACATGCTCCATCTCCTGCACAGAACAAGCTGGTTTTAATGTGCTTCAGTCGTTCTTTTAAAGTCATTTTATTGCTTTTCCTTCTTTTTAAAGACTTAATCTTTAAACACTGAGCGTCAGCTCTGAGTTAGACGATGTGCTCTTTCCATTTTGAATATCCTTGGTTACATTCTGTTACTTTCCATCATCAGGATTATGTTTTAATTGTCAGGACATGATTTATTCAGTCATAATCATCTAAAGTAAAGATGTTCTAATCCAATTATTTCTTCACAAAATTCAGACTTTTAACAGATTTTTTAAACCAGTTTTTTATGCGTTTTCATCTCTGATTTCCAGCTTGACTTAATAACATGAGTTTAGACAAAAGGTCAGTGAGATTCATTTGCATATCAGGATGCTCTTCTAAATTCAGCTAATCGACTGATGTCATTGGATGTTATTTGCAACGTGTCCTTAAAACCCTCATTAATGTGTTTTCTCTTTATCTCATCACACTAGTTCCGTCTGGATGACGGCTGATTAACGGATGTTTTTATACAAACAGAAGCTGAATGAAGCCAGAATCACTGATGATTCTGAGATTTTGAATCAGCTTTGATCCATAAAGACGATCTTCTCCTGAGCTGTTTTTATGCAATAATTAAATGTTTCACACACATTCATTTTTTAATTTGTTCATTAATTTATCACAAACAAACTCTGACACATAAACTTGTCTCTGATGATTCTATTAAAAACAAATGAATGATTTGACATTATTTAGCTATTAAAAATAAACATTTTAAAACAAAATTTATTTTCAAATTACAACTTATATGACTCACAACTTGCTGATAAGAAAAACACAGTAAAAGGTTGAGTTATTTAAATGGGTCGTCATAACAACTTACACAGTCTTGATAGTCAAATATGTCAGCGGTGGTGAAAATTTAACAGATTAAATAATTACAATAAAGTGTCAAATTGAGAAGAGTGCACATACAGTCACATGTTAGTCACTTACTTTCACTCTATATATATTTAACCCAGCTGCTCTAATTTGAGGTTTTTCACCTGGAATCTCAGTTGATCAGAACTAAAGTGATGTACGGAGGAGTGAAGAACTTAAACACACGTAGAAATGTGAGTTTGATGAGAAGAAACACATGAGTCTGATTACAGATTAGAAACCTGACATGGTTCAGATTATGACAGGCAGTGATGACACCAGAACGAGTCATGTAGGAAATAAAACCACAGTTTCAGTTAATCGGATTCACTTCAAGCAGATGTCTGTTGAAACCAGCGACCTTCAAACTCTTGATCTAATAATGAATCTAATTTTTATTTTTATGAAGACAGTTAAAAAAACTACACATCTAGATTTAATCCCAAAGCTGCATGTTCATGGCTGCTATCCAATCAAAATGAGACAGCACAGATGGTTGATCTAAATGACTCCCACAGTGACAGTCGATTGTTGCTATAAAGATCTCCCAATAACAGAACTAATCGTGTGACTTTGCTTCAGTTAATTACAAACTTCTTCCCAACATAATCTCATATTTTATCATCGGGCTGTTATGAGTTTTTCCAGCTGTTCCTTCAGTTGTTTGTTTAAATGTAACGATTTAGAAAATGGCATAAGTTTAGGGGCAAATCTGAAGGTTTTGTGCCTTTTTACATTCTCTGTCTTCTCTTCTGGTGCGTGCAGCACCTGCTTCATGTCTTTACCTATTGCTGCATATCATCCATGTGGCCTTCAGCAAGGATAGAAAAAAAGGAGGAACATAAAAAGAAAGGGAAGAGAAGAAGAAGGTCTCTGGAGGTGTGTGATAGTCAGACACCTGGCCTGTCAGAGCAGATGAGGTAATTAGGGGAAGATAAGTGAATATGCTTTAATGGTATTCATTGATCTGAGAGTTGAGGCTTAGTGGAAGAATCTGGCTCTCAGTTGTTGTCAGAGCAACAGAGTGAGAAAAATGGAGCTAGACACATGAAGAGAAATACAAAAACAAAGACTCAGACAGATAACACCGGAAATGCCTTTAACTTGTTGCAACAGCAGCATTTATCATCATCTCTCTGAAAACAATAAATAACATGTTACAGTAGCATTAACTCTGTGTCAGCTGGTTAATCTGATAAAAGATAGTCTTAGTAACAGTTTTCAGTGGACTGGCCCTTTAAGCTGCTGGAACACTGTTATTAATTTTGCCTCAGATGTTGGTGTGTCTAAAAATGTTAATACCATTTGGTCAAACTGTAACACATGATGTCTCGTACAGCATCATGAATCATGTATGCTGTTTCACCATAATATAGTTATTACCTGTCAAGTTTACAGTAAGTTATGAACAGAAGACTCGTAACATGTTTGTTGTTTATCTGTTGTCAGATGTTTCATATGTTCTGAGAGTCTATTGAGGGGATATGCATTGCATAGGGTAAAGACTTTTATTCTGAAGGGTAAAGTTGTTTTTTGAAGCTGCTGCCAGAGTAATGCCACATCACTCTGAAGTTTACCGGGAAAAGTGCATCCAAAAGCCTCAGCTACAGCTGTTACTTATTTTAAACAGAACATCACAACATGCAACATCTGAGTGTCACACATACACAGTGCCTGAAACAGAGCAGGTATAAACTAATACAAGCTGCTGCGTTCATTCCACAGATTTATAGAAGCATGCATAACAACTCTGTGGAGAACAGCCAAATACATCAGGTGTAAAATACATGAAGGAATGATATTATTACATGTTCTTATAGACATATCTGTATGTCATAGAAAGGGAAGGTAGATTAGGTTAAACTGGAATGTTCCTTCAGGTTTGTAGTGAGTCTCTGCTTCAAGTGGAGGAGTTTCAGTATCTGGACTTCTTGTTCATGAGTGATGCAGGATGCAGCAGGACTGACAGAGTGGGACTTCGTCCTCATCGATGAAGACGCTGCTTCAGTCTGCTGTAAGGAAGAAGGAGCTGAAAGGCAAAGCTCAGGATTTACTGGACTGTTCAGACCCTCACCTGGTCACAAGATCTGGATCCTGACTGAATGAACAAGATCCTGGACACAAGCAGCTGATATGATCTTCCTCTGTAGTGTGGTCGGGTTCAGCCTTAGAGATAAGATGAGAGTTTGAAGTAGAGCTGCTCCTCCACATCAAAAGGAGTCAACTGAGGTGGTTCCTTATAGATTACAGACAGACAGACAGACAGACAGACAGACAGACAGCATACTGAGTATGTAATGCACAATGTGGTTATATATGATGTATACATGATATATAACTGCACACTAACCATTAGGATGTTAAATATTTCTGCTGTTTTTGAATTGATTTTTGAATTTGTACACCTGACTCGGGGACTGTGGAGGAATGAGTCTGAGCTCTATATCTGAACTCAGCTAGTTTCTTACAGCTGCAGAAAGTTTTATGGGATCCTCTTACAACATTCCCAGATGTCTGTGAGAACGGGATGATTTCTCAAAGCTCTGAGACATTCCTGCACCTGAATGCAGGAGAGACGGGATTGTTGAAAGAAAACAGGCAGAATGAGTCACGACAGATGAAAACTGGAGGATTCTGAATCTTTAAACTGTTGGTTCATGTTACTCATGCTGTTTGAGAAGGTTTCAGTTTACTAGGATGAAGTCAGCTTCATTAGTGGGACTAGGTGGCTCAAGGCTATTCTGTTACTGTTTATCTTTCCACCGCCCGGCCACGACGTCGGCCAACAAATACAGACATTTCTACAAATCCTTGTTTTTCATTTAATAAATCATTTAAAAGTTCTGTTATAGTCATAATTTTTAACTCTCTTTAAATGTTTGAGAAAATAGCAGCACAGAATAATAAAGTAATGTTGAATTCTTACAGCAAACACACTTATAGTGTGAAAACAGTGAGTCATATTGAAGCATGGGGATGATACTGGGGAAGAAATGGCTTTTAGCTCTGGCTGTGGAATGTGTGTAGATGAATTATGAGCTTGGCACAATCACAACGGTCTCAACTGGATAATACAACAAATCTGTGAGCTACTGGAAACACCAGGCTGCTTGACAAAAGCAATAAATTTGCACACAGCAGATATTCAGATTGTCATTTTTTCTTTGAAACCTAAATTTTAGATTCTCTCTCCTTCCCAGTGCTGGTAATAAAAATCACTGTTAATCTTAAAGAACAGCTCAAAGCTCCAGAATCAAAATACTTTCTGACGTTCCCAGAGTGACATTTGTTCCTGTCTGTCTCGCCTTTAAAACCACCTCAGAAATCTGACTTCTCTTTTCTGTCTCTAAATAAACTGCTAACTTTGCATTTTGGGACTCTGCTCTATTACAATTATGGTTCTTTTGGTCTCTGACTGGTTTCCTCATTTCCTTTTGTATGTTTTTCTTTCTGTTTTTTTTTTTTTTTTTGCAGAACTGGAGAATGTGGTCGAAACTCCTCTGTGGTCAAACATGGATTCTCCTCTTTTCTCCCTTTGTGCTCCTCTTCCTGATGATCTTTGGAATGACCATCATGTTGCCTCTTCCTTTGCCACCCCCTGGAATTGACCGGCGATCATCCCGAGCCCTGAGCTCTGCGGGGGAGTTCAGATCTAAACCCAGAATTATACAACCGTCTCCTGCTGCTGCCTTCTTTTCTCACAGCCACAGCAGCACATGGAGAACCAGTTCTGGAAAACATTCAGTGCCACAGAGACATTTTGGGGAAGCTGCTGGCAACGACAAAAACAGCATCAAAGTGAGAAGTCGTGCTAACGTTCTCAGAAATAAACACAGAAGTAAAGGCATTGCCTCCAAAAGAAAAGAGATTGCAGGCGCCATCCAGTCAGCTAGTCATCATCCTCGGCGTTTAGACTTTACAGTCAACAACTCAGAGCCAAAGCATAGAATTAAACCAAGCAACCACACTGCTGTGGTAAAACCCACTGCACAGACACTCATTTATCTTGGTAGGATTAAATCCACCAGAGCTCATGGTCCTCCTCAAGCAGACAGCATGAAAAGCAGAGCTGCACATACACAGCCGAGCAGACACACTAACAGCAACGCAGACAGACAGATGAATGTCAGGCAAACAGGTGCAAAGCTGGAAAAACAGGCTGCACAAAAACTTAGACAAGCTTCAGAGCACTCTGGGAAATCTAACTACATGAACAACGAGCAGCTTTCTGTGAAAAGCTCCTCCAAAGATCAAGAAATGCACCATTATTCTTCAGAAAATCCCCTTAAAGTGAAGGTGAATCGCAGGTCATTGGATGTCAGAAAGACTCTGTCTCAGCTGGAGGAAGCTGTGACGGAACATGACAGTGACGTGTGTCTGAGCTTTAGCGAGCAGGACTTCCCGGACAGCGATGGCCGGAGGATCAGAGTCAGCACAGACCTGCAGCTTCATCCGTGGCTCAGCAGGGACGACATACAGAAGATGGAGCTCCTGGCTGGGGGTGACATCATCAGTAAGGCCAGGGTGCCTGCACATGGACAGGTGCTCCAAGTGGCATTAGATCCTCCTGCACACGAGCAGGTATGCTGCTTGACATCAAATCAAAGAAAACATTGTTTCATCTCATTAAAGAGACTTTAAACTCTTTTATAAATGAGATTCACAGTGAGCAGGTGGAAATAAACTGCAGGTTCATTCATTCCTGGTTGGTGGATTTAAGTCACATGACAATATTACAGTATTAAATGTATCAAAGTTTGGGCTGCACAGTGGTAAAGGCTGTCAACACACAGCATGAATATCCAGGTTCAAATTTCAGCTGGAATTTGTTTAATAAAGTAAAAAAATATTTTAAAATGTCAAGAGTTTGTTAAAGAGGTCTGTGATAATTTAATAGAACAATCTTAATGTGAATGACCACGAGAGGAAATATCACCAGCAATCCTAATTATACAGAATTTATAAATAATAAAGGTTTGTATCTCTCTGCAGGTGCATACATCAGACAGGTGTTAAAAACCACCACAGGAGGGGTTTTCACTCAGATGTTTATTAATAAACAAAAATCTGATCAAAAGTTTTCTGATCATGTTTTTTTTATGACAGATGAGAGAATCCCATCAGAGTGGAGCTGGACACAGTGAGCGCTGCCAGCGGGGACACTGCTCCCTCATCAAACGTACTGATGATTGGTTTGAGGTGTTCGCCTTCCACCTGGACCGAGTGCTGGGACTCAACCGAAGTCTGCCTGCAGTTTTAAGAACTTTCCAAAGTGATATTCTGCCCTACCGATACACCAGCAGCTCCCCCAGACCTGCAGTGTGGTGGGATCCCGACATCCAGCATCTTGCTGATAAAGACAATGATCAGAACTCAGTACCACTCAGCTGGGTCCAGTACCAGAGGCTGCTACAGGCCCGATGTGGGAACCAAACAAACCTGGACTCAGAGCCCTGTATGGGGGTCCAGCACTCGGAGTGGGGCAGACTGGCTCTCTTTGACTTTTTATTACAGGTAATAGAGAAGGTTGTTATTACTGGGTGGGAGGATGACATCATCACTCACACACAAGCAGAACGGACTCTCATTTCTGAGAATAGAAGTGAATCTTTCATCTTAAAAATTATAACTTTAAATTTAAATTTTTGAAAATAAATGTCAACATCACAAACACGTTCATCAGCTGGATGGAGTTGGAAGCAGCCAAATCCGGTTGGCTCAGGAGCGATGGGCTGTTATCTGAACTAGTGGAACTAAAAATTACAAAAAAACTAAAAACGTATATAAAAATGTTTATTCTTACTTTTAGAAAAAAAAAACTTGCGGGTTCTAAGAGTGTCTTAGCTGTTCCTTTGGACAGAGTCTGAGGTTGTTCCTGCTCTGTTGGATCCACGCTGCCAGTTTGGGGGTCACAGCTCTGAGGACCTCTGACTCTTAAGGACATGACTTCCCACAGTTCAGTATTTCTCCAACTTCTCACCAATAGTCCACTCTTGGTGGATCCTCCCACATGCTTGCTGTGGACCAGTCTGGATCAGATGGTACTCAGGACAGATGTTCCTGGTCACTATTCCAGATATGGAGTTCCATAGATACTTTACCTGTCTGCATCTTACATCCTGATATTATGTGCTGGAATGTTTCAGGAGCTTCTTCTTGTTCCGTCACACTGGTGTGTAACCAGCACCAGTCTGGAGTGCATGAGGGTTGAATATGAATAATCCATGAGGCAGAAATCAATAACTGTAATGAGACTAAAGTCTAATAGCCCCATATTGATCTGCTGAGAGCAGATGAACACTCAACTCTGAACACTTGTTCCTACCTGCTACCTTAACACCTCCTATATGACTCTGATAGCAGGGAACCAAACACAAAGCACACACACACACGTTTGTTTTGTTATCCTTATGGGGACCGTCCATTGACTTCCATTGATTTTAGTAACTAGATTTATACCTAACCCAAACCCTTTTCCTAACCTTAACCATTACTGATCTATAACTAACCCTAAGACTAACTAAAACTCTATTCACACCATACCTATAAACCTAACCCCTAACCCTAAAAAGGTGAGTTCCCCCATTTGAGGACACAAGAACCCTCGGACCCCAGAAGGAGAGTACATATCTCAAAACTGGTCCTCAGTAGGGTAGAAAAACAAGAACACACACACCTACACACACAGTCAAGCCCATCGTGAGGATGATATTGAACTAAGGACAAAGTAACCATTGGGGGAAGGTTGTATAAAAATAAACATGCACCGTATCCGGCTGTTTTTCTCCCTTTAGCTATAAATGAAAAACATTCTGATCATGTTTGCAGAGCGTCTGTTTGGATTCAGATCACATCTAATCGGTGTGATTAAACCAATCTGAATCCAATAAATCAAGTCAGTAGATCTGAAAGTAGAAGATGTAACAAAGGACCAAGCTGCCAGGAGAAAATCTTCACTAAAACCATGTGACATCTGAATGAACCATGTGACTTCAGAACAGATAAGACTAGAATAAAAATGTTTGGGAATAATTCACAGTGCCATGTTTGGAAAACATCAAACAGCATATCAGACCTCAGATTAACTATCAACATGGCAGTGGGGGGAAGGGGTGTTTCTGAGTTGACCATCAACTCGTCTTTATACCAAAGTATTATAAATATAAATGTGAGTCCATCTGACTGAAACTGAGTCATTTAACATGACGGATCCCCAAACAGCAGCAGATCTACAGCTGAATGACTGAGAGAGAAGATGTTGAGACCTTCAGAGAGCAGAAACAGATGTCTGCAAACCTCAACAGACTGAAGCAACGTGATGAAGAGGAGGAGCCTAAAAATCCTCAACAATGACCAATAAAGTTATTCTGAATGTAACTTCTACAAGTTGCTGCTGCTGAAAGTATTTCTACAAACTCTTAAATCAGGGTGTAGTTATAGTTTTTAAAACACGACAGGGTGGAATCTGTTGTATGTTTTTAAGATTATAACTTTACAACCTGATTAAATCCAGATCATTGTGACATTTTATTCCCTGAACTCTGTTCTTCTCTCAGCAGCGTAGAACATCCCAGTTTGTCTGAACAGACAGAAACTTCCTGCTAAAACTTTGTTGCAAATGAAGTGATTCATACAGCAACACTTCTTTCTGCTGTAGCATGTGTACGAGTGTCCAGAAGTACTATGCAGACAACATAGTGACAACAAAACCCATAAACCCACACATGTACATGAAGATGCAAACTCTGCACAGAAAGCTTCAGCCTGGAGTTGAAGACCTTGCTGCAAGGCAGCAGTTTAAACTCTGAGATTATTTTTGTTTTGATGTTAAATAATGAAACTATTGAACTGCGTTAACACTCGTTCCAGCATGCGCACTCAATCTTACTGTCTTAAATTCAAAATTATATTTAATTGAATGATTAATTTTATAAATGTACAGTATGTACTGTATGTATGTACTGTAGTGTATGTACAGTATGTACTGTATGTATGTACTGTAGTGTATGTACAGTATGTATAGCATGTATGTACAGTATGTACTGTATGTACAGTATGCACTATATGTATGTACAGTATGTAGTGTATGTATGTACAGTATGTACTGTATGTTCAATATGCATGTACAGTATGCACTGTATGTATGTACAGTATGTACTGTATGTATGTACAGTATGTACTGTATGTTCAATATGCATGTACAGTATGCACTGTATGTATGTACAGTATGTACTGTATGTATGTACTGTTGTGTATGTACAGTATGCACTGTATGTATGTACAGTATGTACTGTATGTATGTACTGTTGTGTACGTACAGTATGTACTGTATGTACAGTATGCACTGTATGTATGTACAGTATGTATAGCATGTATGTACAGTATGTACTGTATGTACAGTATGCACTGTATGTATGTACAGTATGTACTGTATGTATGTACAGTATGTACTGTATGTATGTACAGTATGTACTGTATGTACAGTATGCACTGTATGTATGTACAGTATGTACTGTATGTATGTACTGTTGTGTACGTACAGTATGTACTGTATGTACAGTATGCACTGTATGTATGTACAGTATGCATGTACAGTATGCACTGTATGTATGTACAGTATGTACTGTATGTACAGTATGTACTGTATGTATGTACAGTATGTACTGTATGTATGTACTGTTGTGTATGTACAGTATGCACTGTATGTATGTACAGTATGTACTGTATGTATGTACTGTTGTGTATGTACAGTATGTACTGTATGTACAGTATGCAAGTATAGTATGTATGTACAGTATGTACTGTATGTACAGTATGCACTGTATGTATGTACAGTATGCATGTACAGTATGCACTGTATGTATGTACAGTATGTACTGTATGTACAGTATGCAAGTATAGTATGTATGTACAGTATGTACTGTATGTACAGTATGTACTGTATGTATGTACAGTATGTACTGTATGTACAGTATGCACTGTATGTATGTACAGTATGCACTGTATGTATGTACAGTATGTACTGTATGTATGTACTGTTGTGTATGTACAGTATGCACTGTATGTATGTACAGTATGTACTGTATGTATGTACTGTTGTGTACGTACAGTATGTACTGTATGTACAGTATGTACTGTATGTATGTACAGTATGTACTGTATGTATGTACAGTATGTACTGTATGTACAGTATGCACTGTATGTATGTACAGTATGCACTGTATGTATGTACAGTATGCATGTACAGTATGCACTGTATGTATGTACAGTATGTACTGTATGTAAAGTATGCACTGTATGTATGTACAGTATGCATGTACAGTATGCACTGTATGTATGTACAGTATGTACTGTATGTACAGTATGTACTGTATGTATGTACAGTACGTACTGTATGTATGTACAGTATGTACTGTATGTACAGTATGCAAGTATAGTATGTATGTACAGTATGTACTGTATGTACAGTATGCACTGTATGTATGTACAGTATGCATGTACAGTATGCACTGTATGTATGTACAGTATGTACTGTATGTACAGTATGCACTGTATGTATGTACAGTATGTATAGCATGTATGTACAGTATGTACTGTATGTACAGTATGCACTGTATGTATGTACAGTATGTACTGTATGTATGTACAGTATGTACTGTATGTACAGTATGCACTGTATGTATGTACAGTATGCACTGTATGTATGTACAGTATGCATGTACAGTATGCACTGTATGTACGTACAGTATGTACTGTATGTACAGTATGTACTGTATGTATGTACAGTATGTATAGCATGTATGTACAGTATGTACTGTATGTACAGTATGCAAGTATAGTATGTATGTACAGTATGTACTGTATGTACAGTATGCAAGTATAGTATGTATGTACAGTATGTACTGTATGTACAGTATGCACTGTATGTATGTACAGTATGCATGTACAGTATGCACTGTATGTATGTACAGTATGTACTGTATGTACAGTATGCAAGTATAGTATGTATGTACAGTATGTACTGTATGTACAGTATGCACTGTATGTATGTACAGTATGCATGTACAGTATGCACTGTATGTATGTACAGTATGTACTGTATGTACAGTATGTACTGTATGTTCAATATGCATGTACAGTATGCACTGTATGTATGTACAGTATGTACTGTATGTATGTACAGTATGTACTGTATGTTCAATATGCATGTACAGTATGCACTGTATGTATGTACAGTATGTACTGTATGTATGTACAGTATGTACTGTATGTTCAATATGCATGTACAGTATGCACTGTATGTATGTACAGTATGTACTGTATGTATGTACAGTATGTACTGTATGTTCAATATGCATGTACAGTATGCACTGTATGTATGTACAGTATGTACTGTATGTATGTACTGTTGTGTATGTACAGTATGCACTGTATGTATGTACAGTATGTACTGTATGTATGTACTGTTGTGTACGTACAGTATGTACTGTATGTACAGTAATATGCATGTACAGTATGCACTGTATGTATGTACAGTATGTACTGTATGTATGTACAGTATGTACTGTATGTACAGTATGTACTGTATGTATGTACAGTATGTACTGTATGTATGTACAGTATGTACTGTATGTACAGTATGCACTGTATGTATGTACAGTATGCATGTACAGTATGCACTGTATGTATGTACAGTATGTACTGTATGTACAGTATGCACTGTATGTATGTACAGTATGTATAGCATGTATGTACAGTATGTACTGTATGTACAGTATGCACTGTATGTATGTACTGTTGTGTATGTACAGTATGCACTGTATGTATGTACAGTATGTACTGTATGTATGTACAGTACGTACTGTATGTATGTACAGTATGTACTGTATGTACAGTATGCACTGTATGTATGTACAGTATGCATGTACAGTATGCACTGTATGTATGTACAGTATGTACTGTATGTACAGTATGTACTGTATGTATGTACAGTATGTACTTTATGTATGTACAGTATGTACTGTATGTATGTACAGTATGTATAGCATGTATGTACAGTATGTACTGTATGTACAGTATGCAAGTATAGTATGTATGTACAGTATGTACTGTATGTACAGTATGCACTGTATGTATGTACAGTATGCATGTACAGTATGCACTGTATGTATGTACAGTATGTACTGTATGTATGTACAGTATGTACTGTATGTTCAATATGCATGTACAGTATGCACTGTATGTATGTACAGTATGTACTGTATGTATGTACTGTATGTACTGTATGTACAGTATGCACTGTATGTATGTACAGTATGCACTGTATGTATGTACAGTATGCATGTACAGTATGCACTGTATGTATGTACAGTATGTATAGTATGTATGTACAGTATGTACTGTATGTACAGTATGTACTGTATGTATGTACAGTATGTACTGTATGTATGTACAGTATGTACTGTATGTACAGTATGCACTGTATGTATGTACAGTATGCACTGTATGTATGTACAGTATGCATGTACAGTATGCACTGTATGTATGTACAGTATGTACTGTATGTACAGTATGCAAGTATAGTATGTATGTACAGTATGTACTGTATGTACAGTATGCACTGTATGTATGTACAGTATGCATGTACAGTATGCACTGTATGTATGTACAGTATGTACTGTATGTACAGTATGTACTGTATGTATGTACAGTACGTACTGTATGTATGTACAGTATGTACTGTATGTACAGTATGCAAGTATAGTATGTATGTACAGTATGTATGTACAGTATGCACTGTATGTATGTACAGTATGCACTGTATGTATGTACAGTATGCATGTACAGTATGCACTGTATGTATGTACAGTATGTACTGTATGTACAGTATGCAAGTATAGTATGTATGTACAGTATGCACTGTATGTATGTACAGTATGTATAGCATGTATGTACAGTATGTACTGTATGTATGTACTGTTGTGTACGTACAGTATGTACTGTATGTACAGTATGCACTGTATGTATGTACAGTATGCATGTACAGTATGCACTGTATGTATGTACAGTATGTACTGTATGTACAGTATGTACTGTATGTATGTACAGTACGTACTGTATGTATGTACAGTATGTACTGTATGTACAGTATGCAAGTATAGTATGTATGTACAGTATGTACTGTATGTACAGTATGCACTGTATGTATGTACAGTATGCATGTACAGTATGTACTGTATGTATGTACAGTATGTACTGTATGTACAGTATGTACTGTATGTATGTACAGTACGTACTGTATGTATGTACAGTATGTACTGTATGTACAGTATGCACTGTATGTATGTACAGTATGTATAGCATGTATGTACAGTATGTACTGTATGTACAGTATGCACTGTATGTATGTACAGTATGCATGTACAGTATGCACTGTATGTATGTACAGTATGTACTGTATGTACAGTATGCAAGTATAGTATGTATGTACAGTATGTACTGTATGTACAGTATGCAAGTATAGTATGTATGTACAGTATGTACTGTATGTACAGTATGCACTGTATGTATGTACAGTATGCATGTACAGTATGCACTGTATGTATGTACAGTATGTACTGTATGTACAGTATGCAAGTATAGTATGTATGTACAGTATGTACTGTATGTACAGTATGCAAGTATAGTATGTATGTACAGTATGTACTGTATGTACAGTATGCACTATATGTATGTACAGTATGTAGTGTATGTATGTACAGTATGTACTGTATGTTCAATATGCATGTACAGTATGCACTGTATGTATGTACAGTACGTACTGTATGTATGTACAGTATGTACTGTATGTACAGTATGCACTGTATGTATGTACAGTATGCATGTACAGTATGCACTGTATGTATGTACAGTATGCACTGTATGTATGTACAGTATGCATGTACAGTATGCACTGTATGTATGTACAGTATGTACTGTATGTACAGTATGCAAGTATAGTATGTATGTACAGTATGTACTGTATGTACAGTATGCAAGTATAGTATGTATGTACAGTATGTACTGTATGTACAGTATGCAAGTATGTATGTACAGTATGCATGTACAGTATGCACTGTATGTATGTACAGTATGTACTGTATGTATGTACAGTATGTACTGTATGTTCAATATGCATGTACAGTATGCACTGTATGTATGTACTGTATGCATGTACAGTATGCACTGTATGTATGTACAGTATGTACTGTATGTACAGTATGCAAGTATAGTATGTATGTACAGTATGTACTGTATGTATGTACAGTATGCATGTACAGTATGCACTGTATGTATGTACAGTATGTACTGTATGTACAGTATGTACTGTATGTATGTACAGTACGTACTGTATGTATGTACAGTATGTACTGTATGTACAGTATGCACTGTATGTATGTACAGTATGCATGTACAGTATGCACTGTATGTATGTACAGTATGTACTGTATGTACAGTATGCAAGTATGTATGTACAGTACGTACTGTATGTTCAATATGCATGTACAGTATGCACTGTATGTATGTACAGTATGTACTGTATGTATGTACAGTATGTACTGTATGTACAGTATGCACTGTATGTATGTACAGTATGCATGTACAGTATGCACTGTATGTATGTACAGTATGTACTGTATGTACAGTATGTACTGTATGTATGTACAGTACGTACTGTATGTATGTACAGTATGTACTGTATGTACAGTATGCACTGTATGTATGTACAGTATGCACTGTATGTATGTACAGTATGCATGTACAGTATGCACTGTATGTATGTACAGTACGTACTGTATGTATGTACAGTATGTACTGTATGTACAGTATGCACTGTATGTATGTACAGTATGCATGTACAGTATGCACTGTATGTATGTACAGTATGTACTGTATGTACAGTATGCAAGTATAGTATGTATGTACAGTATGTACTGTATGTACAGTATGCAAGTATAGTATGTATGTACAGTATGCACTGTATGTATGTACAGTATGCATGTACAGTATGCACTGTATGTATGTACAGTATGTACTGTATGTATGTACAGTATGTACTGTATGTTCAATATGCATGTACAGTATGCACTGTATGTATGTACAGTATGCACTGTATGTATGTACAGTATGTACTGTATGTACAGTATGTACTGTATGTATGTACAGTACGTACTGTATGTATGTACAGTATGTACTGTATGTATGTACTGTTGTGTATGTACAGTATGCACTGTATGTATGTACAGTATGTACTGTATGTATGTACTGTTGTGTATGTACAGTATGCACTGTATGTATGTACAGTATGTACTGTATGTATGTACTGTTGTGTACGTACAGTATGTACTGTATGTACAGTATGCACTGTATGTATGTACAGTATGCATGTACAGTATGCACTGTATGTATGTACAGTATGTACTGTATGTACAGTATGCAAGTATAGTATGTATGTACAGTATGTACTGTATGTACAGTATGCACTGTATGTATGTACAGTATGCATGTACAGTATGCACTGTATGTATGTACAGTATGTACTGTATGTATGTACAGTATGTACTGTATGTTCAATATGCATGTACAGTATGCACTGTATGTATGTACAGTATGTACTGTATGTATGTACTGTTGTGTATGTACAGTATGCACTGTATGTATGTACAGTATGTACTGTATGTACAGTATGTATTGTATGTATGTACAGTATGTACTGTATGTACAGTATGTACTGTATGTATGTACAGTACGTACTGTATGTATGTACAGTATGTACTGTATGTACAGTATGCACTGTATGTATGTACAGTATGCATGTACAGTATGCACTGTATGTATGTACAGTATGTACTGTATGTACAGTATGCAAGTATAGTATGTATGTACAGTATGTACTGTATGTACAGTATGCAAGTATAGTATGTATGTACAGTATGTACTGTATGTACAGTATGTATGTACAGTATGCAGTTTAGTGTTAAAATCTAATAGTAATCATATGTTTATGTGTTACAAACAAACAGCTCTGTTCGGGTTTACTTTGATATAAAATAATATTGAAGTATATATCAGTTTTTAGCTAATAATCTCTCAATATCAGTTTTTGGGAACTTTACTGCCCACACAGTCAGAGTAGATAATGAACACTGGAACCATACTGTTAGGACACAGAAGTGAAACAAGTTGTAATAACTTGATTAAATATTATTAATCAGTTTCTGAGGATTTACTTTACAGTCTGTATTGACTCTGGCTGCTGCTGCAGAGCTCCACATGATGTTTCCCCTGAGGCTTCTGGTGTTGAGTGGCGTTGTGGGTCAATATTTGCACCGTTTCCTCGAGGCGGCTGGATGGAATTCAAAATCTGTTTATTCAAGAGTGGCAGTGAAATACAGAAGCAGAGTGAGAACTCACCTGTAACATCATCCAAGTGAGAGGAAACGTCTGTCGTTCATACACTTTTTACCTGAAAGAACCGGGTCACACAGCTTTGTTGTACCTGAAGCTGTCAGAGAAGACGTTCACCTGAACATGAGTCAGATGTTCTGGTCCAGCTGAGCTGATGAGAGCTGCTTCTCACCTCATCAGTCTCAAACTTGAACCCATTGACACGGTGGTCTCAGCGGGACGTTCATTTCACCGGCTGCAGAAAGGAAGAACTTGTTCCATGTTCTGATTCTCCACATCGTCTTCATGACCCGAGTTGGTTCAGTCCTGTTTCATCAAACCTGAAGTCAGAGTTGATTGAAGAGTTAAGAGTGAACATGCAGTTTCCAGCTTTGTATTTCTATCCTGGAAGTTTTTAAGACAAACTACTTTCACTTATTAGGGAAAATATTTATTTGGTTTTGATTTGATATTTAAACGTTTTTACTGTCATGTAAGAAACTAAGTCCAGCCTGATGTTTAATATTACTGTTAGATGCAACATAACGTTACTGTTTTAAATGTTAGAATACCAAATTTAATGTGGAACGTTCTTGAATAAGTTGTTATGAACTTTTCTGATAAAATAAACTGGAATCCAAAAAGATTTAACCTAAACGTGGGTAACACTGCCAAGTCAGATTAAAATAAACTAAACTAAATACAAATAGCAGCTGCTTAAATATTGCACAAGCTTTAATCCAACATTTAGCCCAGACTCCAGTTGAAGCTTCAATAACAGAGAAAACAATATTTTTTAAAACACCTTTTAAACAATTTGATGTTATTTAAAGTTATTTTTATCTAAAACAAATGTTTTTTATTGTTCTTTTTGTTTTTACACCTTACACATTTCATTGAAATTGTTCGATTTGTTTCTGTTTCTGAAGGTAAATGACCGTCTGGACCGGTACTGCTGTGGGTTTACACCTGATCCAACAGAACTCTGTGTGGAGAACCGGCTGCACAGCAAGTGCAGCAACAGCAAAGAGCTGCTGCTGGTTCACATCCTGGTGAGTTAAACACTTTGTGTTGG
This sequence comes from Pachypanchax playfairii, assembly GCA_006937955.1. NCBI lineage: Eukaryota > Metazoa > Chordata > Actinopteri > Cyprinodontiformes > Aplocheilidae > Pachypanchax > Pachypanchax playfairii. Next base: position 72,003 of record SSNP01000138.1, on the reverse strand, counting down.
TTTCTGGTACAACAAGAAAAAATGTATCTCCCTCAATCTGTGTATGACTGAAAACAACATCTATTTCTCTATTTAAAGCCCAAAAGTTACTTAAAAAGTTACAATTCTCAGTTTTGTCAGAGCATATGTATTTTTTCAGTAGTTACAGCAATTAAAGTCTTTCAGTGAGAAATTCACAGAAAGGAACTTGTCACTGCTGAGATGTCTCCAGGAGATTCCAGGAGACAGGAAGTTACTCTAGGAGACCTGGACATGTCCTTTACCTCTCAGGATCAGTACCAGCTTCTTTGTGCAAGAAGGAACAGGATGAGGACTATCAGAGTCCTACACAGTGACCTCCAGAGGGCTACTGGTGTCACTGTCTCTAACTGGACCATGAGGACAGACTTCATGGGGGTGGGGGGGGGTCCTGATGTTCTCTAGTGGACCCTGTGCTCCCTGCCCGGCACTATGGAGCTCAACTGGCATTTAGAACACCAGAATTGGCCGATGCTGAACTGGCGCCGCGTGGTTTCACAGCGAGCAGGTTCACTCTGAGGTCATGTGACCAACATAAAGCATCTACAGACTCTGACCATCCAGATGCCTGCAGCATCATTCAGCATCACTGGTTTGGTGCATCAGAGTCAGTCTGGAGGCAGATAGGTTGAAATTTTTCATTTTCATGAAATAATGTGGTTTCATTTTGTTCTTAACATATTTAATATCAGTGTTTTCAAAGTGTCTCTGTAATTTATTTGAGTCGTGCCCCTGAAAGGTCTCATTTACATTTAGTTTTAGGTCCTGTGCCTCCGTCTCCTCAGAGTTGCATGCATAAGGAGGAATTTAGCAAAAAGAAACAACCTCGAAATAAAAAATGTCTGACGTATAATTACAGTGACCACTAACTCTCCTGTTCTACATCTGCACTTCTGTGATAAACAAAACAAAAAGCTTCTTTTTAAAGAAGATTTTTTTTGGCAGCATTCGTCAGTCCTTACTGTCATACACAAAGACGTCGTCTATCTCTGGACTCTTTAATCAGTCATACAATATGAACATGAACCCAGTCCACTGCAGTACAAACTATCAGTGTTGTACATGAATACAAATGAGTTTGTTGAACAGCATTTATACTATTTATCTGCTGTAAACTGAGAGATTTTCATTGAAAATCTTTCCTACTTAATGCAAAGGAGACTCAGCAGTAGTTAAAGTTTTCTCCTGTGTGCATCGTGCAGTCAGGCTGTTTGTGTGCTGGTATCTTATTTAAAAATGCATGACTTTCCTCTCCATTTTGGACTTTGTTAACAAAGCTGAACGGTTTTGCTGAGTTGTGTCTGCACGCTGCATCCCCCCAGCTACAGAGTTCAGATCTCAGCATGTACAGAGAGACCAAACATTTTAAGAATGACATGAGATTAACCATCACAAAGTTTCTGCCTGTTTTAAGATGGTTATTTGAATTTATTCCAGAATGTTCAGATAACAAATAACCTGCTCAGATAAACTGCAGCTGATTTCAAAATCTCTCTTTACAATGAAAATAAATGTTCCAGTAACTCCAAAACTTTTTGTTTGTTTTGAGCCACTAGGACTTTCTGATGGTTTTTGGGTCATTGACCTGCTGCAGAACCCAAGTTCTCTTGAGCTGATGGTCTCAAACTGTTAGCTGGACATTCTCCTTCAGGAGTTTTTGGTAAAGAGCAGAATTCATGGTTCCATCAGAAGATCCTGAAGCAGCAAAGTAACCCCAGACCATCACACTACCACCACCATGTTTAGATCTTTGTCTGAAATGCTGTGATGTTTATTTTATACCAGATGTTATGAGACTTGTACCTTCCTCAAAGTTCCACTTCTGCTTTGTCCAACCAAAGAATCATTTTTCTCAGGTTTTGGGATCATCACGTAGCCTGGCTCCACCAGATCAATGTGTAGCCCCACGTGTCCAGTTGGTGCTACACAATGATCTGGAACTGCTCCGTCTGAAAGCGTCTGAAAAGGGGAGGGACATCTGGTTTAATATTTTAAGCTGATTGGAGGACGCACCAGCAAGTGTCTGCCTTTGATGATCTGTCTTTAGACAATCACAGTAAATCAGGCTCTTGCAAATCCAGTCAGGAGTAAAACACACACATCATTACCATCAAGAAATACACAAAGTTCTTCCCTTTTATCATTTTTAAATGGAGAAATTGTCTCTAGTCTTTAAACAGATTCAATAGCTGCTTCTACATCCTTCTAAAATTCTAATTCAGATAATGTCTCGTGTGTATGTGCGTGCGCATGTGCATGTGTGTGTTCAGGTGAGGAAGGCAGATCCTTCCAGACTGGTATTCATAGACAACGCTGGCAGACCTCATCAGTCCAGTGACAACCTCAACTTCAGGCTGCTTGAGGGCATCGATGAGTAAGTATGTCAGAATCTATCTAAGTTACACATAGAAGGTCATTTCAGGTCACAGTGAGCAACAAATATTGTGGAAAATGTTTCAGCAGAAAATAAAACAAGATTATTGTACTGACTGAAGCCTCAAAGAGCTCCTGTTTAAAATATAACAGCTATACCATCTATTACACAAGAGTTACTTTGTCTATATTTGAGTTTTTAATTTAACACACTGTAAGTTCACTTTAATTCAGTGTTTATGGAGCTACACTGAACTCCTTCTGTTCCACTGCTTTTATACGTGTGTTTGATTGTTTGTTCTGATCTGTTCACGCCGTGTTGTTTGTCTCATCAGGTTTCCAGAAAAAGCCGTGTCGGTGCTCCGCTCGGGCTGTCTGCAGAGTCTCCTTCTCCGCTCCCTTTACACAGACAAAGAACTCTGGGACCGCCTCGGGGGGGCCGGCGGTCTAATACCTCTTGTCCACATAGTGGAACAGAGAGGCCAAACGCTCCTCCAGCACATCAGGAACAAGAACCTTCTGAAGGAACTATGACTCAGCAGAAATCAGTGGATCCCTCTGCTGTAAAAGATGAAGTCTCGTGAGAGAGATCAAAGACGGATCGTTCAGGAGAGCCCCGACCCGTAAAAATGAAGTCAGGCAGGATAAGAACATCCAACCTAAAGCCATCAAGGGTTGTTTCACAAGAGACTAAAGGCATCTGAGCATTATTTTATGGTATTATTATCAAAATAAACCAACACTACACCTGTCCACATACTGTAAACATCTGAAAACTCTGAGAGCAGATTGTTAAACTCCAGAAAGCAGAAGATGGAGCTTTTTTCTTTCATTTTATGTTTCTGTTTTTTTATGTCTAAATTTTAAAAAGTAATTTTGTTCATCCGTGCACACAATGTACAATCTGTGCCCTTCATTTCTGCATCATTTCCTGAGTATATGAATCTATAAGCATCAGTTTGCTGTCCAGCCTCATTTCCACAGACTGGCTAACAGCTAACAGCTAACAGCTAACCAGCCTGCAGTCTGAACTAAACAGCACTTTATCACAGGAGGACCATTAATAGAGATGTTATTAGTAAAGAACCTTTATTTCGGCTCCAGATGGGACTCTCGCTCTCTCTGCAGGTCAGAGGTTGAATGTGAAGGTAGAGGACTATAAAGTTTAAATGATTTATTTAGAAATAAATACAAGACACAAATAAATGTTTGTGATAAACATGAGCTAATTCTGTTTACTATCAGCTCTGATTCTTTTAAAAACTGTAAGAACATTTAAAATTATTGTGTAAGATATTTCGAGTTTTTTCTCTGAACTGCATCACTGATGATTGAAGCGTGAAGTTATTTTAACTCTTTAGATGTTTTGAAGTAAAGTTGTTATTTATAATGTTTTAACAGTTTCATTTTTCAACCCTGTTACATAATGTTTTACCTCACGTACATATAGAACAGCATTAACTCGTGACCCAACGTTAACATTATGTTACGCTGCAGTCACAACAGGTGCCGTTTCCTGTTGTTCTCTTAAAGCTGCGTATCGGTTGGGGGTGTATTCCTTTGTGTCTCCTGTACCAGGTAAATACAGTTTTATTCACATTGTCATGTGGTTGCTGCTGTGAACATATTGTACATGTGGTGATGTATCAGAGCAACAACATGATGTTTCTGTCTGCTGCTGCTGTGACACACTGGCTTCTGCTCTTTATGTAAACTCTTATGTGCAGGCATGTTGTTGGTTGTAAAGCATTACTCCAGCATCAAAACAACAGGGTGACTCACACTTCTTTCAATCCTTCACAATAAGAGTCTTCAACATGTGCACTGCAAGTTGCCCTAAAAAAACTACCCAAAAACATCTGAGACATGGAGCCTGTTTGAACCTGTACATCCATCATTATCTCAACTAACTTGTTCCTGTTCAGGGTCGCAGGGTGCTGGTGTCTCTCTCCAGTGGTCACACCAGGACAGATTACCAGTCCATCACAGGGACACAAAGAGACAGACAACCACTCTCATCGAGGGACAATTTAGAGCAGACCCCTGATTTAGAGCTACCAATTAACCTCATGCATATTTTTGGTGTGTGGGAGGAAACCCCACACATGCACGTGCAGAAAGATCCCAGCTAGGTTTGAAACCCAGAACCTTCTCGCTACAAAGCAACTGTGCAATCAACTGCACTACCGTGCAGCTTGTTAACAAAATATATAATTGTTAAACTTGAAGATCACATCGGTCATTCAGTTCATCTGCGTTCTGAAAAGAGACTCAAACATAAAACTATGTTTTGTTGTTTTCACCCTGTTGGACTGACACAAAGAATTTACACCTCATCTTATCCTGATATTCTCAGTTTGGGGACGGTTTAATAATCTGCCTTTTCCTCATCCTTTGTGTAGCTCTTTAATTTGTTCAGGATGTTTGTCTCTTCAGATATTCCAACCTCAGGTTTTTCATTAGAGCCTTACATCTTCTCTCATTAGCATCTCTGTACTCATCCTCCTCACAGCAAAAGGAAACACAGAAGCATCACAGAATAACTCAGATCTTTTTTCTCTGTTTTATTATTTTCCAGAACTAGAGGCAGATGAAGCGAGTCTGATGCCTGTTTCCATTAGATAAGCCTTTAATCAAAGGATTCAGATTGGTTGCCAGTAAACGGCTTCTGGACCAGATCCTGAAAACATCAAATATATTTTAGCTTTTTAACCTTTTTTTTTCAAAGTTCATGTCCTTATTAAAATGTTCTGCAATATGCAGATGAAAGATTAAAAAGAGAAATTGGCAAGAAATCAAACGTCATTCAGGAACGAATGGAGCGAAGGCCTTTGTGTGTGAGTGACACTTTGCTGAAACTAAACTGTCACAGTCGATTCTTTTGATGTTTGGTTTTTGTGGAAAGCACAAATGTCTTTTCTCTTCCTCTCTGAATTAAAATTCAAGTCTCATTCCAGTTCCTGGTTTGGTTTCATCGCAGACTGAGAACTGGTTCATGAGAAACTCTTTATCACTTGATCTCTTACATTTCAAACATTTTTTTTTACATTTTTAAATGAAGTCAAAGTGTTCTGCCTCTGCAGGTCGGACTCATTCAGCCCCTCTGGAATCAATTATACTGCAGCACAAGTTCAGACTGGAGCTGGTAGATCAGCAGGAAAGAGATTTACTGAGATGTCTTTCATGTCCTCTCCATTTTTATAAACTGAATACAGTAAGATATTGTGTGTGTATATTTGGAAATGCCTTTATTGTCCCACATGGAAGTGCAGAGAACAGCTTGACCGTCACTCTCCCGGCAGCCAGGCCCCTGCAGCCGGCGCACATTGCTCAGGTCAAGCCAAGGTCACACAGGAGAATACATACATACACATACAAATACATACATACACATACATATACATACATACACATACAAATACATACATACACATACATAGCACGCATAAACCTATGTGTTACAAAAAAGATGAATACGACTATGTTGGGGTCTGACTATAATGGTTCCTATAATGGTTCCTTACACCCAGTGCCCACAAGGGGGGTGCACTGGATGGGTTGAGGACCTTTGAGGACCCTGATCTGTCTCATGGAATCTCCTCCATGTTGTTGAGGCTGTACTGAGAGACACTTCTGACAGTAGCATGTTTTGTTTCATCAAAAACATTTAGATCAAATTAAAAATATGTTAAATCGAACATGATTACTGGAACTCTGGAGATCAACCAGGTTGGATCTGGCCTAAAGATTTCATCATCCCAGACTACATCCTTATTTGCAAAGCATCATGGGAAAAAACTCCTTGTTTAACTAAGATCCTGCATCAAAGTGGTCCCTGACATCATCCGTGGCTTGAATGATGTGTGTGATGGCGGCACACAGCCTGATGTTGATAAAATTCTCGTGACCATTCATGTGTAAATATATAAAACTACATGTTGGATGAAAGACAATAACAGGTTGGTCCATATGTGTCTTCTGTACAGTAACTTATAACATCAGAGAACATAATTCCACGTGCACATTGCAGAAGTTTCTGTAAACAATCAGTTTCTGCATTTGTACCAGATGTTTCATTCAGGACTAAATCTGCATTCAAAACAGAATGTTGGTTTTTTCACACTGCTGAAACACATTTTTTTTAAATCACTTTCCTTTTTCTTTAAAGACGTATGTATGTTCTCTGAATCCCTCTGAATCTTGTGAATCAACGAAACACTTTGAACCTTGTTCAAAACAGACCGACTGCTTCAGATCGTTCACAACAGCATCACACACACTGTAACATGAAACACACCAACAGGAAACGAGACAGGCTCCAACTTCCTGCTGCACCTGGCTCAGACAGACATCTGCTGTCACCTTCCTGGAGTCTTTTTATGTTTTACTTTATTTTCCAGAGTATTTCCTGTTTCTTTTGTTTACAACCTGTTCTCTCATCCATCATTTGCAGTAAAATTAAATCATCTTGGCTTTTAGTTCATTCTGGGTTTCTAGTTTCTAATAATCTAGTTTATTTTGTCTAATTCAGATTTATCCTTCCTGTTATTGTTTTGTCTTGTGTTTCTATGTATATTTAGTTTTATCTTTTCTTTGTCTCTCCATCTTTTTACTGTAGTTTTCTCTTCTTTGCTTCTTCCTTTCTGTCATGTTTATTCAGGGAGTTTTTTTATTTTTACAGCTTTTCTTTATGTTCTCGCTCATCATCTTGTTTATATTCTTTTCCAGTTTTAGTTTAATCATTGTTTTATCTCTGCTGTCCTGTGTTTTAATGCTGCTAGTTACTGACGGGTGTTTCTGTAATCACACATCATGTCAGTAACAACTCAGTATTTCTAGTCTTTAGATTCTGGATTTCACACTGGTTTCATGTTCCTGTCTAGTTCTGAATGAAGAAACATTTATCATGGCGGCCATTAATCAACATAATTAGACCGTCGTTAGCAGTCAAAACTCCAGAACTCAGATAGTTATAAATAAATGATTTATTTACTCATGGGATTCAACAACAAACAGAATGAACAACACATACAGACCTGGTTCATTTGAACATGTTAGTGGAGGAGAACTGAGACCAAACCCGTTTTATTTCATCCTCCAGCTTCGGTAAGTGAAGCCATTTATATATCAGCTCTCTGTTTATTGATAAAATGTGCCAAGATGTTTCATGTTGTTCCAGAAAAGGTGTTGATCCTCTTCAAATCTCTGCTCTGACCCCGAGCTTATCCATCGATGCATCAGCAGGCCGCCACTGAACTGCAGAGGGATTTTAACAGAGACTGACCCCGAACGCAGACTTCAAGGTAATAAAACTTAATAGGAGCAAATAGAAAGACCTGATGAGGAAACGATGAGCAGATACAGAGAAGAAACTAAACAAACACAGAGACTTATTGAAAGAAACACAACATAAATCCCCAAACTGTGACAGTCTGTAGATGTGGAGGACTTTATTTATTAGTGACAGGCAGGTTAAACCTCATGAAACTTTCCACTCCACTCAAAAAGATCCTTGAAGCTTCCGTTTAATTAAGAACAGGGACATCTGGTGGCTTTAACTGGAGCTCACGCATCAGTCAAGAACTGAGTCAGGAAGTAAAGTTTAGAAACCATTCTGAAGTGATCTGCACCACTCATTGAAACTAATTATTTGTTTGTTGTTAGAAGACATTTAAACACTGCAGCAATAAAAAATCTTCTAATTTTTAGATACACTACACCACATTCCAGATTAAACCAAATAAATAACAATAAAAGAGCATGAAGAAAGAAACAATGGTCTAATCTTTTTAAATCTTTATTTAAAAACTGGACTAAAAGCCTAAATGAACACAGAAAAAAGATCATGATGTTCAGATGAAGACAGAAATTTATTTATTTTTCAAAGAGGCCATTTCATTCACATTTAAAAAAACGTCAGGAAACACTTATTAACAGACCTTTCAATCTATCTGCATTAAAATTCGGGTGGTTCCGGCTCCTTCCGTCAGGCCTCGAGCAGCAGCTCGTTCATATTCATTGTTCGAATTTGCTGGACTCTGATTGGCTAACAAACTAGCCTATGAGAGCAAGGTATACTGTTTCCTGCCCCGCTGCGCATGGTAACATCAGACGTTCTCTCTTCCTGTTTGTTACGTCTTATGCTAACAGCTTTTAGCTAGCAGCATGCTAGGTGTGGTTTCAACTGCAGGAGCTGATGAATACTAACAAACAAAGGAGTTGTGATGAAACAGATATAGGCCGTTAGAACTCGGGTTTTATCACCACCTGCGTAGTTTGAGAGATTAAAACTGAAAGAGACGTTGTTGACCTGTTTTCACCCACTATGAAGGTAAGAACACCTGTGGAGCTAAAATATTCAACAGAAACCTCAGAAAAACTGTTTTTAATGGAAGGGACTCTTTAAGAGAATCTGATTTTAGGAATTTGGAGGAAAGTTCTGTTTATAAGGATGTTTATTTTCATGAAGAACGTCTCCTCCCGTAAGCAACCAGAAACAGTCTACATGATGCTGATGGCTGCACTGATACAGTCACAGTGGTTGATGGAGGCAGCGTGAGTGGTGACATCTCTCTCATTTAAATACAGGAAGGTTATTTCAGTCCAGGGAGACATCGGGATGAGACAACCAGTGGTGTCCAGACAGTCTGGGACGGACCTCGATGATCCAAGATGACAGTGTTCACATCACAGAGCAGGTTTATTAGAGTCCAACAGTAAAAGATGCAATAATAATGACAGTTTATTTATTTTCAGTGTTTTGGGTTGTTGTTTTTATGCTACAACACCCATATAAACTAGACTCATTTAAAAACAACTGTTAATGTTTGTTTGTTGGTCAGATCAGCAGCTCATAGAAACTACGAGTTTGTTCACCCAACACTTATAGTTTCATAAGATTCTGTAAATATTTTGATTATTTTAAGTTGTTTTTTTTTTGCTAACTGCTCAGTTTTCTATTGATGACAGTAATTACACTGTGAATGGTTAACATACTGAGCTGAATAAATAGGTCATTAAACAAGGACTCACAGTTGAATGGAGTATTTTTTCCAACTCACTTCAGACATTCATTAGTCCGACTGTGAAATCTGAAGCTAATTGTAGCAGAGCTGCAGCCTGAGAGCCAAACAGACAGAAAGCAGCATCTCTCTGTTCTACCATGCTGCGTCTGCAGCTTCAGCTTTGAACAAGAAAACAAACTCCTGTTTTCTGTTTGTGAATCTTCTTCATCACACCGTGGAGCTGCGCTCCTGGCCTTGTGTGGCAGCATGGACATTCTGTGGGTTTCTCTGACATGATACAGCTGCTGTGAACCTGGCTGAACGAAGGAGCGGCGCTGCAGTGACAAACTGTAACTAACGCATTTATTAATTAAGTTTTCTTTTTATTCAGTCTTTCAGTTTTATTGAAATTAATTTATTTCTTTGTATTTAAAGATACAATTTTCCAATTTGGTTAATCATAAAAATGTATCTTTTGTGTCTTTCATTCACATAGGGGCTGCATTTTAATATATGTAATAAATAGATTCTCATATGTTCAGCACTAAATGTTAATGAACTTTAATAAACAAATCACATAAAAACAGACTATTAATTAAAAAACAGAAGAAAGTCATTCCCTGAAGTTGTTTCTACTGAGTCTCTCTAATCAGGAACTTAACTGAGGTGAACGAGACCTGCAGTTCTTTGCTGTTCTGGTCTTTATGACCTCTTGGAGGAGTCGTTGCTGCAGCCTCGGGGTCGTTGTGGTTGACCGTCCACTCCATTATTTTACATTTTTTTACCATTTGATTGTCTTGGATCCACCTTGTCTGGCTTTAGAGGATGTTTAGTTCTACTTCAGTTTGTCAGGCAGGTCCTCGTTTAAGGGATTTCTTGATTGACACCAGATGTGGCAGTGATCAGGCTAAACAAACGCAGCTTTCCAAAGATGTGATAGATGGCAAGACTCACACATATTACCTTAGGCAACTTTACAGTATCAATGCTATGCAAAAGAACTTACCTTGTCCTTCTGTAGCTGCTTCTCCAGCTCTTTTCTTTTTTCTTTTTTGTGATCCTGATAAATATCTCCTCTTCATCTCGATGGGATGCAGCACATGCAGGAGTAAGGACGTGAGTAAGGTTTCATTCGTGAGGAGGCCCCCTAGTGGCGCGGGGCCCTAAGCGGCCGCTTAATCTGCTTAGTGGAAGAACCGGCTCTGGATAGATCACAGTTAATTTATAGAGGTTTTGTATGTAATTGCAGTGGCTGGAAATAAAGGTTTATCTGGGAGAATTAAAACATTAATGTATTAATGTGTTCAGAGTCCTGTTGGTTTCCTGGTCAGATTTATAGTCCTGCGTACCTGGATCATATGTTAACAACCTGTTCTTAGTGTCTGTTTGTATGTTTTATCCTAAAAGACACGACATCTGTTACAGCTGCAGCTGTCTGATGTTGTACAGACTCACACACGTTCCTGTAAATCTGAAATAAATCTATAAAAAGAAATTTGTTAAATAAATAAAAAACCACACTGACCACTTCAAAAAAGAGAGAAAAGGAAGCTGTTTAACAACAACAAAAATAATGTGTGTTTTTTCCTTCTGCAGTCAGTTGAATTATAATTCACATTTAATCATCTGAGTTAATAAACATCCGCCCACTCAGGGGAGTAATTAACAGCATGATTTAGTCTCTGACCAGACTGCATCCAGCACATCATGAAGAAGGTGTAAGACGAGCACGTTTTGGTCCATTCAGTCAGGAAACATTCTTCTAGATGTTGGTTCTAAATGATTAAATATTTATATCAAATTATGGTCTGTTATAAATCCAATGTATTTTAGATAAGAATATATTTTATTTCTAGGGACAAACATTCCTCTTAGAATTGTATTTAAATATTTAACTGCCAAAAAGGTTATAAAAACTATAAATTCATCTGAACTGTTTCCCTGGACATTTTTAGAGCCCCTCCACTCCCCCACCCCACAGGGATGTCCTGCTTTCCACTCATTCTCTCTGATGGAAGTGTGTGTTTGTGTAAAGCAGCAGTCCACTTCATACCTTATTTATTCTGATGTCTCTGTGCAGGTTCCCCTGGCTCAGCCGGTAGAGAGAGAACATAACAGGGTGATTTAATGACATCGCAGGGAGTTGTATGATGTCTGCAGACAGAGATGGAGAACAGCTGAAAGAACAGAAGAAGAAAAGGCAGAAAGGAAGAGAGACGCTTCCGTCCATCCACATCAAGAGGTGATGCAGAACTCTGTGGAAGCTGGAGGCTGCCTCATTAACTGACTGAACACACACTAAAACCCAACTCCCTTGGGTTTATTCCTATAGCAATAATTAGCTGTGTGTCACTATAATAACTCTCACACGCATGCACACACACACACACATGCACACGCACGCACATGCGTAGAATTCCGTGGCCTTAATAATGGATGGTGTAACGGTGCCTCCCTGCAGTAAATGAATTACAGAGTATTTCTGGACTAATATTCCTGAAACACACCTGTAAGTTTACCTGTTTGGAGTAAAAAGTACACGGTAATGATTTAAAATGATGGTTTCATCTTCAACTTCGGGGTGAATTTACTGGCGTTTGACGATAGTCCTGAATGTTTCCACAGGTGTATAATTCTTCTCACTGAATGATAGACTACATATATTTTAGAACTGGCGTATTGATGTTGAGCTTCTCTGAGGTCATCGCTGATGTCTGTCCTGATTGGCAGTGTGATGACACACCTGTGTATTTCAGAGCAGCAAGCTGATCAGTTTATTGGTGCATTGATCCTCTCTTCATGTCTAAGGAAGCAGTAACTGGTTTATTTGTTAGTTTTTGGATTTTGGTGGATTTGTGAGATTAAACAGTATTTACCTCATTTTAAGTCCTGATAAAGACCAGATGATTGTCATCATCTAAAACCTGAGAAGTGAAAGCAGGTGTTAATCTAACAGTAATTAAATAATGATTACATTCATATTTAGACCTTTAAAGTTTGTACGTTTATGATGCAGCTTGAACTTCAGAAGCTCTCTGTTCTGGACAATCCCCTAAAGTCACCTTAACCTTTTAACACAGATCAAAGAGGGGCAAAGAAAAGTTCAGACAGACACCAGAAAGCTTTAATCACAGTTCAAAGCACCAGTGTTTGTGTGAGAGAGAGAGACAGAAGGGGCGAGAGAGGGATGGTGAGAGTCAATGAGGCACAGCTCCAACTTCAAACTCAGTTTAACCTCCCAGTCCTCCTCTCAGCAGCGTGTTGTTTCTCTGAAAGACCTGAAAGCCATTAATGAGTCCGAACTCTCTCTGGGAGGATTGTGATGGAGGAGCTTACAGCAGGAACACCATCTGAATTCAAAGTGTGCTGAAAGATCCAGCTGAAAACTAAACATCCATTCAGTGTTTGCCTCCAGTCTGAAGGATTCCGACATGGTTTACAGCGTGATGATCTGCACTGATGATGCGAGGAAGCTAACGGTGGTGTGAAGAAGGATAACCGTGTTATCAGGAGGCTGAAGTGTAAAAAGGTCATCAGCTTCATCAGAGAACATCAAGTAATCTATAAACTTTAATCAGCTTCAAATTAAATTAAAACAATCAAATATCTGACATGTGTCTTTAAAGGAAGATGAACATGTTGGAGATGAAGATACTCGTCTGACTCTGTTGGGTTTAAATGTGACTGAAATGTATGAACATGGCTGAAGAAGCTGGACACGTGTTGACCTGGAAAAGACAGAGAACAGACGAGAGACTGATGGAGTGGAGCTTGTAAAGGTTAGTGGATTACACAACAACACATACAGTGGGGCAAAAAAGTATTTAGTCAGCCACCAATTGTGTAAGTTCTCCCACTTAAAAAGATCAGAGAGGCCTGTAATTTTCATCATAGGTATACCTCAACTATGAGAGACAAAATGAGGAAAAAAAATCCAGAAAATCACATTGTCTGATTTTTAAAGAATTTATTTGCAAATTATGGTGGAAAATAAGTATTTGGTCAATAACAAAAGTTAATCTCAATACTTTGTTATATAGCCTTTGTTGGCAATGACAGAGGTCAAACGTTTTCTGTAAGTCTTCACAAGGTTTTCACACACTGTTGCTGGTATTTTGGCCCATTCCTCCATGCAGATCTCCTCTAGAGCAGTGATGTTTTGGGGCTGACGCTGGGCAACACGGACTTTCAACTCCCTCCAGAGATTTTCTATGGGGTTGAGATCTGGAGACTGGCTAGGCCACTCCAGGACCTTGAAATGCTTCTTACGAAGCCACTCCTTCGTTGCCCGGGCGGTGTGTTTGGGATCATTGTCATGCTGAAAGACCCAGCCACGTCTCATTTTCAATGCCCTTGCTGATGGAAGGATGTTTTCACTCAAAATCTTACGATACATGGCCCCATTCATTCTTTCCTTTACACGGATCAGTCGTCCTG
>SSNP01000138.1:0-57478 GCA_006937955.1 Pachypanchax playfairii | reverse complement strand
TGACCAAATACTTATTTTCCACCATAATTTGCAAATAAATTCTTTAAAAATCAGACAATGTGATTTTCTGGATTTTTTTTCCTCATTTTGTCTCTCATAGTTGAGGTATACCTATGATGAAAATTACAGGCCTCTCTGATCTTTTTAAGTGGGAGAACTTACACAATTGGTGGCTGACTAAATACTTTTTTGCCCCACTGTATGTTCCACCGTCATTCTCTTACTTTCACAGAGAGGAAGAGAAAAGAAAAAGATTGTCAGGACAACTGTGAATTCCTGCAAGTAAGATGTGTGAAAAGCAGCGCTGCAAACCTATGAGGTGATTATAAAACCAACACCCACACTGTCACCAGTCTGTGTGACTGTGAGGAGGAAAACTGTTACTGACTGATGAGAACTGTATCTATAATAGAAACAAAGATAATTCTGTTTATATACCAGCAGTTCAAAGATATCACAGGACAATTCACATTAATATTCCAGATTCAAAGATTGTTTCATAAAAACATTTCTCACTGAGGTCTGAGAGGACAGGAAGAAACCTCCAGCAGAACCAGATGAGTTCTGTCTGGACCCACTGGGTTCTAAGAGTAAAGACAGCAGAGTGAAGACATGTGGACAATATCTCACAGCTGTCAACATCTGTATTAGACACATATATAATAAAATCTTAACTTTGATGTTATATAGTCTTCATTTGTCCTGAAATATAACTTATATTCTTGAGTTGTTCTCAGACCAGGAAGTAAAACACTTTATCTAAAATCCCATGTCTCCTCCAGCCCCCCTCACTGTGAGTGCTGCCCCTCGAGCTGCCTGAATAAAATGGTGAATAAATTCCTGTAACTCTCACAGCCAAATGCACATTTTTACAAAGTAAACGGTGGTGTTTAGTGTTTTGCTTCAGACTCTCACAGCTCGGGATGTGTGTGTTTAATCTGCAGGGGCAGCACGGACACGCCAGCAGGTCCTGGTGTAACATTGTTACATCACTATGTTACAGTCAGGTGGTTTTCCAGGAGAGAGTGGAGCAGCTGCTCAGAGCGCAGGATTCAGGAGGATTACTGAGAAATGTGTGTATTAAACCAAAAACCAGTCTGGAGGGTTTAATAAGGAAATAACATCATAACATGGTTAAAAGATCCAAACAGCTGATTTTAAACGATACAGGACCTTTAAATAGGAAACTTCTTACATCTGATTGCATTCCAGTGGGACTGAACTGATTCTATATAACTGGATCTGGGTCTGGAGGTGAACTGGACCAGTAGTTTCTTTAAGAAGACTTTTGTTATGATTTGTTTCCATATAAAAACTGTCCAGATTGAACTGCAGCAAGAGGCAGGAATGTATAGGATGGGTCTGTAGCAGAATTAAAAACTGTCCCAGCCATTTACCTCCTAAGGTCAGATCCTTTTATGATACACTTAGATGTTGCTGCAGTTTTAAAATGAGCCTTTTTCCTCCCTTCATTAGGATCTGGAGCCCTCTGACCATCTTCATTTCCTCTGTCTTTCTACCACGTCTGTCCCTGCTGTGTTTGTGAAGGACGTCCTGCAGGGAGGGCAACCGCTATCTAATTTATAAAGAGAGTTCACCTAAGAGGGATTAAGAGCCCCAGGGGCACCTTGGTGTTTCCAGACACATCAGACAGACCATTTCAAATGAAATTCACCAAATAATAATCAGCGTTATAAACAGTGAATAATCAGCTTATTTGACCAAATAGAATCTACTTCTATGAACTTTGTGTTGCTATTTCATCACATATCACTTACAGCAAAAGTCAATCATTTCAAGACCCTGGTAATATTTGTACTCATAGTAACGTTTCTAATAAAACTCTAATGAAGACTGGAGGAGGGAAATAACCCATTTACTAGGCTGATTTCATGTAATTCTCTCCATTATGATGATAAATCAACACCAGAAACTCATTAGAATATTAAAGAACTCTAAAGAAAATCAGCATTTTGTTTCTTGAGGCTAAAGAAACCATGCAGATCATCTTGACTCAGTTTATGCTCAACATCTTGTTTACACTCGTCATCCTGCTCAGCGTTGTGTTGGAGCAATCTGTCTGTCAATGTTGGTGATAACAGCATCAATTTAAACATTTCAGAAACTGTCTTGGGGTTAATATTCATGACGGTTGTAAATTTCCAGGTGTTTTCTGACAGACTGATCCATCATTAAGACATGCCAGCTGTCAACAACAGATACAAGGATTATGGGTCTCATGTCAGACGACTAGTTGTCCTTCTTTCACCATGTTGTTACAATTAACGCCTGCTTTTGAGATCAATACACTAAATACTGAGCAGGTCCTTTGAATGAGAAACATCTTGATGATCGATCAACCAAAAGTACATTTTACTGCAAAACATACTGAGTTTCACTTACCAGTTGCTGCAATGATCAAATAAAAACAAAAAAAACTAAAACTAGACTTTTTAATCCCTCGTTCAGAAGACCGGGGTTTGATCCCTGGTGCCGGCAGAGGCCAGTGTTGAAGTATCCTTGGACAAGATACCAAACCAGCTACTGCCCCCTGGGCACCGTACGAAGTGGCTGCTCTCTGTTCCTCAGAGATGAGGATGGTAAGATGCAGAGCCTGAACTTCCCCAAGACAGATCAATAAAGTATATATTATTATTATTATTATTATTATTATTATTATTATTATTATTATTATTATTATTATTATTATTACTTCAACATCTCCCTTACCTTCAGGGGTCATGAAGTCTGACTGAATTTGAATTTGAATGCGAGACAAAAAGGAAGTGACTTAATATGTCTTATTAGGAGGAGCCAATCAAGGAGGAATTCATTGTGGAAGAATTTTGGCCCAACCTTCTAAAAAACGTCCTGGAGCAGCATAACTAAAGGGATGGCTCAGGATAACCCAAGTTAACTCATGAAAGTCAACATGAGTTAACATTACTGCCTGAGGAGATGGGATCCTTTCTGAACAGGAAAACATGAATTCAATCACTGAATTGACAAAAACATTATAACAAAAACATTTATTCAGTCAGTTTCTCAATAAAATCCATCTATTCATTTATGTAGAAACCAGACGGTCCAGGTTTGAGGAGAGGCCGGCATAAAAACTTATAACCAACAGCACCAACACAAACATATATAAACCCTCACAGCCTCAACTTACAGCTAAAATAATCTCTTAAACATGCACCAATCAACAGAACTGCATCAATGAACTTCAGAAAATGTTTCAGTGGTCAGAATATTGCAAACGCCCAGTTTTCTTCATATATTTCTGAATAACATCACACTGTGTGGGTGGCAGTGTGTCTTTCCATAAAAACATATTGTGCTAGATCTCTGCTACCACGTCCAAACTAATACAGTCAACACAAGGGAATGAAGGATGAAACAGAAAACAGCACTTCATTTGCAAACAACACTGAAACTCTTTACCAAGTGATTTTGAAACTGAGACCTTTTTTACAAGGTTTTGTTTAAACCGTTATGAAAAGAAATAAAAGGGACATGTAGAGTTCGTGTTTTCCTAATGAAGTGTTTTACACCTTGACATTTTTAACACAAGGCAGCACAGATTCACTTTTTAACAGTTTACTGAAAGAGAAGAGAAACTGCTTGATGCTAATTAGCGCCGGATGGAAAGACCTTGTACAGAAAAATTAAATCACTGCAGCAATAACAAAAAGGAAATTCATGGACAGCAGAATTAAATTATTTTAACCACATAATAAAACAATTTAGAGATCTGAAATTCCCCACAGTGGTTTACAAATATAGTTTTATGCCTCTAAAACATGTATTTTTGCATTTTACTAAAACCCTTGAATGATGAATCCTTCAAATTACCAACAAGTTTCGAGGTAACAGTCTACTTCTGCATAACCAGACCTAAAACAATTTGAACAACGTAATTTAGTGCTACTACTAGAAGAAGTAGCTTTGGTTTCAGACGGTTCTCAAGGTGACAGTTTATGGAATCGTAGGTGAAGCTCGCTCACACACACAAAACAGACACGGGACGAGTCAGAAAACGTAAAAAATCTTGCTGATCTAAAATCTTGGCCTTCTTCAAGTTGGGTTTGGCCTTCATTGCATCTCCGAGCACACTGAGAAAGGATGGGATGTCTACCAAAGTGTCCTAAAATCTTGCTGATCTAAAATCTCTTCTGCTTACCACTGACAAGCTACATTGCATACTAAGAATACGTAAGAATCTTTAGACTAACCCTAAAAATGTAATATATTAATCTTCACATAAATAAATTTGCTGATTTGAACTATCAGTAGAGAATTTGTTCAGCGCTTCTCTCTTTAATAAATACAAGAAAAATACCTTCTGATTCTCTACAGCTTTCAGCTTTAGGTTGTATTCACACCTGATAGTCCGGTGGACTGGGTTCGATTGGGGACCAAAATTGGAACATTGTTGCTGTTTTTAGTTGGTGTGGTTTGGATTCACACTGCACTCTCTGAACCGAACCAAATAACCTTTGGAGCATGTTACACCCCCGCCTGTGGTGGCGCTGTAGAGTTTCTGCACTACTTGTTACTGCACTTCCTGGTGAGTGAAACATAAACAAACTTAGACAAGTTGGAGTAGCAGCAGATTCTGGTGGTTTTGGGATCTTTTGTGTTTGGTGAATGTACCAGATCAATATTCTGCAGCACCGGTCTCAGGATGAGCAGATAACGAAGTAGAGAACTACACGAGGCGGCTGAGACGGCTGCACAATATAGTCCACTTCCTGCTTTTAGTGCGGTCTCGGTTCGGTTGCATTCACACATGCAATCAAACCGCACTAGTTTGTTTCAATCGAACTGAGACCCACGTTTTTAGGCGGACTAGAGTTCGATTGTTTGATCCGAATTAGAGTTCGGTTGCCCGTTCACACCTCCCCAAACGAACCAGACTTTCTGTGCAAACAAACTAAAGTTCGATTCATGCGGACTATACAGGGCTGGTGTGAATGAACCCTTAGTCTTTAGTAGAACTTCGGAGGTGGTTCTGAAGTTCGTTGGGTAGGAAACATCCCTGTGCAAAGACTAAAATGTATCCTCCAAAAAAGCCTCACATCATTAACTAACCACCACTGGACTGTAATCAGTCGCCTGATTGCAGCAAAGCAATAAACTGGTCCTATTTTGTCTTACGTCCGGCAAGTAAGAACTTCTGCAAAAGGACCCAGAAGGTTCTTGTTGAAGATGCACCTCACCCATACCAGGTAGGTGGTGAAGGGCTTTATATTTTCAGAGAAAGTGTAGTTCTGCTGGGGAAGAATATAAGGCATGTAGGTGTTCTCTCCCTGTTCCTGTATCCAGACCTCGTACTTCACTTCTCTTACTTTCAGGTATTTCAGATTCCATGGGATCTGCCAAGAGACTGTGAGCTTTGCTTCATTAGACGTTTGAACTGAAGTCTGACAACGGGCTTCTCTGACCCGGCCAGGATGGACTGTGCTCGCTATCTTGGCCTTCTTCAAGTTGGGTTTGGCCTTCATTGCATCTCTGAGCACACTGAGAAAGGATGGGATGTCTACCAAAGTGTCCTGGTAAATTCGGAAGAGCCACTCTGGGTTACGGCAACACAAGTGCCTTGGGACGTCCTTACTCGCCAGGATTCGCTCCTGCTCGTCTTTTTCCAAATGGGATATTCCGCCTTGTTCCCAGGGTCTATTTGGATGGGTTACAGTATTCTCTTCTTTCATGTTCCTCCAAGAGACATAGTGAAGATCCATGCCTGGAAGGGAGGCAAGGGTTTTGTATGGCGTGTACTGCTCAGGATTCACAGCAAAGGGAAACAGCTCTACAACAACAGCACCTCTGGGGAGGAAGAGTGAGGTGATAAGCTGAGCTCCATGCATGCTGACTAACATGGAAGCACCACGGATCACCTGGATGATATTAAAAAAAGACTGTTCCTCCAAAGATACTGTGATTACTCTCTTCTGGAACTCTTGAGCCAGTGCCATGATTAGCTCGGCTTCATTCAGTATTAGCCTTGTCGTTGAACGGCTGAAAACTACAATGTATTCATCTTTCTTCTCTCTATCCTTTTCCTGCTCAGAACTTCCTCCATCTTTCCCTGCCCCCTCCACCACTGTGATGTTCATTTTCTCCACGAGAGTCTTGGCAAACTGCCTGATCTCATTCCCTGAGACCAAGATGTTGGCTTTAGGCCCTTGTGGTTGGACGAACCCGTACTGGTACCAGGTAGTCATTTTGGACAGGCCAACATAAGATTTAGTAAAACACATTAGTTTTCCAAAGTTTTTCAGCTGTTCTTTAAGCAGTGGCTGCTTGCTGCTGAGAAGTCGGTAGAGGTCAAAGTGTGGCCCTTCACCCCAGCCCTCCATGAACACGAGACGAGCCTCATCATCCATGTCAGAATACTGCTTCATGGTATAGAAGGCTGGGAGTAGGTCATCATGGAATACATGCATTAGGTTATCAGGATTAAACCTGTTCAGAATCAGAGTCACGTCTGGTACAAAAACAGGCTTAGACATAAACTTTAAAGCTGCAGCTGGGAGTTCTAAGAAGTTGAAGTACTGGGTGTTGTGATCCTCCACTGAAGATAAATCCAGCAAAGCAGGTTGGAAACGCCTAGACCCAAGATTAGGCAGCATGACAGAGGAGTTGGAGTGGAAGAACACGAACTCCTCTGCCTCCGAGGAATAGCACAGATAGTCAAAGCGACAGATGCGGTCGGTGTGCATCTTGCCCGTGCATACCATGCGAGTACCATGTTCCTGAAGAGACTGCAAGGCGACATGGTAGTCAATGCGGGCCAGAGAGACCTCCTGGGACTGTTGCGTCATATGGAGTTCCTCCTCCAGCAGGGCAGCATGTTCACTCAGCTTGGAGTACTTCCACAGCAGGGCTGCAACTATAGAGACCAGCAATCCGTTAAGGAGCGCACCCAAGTTCATCTTCCAGCCTGCAACCGAAGCCCGCATTACTGTAGCAGTTATTGACCCGACTTCAACTGGCCTCCAACCTTACAGCGAGGTGACGAGACATTCACTGCCAAGCAAAGACCTTAAAGCAAGAACAGGAGAAACAGGGTTGAGAGGTTATTAAATTAATTTAAAATTTATTGCAAAATTCATAATAATTTCAATATTTGATTTACAATACAGTAAATACAAATTCCTTTAAATAACAAGCAACAACAAAAAATCAGTTCAGTTTTATTTATTATGCTCCAGGTCATAATAAAAGCTCATTTCAAAACATTTTACAGGAACATCAAGTAGAATTCCCATCAATACTCCAGATTCATGAAAACATTGATATCATCTGTAAATAATACACAGATACAGTCAGTTATGAAATGCCAATCAGTAAAAACCAGCTGATGGGTTGATCAATTCAACATAATCTTCCATCCTGAGCAGCACAGATTAGAGAGAGGATGTGAAACAACTGCAACTGAAGTGCTTATGGACTATTAAGTGAAAGATTTGAAAAAGGGTTGGAGTGAAAAATGCCCAGAGACTCGAACACACAACCTTCAGACAGTTCAACTGAGACCAACAGGAAGTGATACGATGCGTCTTACAGCGAGAGCAGTCTAAGTTAGCTGAATTTTCATCAGTGATCTTCATGTAAGTAACACAATCCAGACATCCATCAGACAGTTTGGCTCACACCTTTGGGAATAATGGCTGTTTACCTTTGCAAACAAATGAGAGTGTCTCCTAACCTTACATCCCCTGTCACCGACCCTGAATATGTCAAGACAAATTACACTGCGAGGAGGCACAGGGAAAAGAACACTGCTCTCTCAGCTCTCCTCATCTGAATACCGAAAGAACAAATGAGTCATTGAGAGACTCAAAATCAAACCAATGGCTAATGGCCAGCAGCTGCCTGCAGACACCAGGCAACTGGCATGATAAATATCCCTTTGAGTATTAGTCTTACACAAATTAATTAGGTCCTTGTCATGGAATTCTTATTTTTAACAAACGGGCATCAAGATGTTCCTGCAGAGAAGAAAACTGGTTTCTAATAACTGATCTTCAACTTGAAAACAAAGTAAATCCAGTCAAACGATAAGAAGACAAACATCTGGGCAAATGCAGACCCTTAGATCTGAAATCTGTTACTGCTCTAACCTTTCCAGTGTATACGATATCGTTCTATTTCTGTCCTGCACATTTTGCACTTTTGCTTCCTTGCTGATGTGCTCTCCCCCTGCTCCTCCACCTCCTCTCTGCTGTCTCTGTTCTGCAGAAACTGAGCGAGTCGCTGGGCTATTTTCCACATTCATGCGAACATAATACAGATGTGGACACAACTGTTGGTAAGGGAAGATCAATGAAATAACCTGAAATTGACAAAAATAATTGAAAAAAAAATGAAAAGAAATAAATAAAAATCAGACAATGCTTTTCTATTGTGGTTCTACAGAATAATAAAAACATCTAATGAATCTGAACTGGACAGAAACTGAAGGTGCAGCAAAGCAGCTCCAGAACTAACCAGGTAGATAAATAACCTGGAAATATGCCGATTTAATCCAGATTAACTCAATATTTACCATTTAACAGTAAACATATAACATGACATCTCAACATCATTCATTCACAAATTCATGTAAAAAGGGTCTTAAGTAGTTTGTGAATTTTTCACTGGTCAAAACATGTGATCATCCAGGTCTCAGACCATTACATGCTAATCAGTACATTCCCAAGTCTTAGTAACTCTTAAACTAATGTTTTTATATATGTACATGAAAATACGTACAAACTATAAATGATATAAATTAACAAATTTCATAAAATATCTAGTTTTGTGTGGTCGTCATGTCCTTTAAAAACCTAAACTGTCCAATTTAAAGAAGCTAAACAATATAAACAAAAGAATTTGTGTTTGTTAGTTATTCCACTTCTCGGATATGACGAGTGATCTGAGTGATGCTGCAGGAGAGAGAGAGAAAGTTTTTAATATGATTGTGAGACTGATTATGTTTGGAAACAAAGAAAGTTTGTGGATGTTAGGGTGATGGATACACAGAGGGTCGATGTGACAGAGGAGGACGACAGGTAGAGGTGAGTGATACAACTTCAATGTTACATCATGATAACGCAAGGAAAATTACTGTAGTGATATTTATTAGGATACAGGTTGTAACGTTAGCTTGCAGGTAATGTTACATGATGACAGTGTGCATCTGTTGCTATGGGAACCAGTGACAGGAACCTGATCTAGCAGCAGCACAGACATCACTGAGTTGTACAAAGAAAAATGGAAATTTCTGATTTAAATTTAACACAACTGTTTAATGTTAATTATTCTATAATTACAGAAATAATTTACAATTATTTTTCAGGAGTCACCGAGCAGCAACACAAAAAAACTCTCAACATATAAACACCATCACATGACCTGCACAAGAAGCTGCAGATGACCTGCACATGAGGCTGCACATGAGGCTGCACATGAGGCTGCACATGAGGCTGCACATGAGGCTGCACATGAGGCTGCACATGAGGCTGCATATGACCTTCACATGAAGCTGCAGATGACCTGCACATGAGGCTGCAGATGACCTGCACATGAGGCTGCAGATGACCTGCACATGAGGCTGCAGATGACCTGCACATGAGGCTGCAGATGACCTGCACATGAGGCTGCAGATGACCTGCGGTGTTGCTGTTGGATCAAAGCTGGGCATCTGGTACAGGCTGTGACTGATCCACCACAATAAACCATAAGCCCTTACTGCTTTTCTGCCAGTGCCATCACAGAAACCTGTTGTTATTATTTATCCTAAAAATGACACTTTTTGACCATGTAACATGTTACAGTGGTAACATCTTGTTCTTATTATCTGGTACAGTCCTAATACTGGGTTCAGGGTGAGATGGAGGAAGATGATCCGCTGCAATGATTCTAAGATTCTGCTTCTTATTCGTGGACATCTTACTCTCTTTTTGAAGAGAAATTGGTCCGAAACAGTTAAAAGCAGTAAAACAAAATATTATAACTTAATGGAACAAAGATAAACAGAAAGAAAGATTAAACTGGACATGTCCTGCCTCAGCAGAGAAGAAACAAACACACAGGGCAAACTGGCGGGAGGTGAGATGGGATTCACACCAAAAGCTGCACAGTAAATCTAAACTTACAGCCTCTGTTCAGACATGCACAGATCTCCTTCCTCCTGCAGGAAACATCCCAGGATTGTCTCTGACGTTCTGTTTCTAAACTGTAACTAAGAGTTTTTACAGATTTTTCACCCATTAGGTCTGTCTACCACCTCTGATGGACTTTCTGGTGTAAACAGAATTCTAATTGGAAACTTTAAGATGGCACCGCCCCCTGAAATACAGATACATGTGGACCTTCTTTTCACACTTAAATATGTTTTAATCTGTATTGAAAACTGTAAGATGTTCTTTTTGTTCAATTAAAATAATTATGTTTACAGAAGAGACTGTATAGAACTACAGGGTTTCTGCAAGGTCTCCCATACGTATTGATTCTTAAGCAGGTCAACCTAAATGTCTTAATTCTGATAAACTACTGGCTTAGAATGAGGAAGGTGAAGAGGTCACAAGTTAAAGGGGAGTTTTTTTCCTCCTACTTGTCTTCAAAACAGTATATTGCACATCTTTCACAATAAAAGCCCTGAAAAGAACAGAAGTGTTTCTGTTCAGAGTGGACTAGAACTGAACTGGGAAGTCTTAAACATTAAAACTTAAAAGGCTGGACTCGGGGAGGGGGGCAGTTGTGTATCACCCTCCCTCTGTATTCAACAGCACGTGTAAGGGGTGGTTCTACAGGCAGGTATGAAATCACCTGATCACATAACAAAATATTAGAAATCACTTGAGTTGTGATGTATTTACTGAACAAAGGACTATGACCTTCTCACTCTGTTGTTCATTACTGCAACTTTCTCTAGACATTCTGAGTGAAAGTATATTTCTTCAGAGTTTTAGAGGTGAGTTCAGAGATTTTTTTACACTAAGATCTTCATCTAACACTTCTTCAGGACCATATCTCCACATCTTGATACTGAAACACTGACTTGATCCATCGTAGCATATCCATTCTCTGTGGAGGAGCTGAGCACGGCTGATGCTGTGAGCAGCCTGCAGAACTGTCTGTAAAAGAGGACTGCACTGTACTACAGTGTACTATACTGTACTATACTGTACTGTACTGTACTGTACTGTACTGTACTACACTGTACTATACTGTACTGTACTGTACTGTACTACACTGTACTATACTGTACTATACTGTACTGTACTATACTGTACTGTACTGTACTGTACTATACTGTACTCTACTGTACTGTACTATACTGTACTCTACTGTACTGTACTGTACTGTACTGTACTATACTGTACTATACTGTACTACTGTACTTACTGTACTACTGTACTGTACTGTACTGTACTGTACTGTACTCTGTACTGTACTGTACTGTACTGTACTGTACTACACTGTACTATACTGTATTCTACTGTACTGTATTGTACTACACTGTACTCTACTGTACTCTACTGTACTCTACTGTACTGTACTCTACTCTACTGTACTGTACTGTACTACACTGTACTACACTGTACTATACTGTACTCTACTGTACTCTACTGTACTCTACTCTACTGTACTACACTGTACTATACTGTATTCTACTGTACTGTATTGTACTACACTGTACTATACTGTACTACACTGTACTATACTGTACTCTACTGTACTCTACTGTACTGTACTATACTGTACTCTACTCTACTGTACTGTACTGTACTACACTGTACTGAAATACATTGCTCTGTACTGTACCCTACTACACTGTACTGTACTCTACTGTACTGTAATACACTGTACTATACTGTACTCTACTGTACTCTACTGTACTCTACTGTACTCTACTGTACTCTACTGTACTGTACTACATTGTATTGTACTGTACCCTACTGCACTTTACTGTACTACATTGTATTGTACTGTACCCTACTGCACTTTACTGTACTACATTGTATTGTACTCTACAGCACTACACTGTACTGTGGCTCAGACAGTTTTAGGTGTTCATCATTGTCTGTAGATCGATCTTCTCTTTCTTTATTTCTGTTACTTCAGAAGACTTTTTGATGACTATTTGAAATAGCGTGTACTTGTACAACACTTTAATCAGACTCACAAACACTTCACACTACAGTTCTGTCATTCACCCATTAACACACACACTCACATGTTTGGAGCAGCCACAGCTGCTCTGGAGCCTCTGAGCACTCTGACCACAACCAAACAAGCAAAGTGGGTAAAGTGTCTTACCAAAGGTGACAGAGTGGGGATTCAAACCAGTGACCCTCTGATTAACAGCCAACCTGCTCAACCTTCAGAGCAACTGAAAGGTTTTTATTTCTTTTTTTTCAAAAAGTAATTTTAAAAGCAAAGCCTGTATTCTAGCTGTGTTTCTTCCACTTTCAGACACTTGACTGAGCAGAAGGATGACAATCCAGCATCCTTCAGGCCGTGCTGATGTGCCTCCATGTCTGTTCTTATTTTTTCCAGAACCTTAATGTTGCCTGACAGGTTGGATCCAGCTGCTTGGAGTTCAGACTGGCACTCAGGAGAATTATCAGCTCAGCAGTTATTGTTAACAAAAACAAGTCTCACATCCTTTTTCTTACTTTGCATCTTCTTCTCAAACATGTTTAGAGAGACAGGCAGATACACAAAAACACTGTCCGTTATGTAAAAGCAGAGCATTGCAGTCCAGTCCAAAGGGAGAAAAACAAGCTGGATGTTTGAGAATGACAGTGTCAGAAAACAGCCCCAGGTTTACATTTGACATATCACGTCTGACTTCTTGTCTATTCCAAAACAACGCTGATTGATTATTTGCATGATTTATTTAAAGCATGCAGCTTATTCATATGTTCGTGCTTACACCAATTGCTAACAGACACTCTGCACCATCTGCAATCCAGCAGATAAATCACCGGGACTGTCCACTTCATTCCCCCTGAGGGACACAGGATGAGATGGCCTTTCGCAGGACGTGGAAACATGTTCAAGAAACAAAAAGGAACCAAATCCTCTAAAGCACTTCAGCAGGATCCGGGGGAACATTATGAGAACTGGACATAAAAATAACACAAAAATAAAGACGTATACACAACTGGCCTTCTGATATGTGAAGGTCTTTGAGCTTTAAGATCCCAACTTTCTGAAAACACTAGTCATACATGCTGTCCTACATTCATGTCCATGTAGACTTTCACGGTGCAGAAGCTTCTAAAATGATTCCAACATCCTGAAAAAGACTCAGTTTGATAGTCAGGAATTTACATCAATCTATTTTAAAGGAAAATGCTTTATAAAGAAAACTAAACTTTATGTTAAACAAAAAGAGCAGATAAATGATCACATGATGCTGATCGCTTTACAGAAATCTACCAGTTCCATCTACAATATGCAACATTATTATTTAAACATTAGGATGAATTAATGACATGTTAAAATTAAACCAGTTTAAATGTGTGTTATAAATGTCATACAGTGATATAAATGTCTCATGATAGAACACACACACATGTTCAGGGTGGGTCCATGTCGTTAACATGTTGCAGCTCCGTGACTGAGAATCACAGCTTGAATCTCAGCTGGGTCTGATTCCATTTCCTCCCACAGTCCTAAAACCCACGTTAAGATAAATGGTGTTTAGAAACTGAAGTTAGGTGTGAGAGTGAGCGTGTGCAGTTGTTTGTCACATCTGTCTGTGTATGTGTGGAACATGCAGCGAACAAGGAACCTGGACTACTGTCCAGGACCCTGTACTGGACCCTGAACTGGATTACACGAAAGAGAGTGAGAGGCTGTTGGGTTGCATCAGCTGTTCTTCAAAGTCCTTTCAGTATGAATCATTTACATTTCAGTGTTTTGGTCCTGGTTCATTATTACGGTCAAGATCCAGAAACTGCTTTTCTCTGACACAGAGGACAAAAGATCTGAGGTATAAATCCATCAGCTCCATCACAATCGCTGATTAAACCCCCGACATTAAACGTTTCCCTGGAAAGAAAACTTCCTGTCCACCTCTGTGGAGGAATACGATGAGATTTATACTTATACATAATCTTCTTTCTTCTGGACGTGGTGAAACGCTTACTATGCACAGCCAACATGAAAAGCCATGCAAATCAGTTCAGGTAGAGGATGAATATGAATGATTTTCTCTCTGAAAAAGGAAAGCTTTCCCCAAAGGAGGGACTGAAACTGGGTTTTCTACAGCAGATAAAGCTACACTTATGAGAAAATGGGATAAAATGTCTTTGAATTACCTTCAAAGACAAATTCAGAAATACAGATCAAAGTGTGGAGTGACTCTGCAGAACATCTCCTCTCGTTTATAGGAAAACAAAAGGTTTTAAAATGTGAAGATAAATCCAATGATGATGTCATCCACTTTACAATTTAACAACAACTCATGAATCAGCAGTCAAAATGTAGAATCCAGATGTGTAGAAATACCAAATGTAAGTGGACTTGTGTAGAAAGCTTCTTATTAACCACGTTATTAAACCTGGTTATTAAACCTGCAGGATATTTAAACTGAATCCCAAAAAACTTCTGGTTTAAAACTAAATAAATAAACTCAATAAAAGCAGAAGAATCCAAGAGAATAAAAACATTTTATCTGGGAGTTGACGAACAATGAAATCCTACAGACACAGGAGTGTTTTATTTACACAGCCACAAACTGTCCAGTTTTTATTTATTTATTTGTCCCCAAGTGTTCAGTTAAACGTTGGTCTTTTTTTTTTTATAATTACAGTTGATCTCTTATTTAAAAGTGTTATAAATCCTGTTTGTTTTAGATGCTCACTGCGCTGTAACAACATTTATTCTGTATAAACAATGCAGTGAGACAGCTAACTGTCTCAGTCTGGAAACAATGTTACATTTAACAGGAAATAAACATGTATAAAGTCTGGGTTTTGAGGAAATATTCATCATTTAACAAACACGTCCTGATTTATTGTTATTTATTGTTCTTCTGATAGTAACGAGCTGATCAGCAGAGCAAACTGTGTAGCACTAACATGTCCTCCTGTCAGAGGACTCTGGTCATCCAACCAGTTGTCCAGTCAGATCTAAACAGGATCAGGTTTTTATAGTTGCTGCTGTGGAACATTGACCTGCTTGTATTCTGAGTGGATGAAGGTTCTGCTGAAAACCAGCTTCTCTCTGGATTCTGGATTTGAACCACAGCAGAGTTTTCAATGTGAACATGCTGATTGTTTGATGTTTGTGTAGATTGTTTTTATTGCTGTTTTATTTAGTTTGACTGGCAGTTCCCACCTCAGCATCCTTTTCCCAATAAACCCACTGTCCCTCCTCTGGACATGTCCAAACTATCTCAGTCTCTCTGATGGACTCATTCCTGATCCTGTCCATCCTCGTCCCTCTGATGGACTCATTCCTGATCCTGTCCATCCTCATCCCTCTGATGGACTCATTCCTGATCCTGTCCATCCTCGTCCCTCCCAAAGAACCTCAACAGGTTCATTTCTGCTCCCTCTAGTGGTGTCTCCTGTCCTGTCCCTTCCTCCTGGTACTGACTCCAAACCAGACAACATGGCTGGTCTCACCACTGTCTTGTCCACTTGTCCTTTCATTCTTGCTAAGACTCTCTTGTCACACATCCCTCCTGACACTTTTCTACACCTGTTCCAACCTGCTGGACATGTTTCTTCACCTCTTTTCCACACTTTCCATTGTTTTGGACTCTTAGGTACCTGAAATCCTAGAATGTCTTTATCTCTGCTCCCTGTAGCCTCACTGTCCCACTTGTGTCCCTCTCATTCACACACATGGACTCTGTCTTGCTGCAGTGAACCTTCATCCGTCCTCTTTCCAGTGCACCTCCACCTCTCCAGATGTTCCATCACCTTCTCTCACTACAGATAACATCTGTAAACATCATGGTCCATGAAGATTCCTGTCTCACCTCATCTGTCAATCTGTCCATCACCACAGGAACAAGAAGATGCTCAAGGCTGATCCTTGCAGCCCCACTTCTACAATGAACTCCTGTCACATCATATTACAACATAAAATTCAGTAATAATGTTAGAATTTCCACAAGTTTCTATCAACCAAAAAACTAACTATATTCAAGCATTCTTCAATCCGAAAGTTGTTCTGGCTGTTCAGAACCAAAATAACTTTATCTGATAACAAACTCTCATGAGAAATCGGTTACAGCTGACTGTAGAAATAAATGATAATTGTATTGAGTTATTTATGTTTAATATTCGTTTTTAACGACATAATCAACAAACCCAGTTCTCATAGTGTGAGTACATTTACAAAGTTGATTTTTTGTCAGATCATGAGAATCAAACAGCTCATTAAAACCCAAAGCTTCAGGTTTAAATGGACAAACTTAGATGAAACCTGTCGGTTCCACTGCAGAGTCCCAGACCCACATAGACCTCGACCCACATAGACCCGAACCAGCACCAGAAGCGACACAAAAATCCCATTTTAACGCACATTCTTACCTAATGTCTGAGTGATGGAGCTGTTTTTCCCTCTGAAGACATTTCGGTTCGCTCATTTAGCGCATCATCACGGCGGTGTGTTGCAGAGTCCCCGAGCCGAATCCAAAAGCATGTACCGGCTAAAGAAACGGGACTACCGGCAGACACGGAGACTAACGGTGAACAAATCCCCGGTGTGTTGAATCATTAAACTGTCAGAGACACCGTCGGATCAGGAGTGCTGTGTTTACAAGCTGTAGCTGTGACAGAACCAGAACCACCAGCAGCTGCCTGAAGACCGATCGACTCCACCGACCCCGCTATGTGAAGCTCCGCCTATCGTCCAACCAAATCCCGCACTCACATCTCGCGATGATTCAGCTATATTCGCGTCTGTACTCCTGGAAGTACGTGTGGTAATATTCAGTCAGTAAACTGTAAACATACAGTTTAATCTACATGTAATAGTCATGTATTTAACAGCATTTCAATCAATCACTTTCCTAAACAGGCACAGCATTTACTAGTTTACTCATTATTTTACCAATGTTTTATTATTTCACAGATTACTAGTACTAAAGGTGCTTGTTGCTGGTTGTTGTTTTTTTCCTCCAGTGTTTAGATTTGTCACATTACATCTTACACGTTACATGCATCTATCAAACACCTAATTTTAAAGTTTTATTAAAAATCATCCCACTGTCAAAGAAGACTTTTAGTAAGATCTAATCCATCATCGTGAAGAAAACAAAACATTAAACATGAATAATCAAAAGAAAAAAGAAAGAGAAAAAAAATTAGAGAAAAAAACATGGATAATCAAAAGCAGAATGAAACAGAAGTATTTAATAAAATTCAAGGTTCCAGATTATAAAATGGAATTTAAATATCCTGAAGTTGGAGGCAGTATTAAGATTAAAACAATATGATGCAAAAACAAAGGTTCTGTTCAAAATATTACAATCAAAGTTCAAAGTATTCAAACATGGTGTTTGTTTCTTTGTTTTGAAGGTTCTGGATTTGTCTTTTGAAGTTTGGACTTCACTGTCCCGCTGATACACAGAACAAATGGGCCCTAAATGAAAGAGAAAAAAGAATTTGGGCATAAATGACCCTGTAATAAAACAAGGTGCAGAACTGAACGAGTTATTGATAGATGAGCATGATTTAAAAACAAACAAAACAATGAAGACCTTGGTGGAAAACTGTAATGTCCAGAGACAATTAGAGTTCAATACAAGCTGATCAGTCTAAAACACAACGACACCCCCATCTTCAGTTTGAACAAACAATGCAGGTTGTATGTGTCACTGTTTCCACTCTGTGTCTCATGAATCCCAGCTGTTTGCACAGAAGGAAATCTCCATTCTTCTTGTGACATTTTAGTGTCAAATCTAAAAAAACAAATGACAAATTAAAACAGCATTGACCTCAGAAAGAACTTTGATTTATTCAATAATTCTTTCAGTTTTTGTTTGAAGCATAAAATGCTAATATAAAGCCTTGTGACAAACACATGGGACCTGAATGGTCATGAGGCCTGTTGGAGTTATTGACTCATCCACTCACACTTTATTACACAGGTTCAGGGTCGTGGGAAGTTATCGACAACTCCTGCTGTGAGATCACAGCTAAGAAAAATATTCCCTCCAGTGGTCTCCAGGGCCCAAATGAACATGCTGACAGCCCCCACCCCTCATGGGGAATCCCAACTAAATCCCTTCAGCTGGCTCCTCTCAATCCTCTCAACACAGAGGAGCATCAGATACCCCAAGTCTCTCTTGGATGTTCAAACACCTCACCTGAGGATGATTCCTGTTAGAGGTAGAAACTAATCTTGGCTGCATGTATATGCAGTCTTGTTTTGTCAGTAATTCCTCAAAGCTCATCATCAAGTTGGAATGTAAATTGATCAATTAATTGAAAACTTTGCATTCCAGATTAGCTCCCTCTTCAGGGTTACCAGGGATTCTCCTTAGAGCCAGCACTGACGTAGGGGTCCATCAAGCACCTGCTGGCTGGGCCTCTTCCCATGGGGTCCAGCTGGGCCTGCAGTGAGTGAAAGGTCCAGTGCTGGATGGATTGAGTAGTAGATCAAAGCAGGAGCCATGACAGTCTAATGCTCAGTTACAAAAACTGGCAGGTGGTACATTACCACAGTCATTTGTCCTTTGATTTTTTTTGTATTTCATTAATTTCTGCTGTGATCAGTTTACACATAAATTACATGTCTTACAAAATGCCTTTGTATGGCTCCTTTTATTTTATTTTTTAATTTTTCAAACTTAGAGTTAATGTGTCAGTTGATCAATTTACCTGTTTCTAATTTAAAATAACCTTTCTATAAACATTTTACCTAAAAGTTCACATATCTAATTCACACTAACCACTAGTAATATTCAGTAAAACATTGTTGTTATTGGTTTATGACATGTATTTAGCTCTCACACAAAAACATGAAAACCAATAACAAAATCTGGTTCTTACCAGGTCTTATAAACACATAGAGCATCATACAAGCAAAATACAAAATATAAAGTATTGTTCTAGATCTGCAGATTTTTGGTGTATTTTTTCCTTTCAGGACCCAATTTTTGCCAAGATTCAGCTGTCAGTCAGATTGATTTTTATTATCTCTCTCAGACCCAATAAAGAAACTCCCTGTTGCTGCTGGAATCTGCTTGAAACGACTGTCAGACAATCACTGCTGGACAGGCAGTTGCTGTTCTCTTCAATGAGCTTCTAATGGTGACTGCAACATTTGCGTTTTCTTAGGGTCAAAGAAGATGTTACTAAACATGTGCTTCATACTCCACAAAAACTAGATTTACAATGAAGCCTGAATTAAAAAAGGCTCATTGGAGCAAAGTGCAAGAATAATACGAAAAAAATATTTGTGTTTTGTTACTCCAACTGTTCGTGCTGTGTTGCACTTTTTTTAAATTAACAATCATTTAACAATTATTCTTAACTTACCAACCCATTTTATTATTTTTACAGAAACAAAGCCAGGGAAGAAACATGAAAAATAGCCAAAACCCAAAACAGATTTTTGTCTCTAGATGTCACTGTGGGACTGTATTTAAAAGATCATGAACAGGCAACAACGATCTTTGAGGAAATTATGCAATGGCCAGTGGACACAAAAGGAGTAATGCTTATCATCACATAAAGTTGACATTTTTTCTCTGTAGTAACTTATACATGATATATTTACACGTTCTGTTATACTATCATTAAACACATGTCATTAAACCGTATTCATTACAACAACAACAACAACAAAAAACCTATCAGGATATTCATCAGTTACACAACATTTTAATGAAAGCTTCCCATGTAGTTATGCGATGCGTCTGCGGCCTTCCTCGATCCAAAAACCGTTTGACGTCAGAGCTGTATGCGGTTGGTGATGCTACTGTGTTGCTTTCATAAAACCTCGTAAACACGGATGTCTGGGATGACAGGTTTTCTTCGTTTCTGCTGCAGGAGTTTTAGGCAACAGTCAGTCGGTCATTATTTACCCGCTTGTTCTTGAGTTTGAGGTGACAGTAATAAAAAAAATATTCACACAATATTTTTTGCCTATGTTAGTTTGGCAGGGAAGGAATTCGTTCAATTATCAATTTAAGGTGAAAAAACGTTTTGTTATATAATTACTTTTTAGCTAAACAGTGCATGGACACTGGAGGGATAGTTTGAAGTCACATATATGATGGTCAGTTGAAGGGAAGTTGCCATGTGTGGAATTTTGGACTCTTTTTCTGTAGCCGTGAACGCAGCATGTCAGCCCCGCCGCCCCGGCTGGGAGGATACAACCATTCCGAACACGGCAGCCGCAACCAGCGATGCAATGCCTCGTCTCTTAGATGAAACTCGGGGATAACTACATACTTATCCGTTTTGTATTCTCTGCTAATTCGCTGCAAACCTCAACGGGCATTCTACAGAGAGCCACGGGTCCCTGGTCCGAGCGGACCTTCTGAGGAGAAGCTGGGGGAGGTGAGCTCAGCGAGCCGCAGGAACTTTAGCATGCTAACTAGAGCTAGCAGCCTGATGTGTGGAAAAAGCGTGCGTGAACTTGGGTGGTACTCGTTTATAAAGTTGAAATGTTGCTTTTTGTGGAGAGTGGTGTGAGCTTCTTTTTGGCTGTAGAAACAGTAACAGTCAGCAGCAATTTCTTGCTAAGCGAATATCGGTAAATCAATGAATAGCGTATTAGCCCGTCATGCTAACGTTAAATTATTTTGCCCGTTGTAAGTGGGCCCTTTTAACATTTGACTCTTAAACCTACTCTTCTAACTGTTATTTAGTTGCAGGATGTGTTTTCAGTCCCAGATATTTTTGTAAAGTTCCATGAGTCAGGTTGAATTAGCTTGTGCGTTAGTCTTGCAGACATCCGGTCAAAACAAGCCCGACGCCTCCTCGATGCTTGTAAACAGACGAGCTTTAAGGTTTAACATCCCAAATAATTACGT
Source organism: Pachypanchax playfairii (assembly GCA_006937955.1). Lineage (NCBI taxonomy): Eukaryota > Metazoa > Chordata > Actinopteri > Cyprinodontiformes > Aplocheilidae > Pachypanchax > Pachypanchax playfairii. Next base: position 36,471 of record SSNP01000138.1, on the reverse strand, counting down.
ACCGCTTTTATATAAATCAGTATTCACGTTAGATGACGTGTTTAAAGTGCTTTTTTGAGGCAGTTGTTTTTATTATACAGTTGTAACTGTTTTATTCTGAAAATTGTGTTCTGATTCATTACTGATAACTTTAACATGCAGTAATTCTGTGTCCATTACTTTAGGAAGCAGCAGCCATGGGTTTCATCTTCAACCTTGGATAAACGAAGATAAGCTGGACCCACACAGTTCCACCAACCTGCCCCTGCCAACAGCAGGGGCTCCCCTATGCCCATCACCCTCTCCAACCATGGCAGGCTTCAAGCGAGGATATGATGGCAAAATCGCTGGTCTGTATGACCTCGATAAGACACTGGGCCGGGGCCACTTTGCTGTGGTTAAGCTAGCACGCCACGTCTTTACCGGGGAGAAGGTGGCGGTCAAAGTGATTGACAAGACCAAGCTGGACACAGTGGCAACAGGTCATCTTTTCCAGGAGGTCCGCTGCATGAAGCTGGTGCAGCACCCCAATATTGTGCGTCTGTATGAAGTGATAGACACTCAGACGAAGCTTTACCTCATCTTAGAGCTGGGTGATGGAGGAGATATGTTTGACTACATCATGAAACATGAGCAGGGTCTGAATGAAGAGCTGGCTAAGAAGTATTTTGCTCAGATAGTCCATGCGATCTCCTACTGTCATCGCCTGCATGTGGTGCACAGGGACCTCAAGCCTGAGAATGTTGTGTTCTTTGAAAAGCAAGGACTGGTTAAGCTCACTGACTTTGGATTCAGCAACAAGTTTCAGCCAGGGAAAAAGCTGACCACCAGTTGTGGATCTTTGGCGTACTCTGCACCGGAAATACTCCTAGGTGATGAATATGACGCTCCAGCTGTAGGTATGTAAAGGCTGATAAGTCATTCTCCAGTAATGCACTGAGTCATGCTGTTAATTACTGGCGCTCACTACTAACAGTTAGGATGTGGGATCTGACTTGGCAGCTCAGTTACTTTCACCCAGACACAGTATCCTTCTTGTCTCACATGATCTATTGACTCTTTTAGGTTGTGTTGATCAAGTTTATTGCCTTTAGCACAAATTCAGTTTGTAGACCAAACTCTCAGAACTTCTGCCTTTGTGTCAGAACACAGACGGTATCAAGAAGACTGCACAGACTAGATTGTGAACCCAGATGTCTGCTGAGCTTGGCTTGATTGGTTTGCACTAATTTACTCTTTAAAAACTCGCCAGGTCTTTTTGTACTTATTTCTATATTTTTGTCCGTTAGTTGTGTGGGTCCGTGTGTGGTAATATTTATTGTTGTACTTGCTTTAAACTTAAGTTGCATACTAGTACGCTGCTAGTAGTGCCAGACACTGGTATTTGCTGTCAGCTAAAGGCTCTGTTTTACAAGGTCAGCTGTACTTGCACCGATGCCCGTGGGTGTCCTGTTGCACAGAATTGAATGTCTCATTGATTTTCCATGTAGACAGACAAAGTACTACCGACAGACCTATTGCATGTCTGTCCTCACCCATATGTGACATCTTTCAGATCCAAAGACACAACACCAACTCCAGCTTGTGAAATACAGTAAAATAGTGAAGCTGTCTCTTTTCTCCACCAGGTGTGATTGATCATTCACTGCTAACATGGAAACAGCCTGAAATGTGCCTCACGAGTGTTTTACCCACATAATAAATGCAGTCTGAGATGTGCTTTTAACTCATTACTTGCCTTCTGGTTTTTGTTTTGTTTGATTTTTTTTTCCATTGCAGTTCTCACAAACTTGTGAGGCCTGTCTAAGGAAACTGTGGTTACTGTATCTAAAATCTCACACACATTTGCAAAGCTGCACACTTCCAACAAACAGTGACTCTACGGTTCAGGAGCTCTTAATCGATCTGCAGTTTTCTCTGGGGTTGTTTAGCAGGTCAAAATGTGACAAGTTGACTTCATGAGGCTCGTGTAGTGCCTGTGAGAATGATGGAGGCTTGTCTCGTAGTGTGGTGAAGCAGTAAGGATCACAAACAGTCTGCATGGTCTGCTAGTATCTCAGTGGAGATGTCATCAGAGCTCTCTGTGGCACAAACTGAAACTTGTGTTGTATCAACCTTTTAGAACAACAGAAGCAGATTAACTTGATTACATTTTTCATTTAATAACTCCTATAGCATCTACTTGCACCGTGTAAGTCAGCAGCTTCCATCTTTATATTTCCACTTAGCTTCCATGTAGCGATAGATACTGTGAGGAATATACCGGACATTTAACAAGCAGATCTGATAAGTCCTGACTGGTTGTGCAGAAAAGCTGCATGATATTAGAAAAGAATGCAATATTATTGCTGAATAATACAATGAGGATATCTGTTATAAAGCTCATTTTTCTCCCCTCTCCTTTCCTCAGCTGCGGCAGAGGGGTTAAAAAAGGAAACAATTAAATATCCCTCACGCATACACAATGTGAGCTTAAATCTGTAGGTTTCATCTGAGGTGGAGAGATACTGCCACTCAGGTCTCACTAAGCATTGACTCTGTTGTGGCCTGAGTTGTTGCTGCTCCTCTACAGCACTAAGCTTCCCAAAGCCGTATATTAACTGCTCATTATATGGAGTGTAGATTATTTGAGATTTAAATACAGTAATTTGAATGATAATTATTTGCCAACTTAATTATTGCACTTAATGATCACCATAGTCAGCACTACTGATGACAGCTTCAGCATCACAGTGTACCACTCTTCCTAATAAAACTGTCTGATGTATTTGACTGTGCTGTTAACTACAACTGTAAAACTTTATTGCACATGTGACAATTGACATCCATAACTAATCACATTTGTATTTCAGATTACTGGCTGTTAAAAGTTCTGTCTTACATGTTACTTCCAGGGTCCAAATCTGTGTTTTCATCCTCACTCAGAGATCTTTTCCTTTTCTCTCACTTTAGCTTTATGCCTCCTGGTAACTTGTGCTTCCTGTTGTATTTTCCTGAAGCGTAGTTCTGGTTGAGTTAGCAGACGTCTGATTCACTCTGGATTTAACACATCTGCTAATATACACAGACTGCCTGGGACACTGAGTGGAACAAGCACTCTCTGGCTGACTTATCGCAAGTGTGCTGCATCTGGCCCAAATTTCGGAGCCGACCAGGCTGTTTAACTGTTGGCTCTGCTTTTATTTGTTGTTCCTGATGCTTCCAACTGACAACTGTTGTGCATGTGGCCTTTTAAAAAAATCTTCTTCATCACAAGAATCACAGCTGAAATTGGATTTAAAAAAAATATTTTTTCAATTTGATGTACATGATTGAAGAAAATAAACAATATAACCAAAATCACAGCTTCATTATTACTATTATCACACCAATAGTAGTATCACTGTGGAGTTAGCTTTAGCAAAAGGAAGTGAATAATAATTAAAATGCAGTTAAATCTTATTAGTCAATTACTTGACAACATAACTCAGCTCGTAAAACAATAAATTGAATAAATAATACAGATTATTTTCATAGTTTTGTGACTGTTGTACTTTGGGATGTGGCTGCATGTTGCAGGGCTGCTGTAGTAATGTGTCTGTTTCCATGCGTTTAATCTGCCACAGGGCTTGAAAGTATCACCTTTCAGTCTCTAATTTGAGATGGGGAGCAGGCGTTTCTATGGTAACAGATGCTGCTAGCTTGAGTACCAGGTGTAAAGTAGTACTCTTCTTGTCCCCTGAGACTGTACTGCAAGCTCTCACTATTTACAGCTGAGGGCAAACATGGGCAATAAAGTACAGACTGAAGATGATGTAGAACACACTCACAAAAACACATTCATAACACAAACAAATACAAGTAGTAGCATGAGCACTGAATCTGTTGACAGCTGAAATCACCAGACATAGATGAAAGAAGAAGAAGAAGAAGTCTGTATGTCACACAGTAATCTGTCAAAAAGCATCAAGTTGTAACACAATTTCACAGCTTTTTTACATAGGGTTTTAATGAGGGGGGAGTTGTTTTTTTGGAACAGAAACGTGATGGTACACGTATGGTGACCAATCCAGTCAGTTTAATGTGTCACATGTAATAACATCTGGCAGTTTGGGCTGTGTGGCATTTATTTCACATTCAAAACTCAGTGATCTCTTTCTACCATCGACAGCTACGAAGCCTCAGAACGTAGACAGAAAGCAGTGGACCATGTTTCAGATAGTGATCACCTTCAAAGCAGAAATGAGAATGTTGCTCTTTTCTCCTCGGCCCTGTTCGTGCTGCATTTGAGGGACTGAGTTATTGCGGCCCTTCACAGACTAATGGAAAGCTGTGCTGTGCTGCTGTGAGCAGCCTGACAGTAGAAATAGAAGTATTTTAAGGTGAGACTGGAGCTTGATCTTCCGTTGTGTATGTAAACTGTATTTCCCATGTCAGCAGAAAGAGTTCGGCATTTAACAGGGAAGTTTTACATTCGAGTTAGTTTAAGTTAAATTAAGATTCGTTTAAAACTTCAAGTTGTTTTTCTGTTTACAGTCTACAGTTCCATGATTAGTTTTTGTTTCTGCATCATTCAAGTTTTTCCTTGAGAATCTTCTCAGTGTTTTATTGTGATTCTAGTTCAGTGTGAATGTTCTCAGGGAGGACGAGGAAACATTCCCAGACCACGTTCAGAGGGGCACAAGGGACACTGAAGGATCACCTACTGAGACTGGACACAAACAGCCAAATTAAAACCTGATATCTCTTACAAAGAGTTGACACAAAGTTGGTGCAATGCATTGTATTTTCTTTCAAACTTTATCTTTTACCTAGTCTGTGTCGCATCCCTTGAGTATCAGTATGATGTGTTGCAGAGGCATGTTAACTTTCATACCACTGAAAAACAAAAATACGAAGCTCTCATGATGATCTGCTGCAGCAGTAATTTCATCTGCAGCACTTTCAGGTACTGAACATTCTAGTTTGAACCATGATGTTTTTTACAGTCCAGCACCCCCAAAACACCAGCAGACTGCTGATGTTTATATGTCCTTTTGTTCTGTTAATCTGTGAAATACTTTGAGCCCCTCTCAGATCTGGGAATGGTTCCGTCTTACAGGTAGAATCTGGGATGAGCTTTTTAATAGGTAGAAAAAAACAAAACTTACTTTCTTTGAGAAGTAGTAGGTGTCCTAACTGTAGACAAACTGCTGTTGTCGGGACTACTGGGATGCAGTCGGGCCGTGTAGCACACAGTTCTAAAGGTGACGGTAACGAGCTGTTCTGTAACGTGTGCCCTGTGAAGGAAACGTTCACATTCAGGAGTCGTCAGTAAGAACAGCTGGCTGCTCGTCTTCAGCCTATTTATTATTAAAGTGTTGATATGAAACAGAACACCAATCTGCAGCTCTGTCACCAGGAGTGTGTGTAAATATCAGACCACTGCATTATAAAACACAAATTACATTGTTTGGTTTGTTTATTATCTTTGGTAAAAGTACAGCAGGAAAGTAACTGAAATGCTAATGTCTGCCACGTGCACACATCGTGCACAAGTGTCTCTTTCCAAATCAACTTTTTTTCAAAGAAATACAGTTACTGGTGTTAATTAACCTTCTAAATATGAGCAGTCGTGTCTTTATATTGGCCTAAGATTTACTCAGAAATACTCTGTTGGTCACCAGGTCATAACAGATCAGCTTTTCCTCCCAGTTCATCTGAGTTCCTTTATGATTATTTATACTTTAGTTTAATCATCACTTTGCCAAGTTGTTTTTAAACCCAGTTTGGGGTCTTTCAGTGAGTGGAAGTTATTCTAGCAGCAAAGCTGCTGAAGACGACCTCTTTGGACCAGAGGCAGAATGATGGTGGTGGTTTGCTCATCTGTTTGATGACTGACCAGTCAGAGAATCAGCTTGTGTTACTGTTGCAGCATCAGACAGCTGTTTTGCACAAAGCTGAGAGCATTAATCTTGTTTAGTCCTCTCAAGGCAGGTTTAATACGTCTTTTTTTTATGTTTGTCAGTTATCAAAGCTCGGTGGTTAATAATGTATCTTTTTCTAACTTGTGGTAAACTCTTGTTGTAAGTAAATTAAACTGTAACTGTTCAGTCTTTACTGTGTGAGGATGGAAGTAGCTCTCCAGTACTCATTCTTTTTCTAAAGCTTTCCATGTTATGGTTTTTAAAATGTTTTCCATGTCACTTCATGTTTTATCTTATTATTCCTTTATTTAGTTAGTATAAACTCTGTGTTAGCTGTCACAAAAACCCGGTCCAGATGAAACTCACACAGGCAGCTTTTAGTGTTAGATGTATAGAGACTGTAAAAAACAGACCTTGTTCTCTCTTCAGCATCCTACTTGTTAAGTTTTAGCAGAGATTCTGTGTTTTTCATTCCCGTTACTTTTTCCTGATCAGAACATCTACAAGTCAGGGTTTTCTTCTAAACTACAGTGAATCCCGTGTTTTGGCTGGAAGGCTTTAACTTTGATTATACTTCAGTTGTCTTAAGTGAAGATGTTGATATAAACCGCCCGGCCTCATGGAGACCTCTTTCCTTCACTGTACCATGCTGTAGATGACAGGTAGATGTGTCAGACGTAGGACAGGTAACTTCATCACACTCATTCCTGTTTTGTACTTTATTTGTCACTGTGCAGTCAGTCATGTGACATGGCGTTGATGTGACACGTAAACATTAGCCCCTTTCAAAAAGCAGCTACGTGGCATTGCTGCCAGGATGAGCTTCCCTCTCTGGCTGTTCATAAATCACCAGTTGAGCTTGTCACATGTCGTGAACATCAGAGAACATCAGAGCACTCTGCGCTCTAGAACTTAAGGAGATGTGAAGTGCTATGCATAGAATAAGGGTGGGACATTTCCCATTTGAATTCCCACAGCTAGCTGGTGGCTGTGGTCATCCCACGGTCCACACCCTGAGCCACATTAAGGCACTGTCATGACCCTGCTGGGTGGTTCAGGGGTGTTACAGCAGTGGGTTAAAATAACCCCGTACCACTTCAGCTCTTTCAGAAATCCCACTGATTTGACCAGAAGGCATTTCAGGATCTTCTTGAAGTGGGTAGTGGGGTCTGAAACTAATACTGCAGGATTGGAGGTCTTTATCACAACATAAATCATATATGGTGATATTTTAATTCCACTTTTAGGCCATGAATCAATGTTTAATGCAGGTGTGAGCCATGACTCAGACACTGGCTTCATTCTGTCATTGAGATGAAAACAGCAAAATACCTTTACCTGTCCTCTTCTTCTGTTCTCTGGAACCGCAGTTTAAAAACAGAAACAACCTCATTAGTGAAAAAGAAAGCAAATTCTTTAGACTAATATTCACACCATGGCATGCGGATGCTGTTTGGTAACAATGAACCACAGCAACAAGTCTATACAACAAGAAATTCCCTGTGCAAGTTCTTCAGCATCAGAATGAGTCACAACATCCAAAGACCCGTCTGTCCAGAACACTGTTCAGGGATCAGTTCTTTGAAGAACAGCATTTTAAGTACGTGGCATGTTTTATTAGAAATAACGTCATTGTAGGCTACTTTAGTTCATAATAAAGCACATTTTGAGAGACGTCTGCATCCACAAGAGAATTTTCCAGACGTGAGGAAGGACCCTGCCAGAGATTCTGAAGTGTGTGATAGAATCTGAACTCTGTGTAAAAACCACACACTGCTTAAAGTTTACCATTTACAACTTCTATTTGACTGTGGGGATATGAGGATTTATCATATTGCAACAATGCTTGATATATTGAATAAATTGCCCATCCCCATATTGACTCATGCTGAACTGAAGAGGCAGTTGTTATACTATGAAAATACTTCATTTGATACATTAAAAAACATAAAATATAAGAATTCTAAGATCTAAGAGGATTTTTGAATTTTTAACTTTTATTAAATTTTATAATCCTTAGTTATTTTACTTCTACAAAAGTGAGATTAGTTTGAGAGTCACTTACAAACTGTGATGGATATTTTAGGGGAAGTTTTCAGCCTTAACCCTGAGACTGAATCTGATGAATGAGATTTAAGCAAAACAGACTGCTTTTAACACTCAAAGATAAGTCATCTTCATCATTAAAGCTCTTAGAAGCATCAAGAATCTTTTTTCTTGCTGCATTTCTTTCATGACAGACTCAAAGTTTACACCAAAAGATTGACTTCCTGTTCTTTATGAACATGTTTCTGTCATGGAAAACTAACTTAGAGATGAAAATTAAATGTTTTTAATAATCTGTTAGTAAAGTCATGTCAGGATTCTACAGTAGAAGTGATGTTGGATTTTACTTTTAATCTTTTTTTGCCAATGCAGTAGCTGTTCAAGACATCAAAGCACTTAGATCTAATTAGAGTTTTACTTAAATTTGTCATCAGGCTAATTGCTTTAAGAGCTGCCAATATTTGCTGTGATGGCTTTTTTTAATGTTTTCAGCTTGAGTGAGTTGGTTCTGCCTCTGCTGAACATCAGATTGTTGCATTTTAAATGCTTTGACGTGACAGCTGTACTAGCACACATTCATGTTGTGTTTCTCCATTAATATTTTTTTTGCTTATATGTGCACAAATATCTGTAGGTGTGTGTATTGAAACCAGAGTGAAGGACAGTAATTGTAGTGACAAGCGGGTGTTATCTACTCTGTGCTTGAGGCTGTTTCTCACCCTCCTGCTGCTGGTTCTGTTACCGCTGCTGCAACAAAGTGTGCGTGTGTGTGTGTGTGTGTGTGAAAGTGTGTGTGCGCTGCATAAAGCCTTCATGGCCCTGTGCTTCTGCTTGCTGACAGTTTGCTTTCCTTGGGAGAAACTTGTAGCTGCAGATATGCACTGTTGGATGGGCACATAAATTGACCTGACATTATACCGTTAGTACACTCACAGACATTTTTGCACGATAATGCATGTTCAAGAACTGGCTTTGAGTTTCATTAAAGTCAACATCTTCTACATATGAAAACTCCTTGGCTTGTTTGTGCTAAGAGGTTGATGAGAGTTGGGGATTCAACCTGTTTTGTGAGAAATTATTTTGCATTTTATGTGAGAAAAATGATGCTGAAGGGGAAAATTTTTAACCATAAATTCTTTGAGCAACTGTGTTTGTAAGGATCATGAGATGGGATCAGGTACTGTAGAAAATCTGAATTCATCAGAAATTTCCTGATTTATATTTTTCTTCCAAGGAAGCAGAATGTACTATAATCTTTTAAAGTGATATTTATCAATACTTCTCCAGACTCTCAAATAAAAAAGCAATGACTGAATTCAAAATAAAAAGGGAACAGGCTAAAGCCAAGGTTTATTTACATCCATCCCAAACCAAGGAAATCACAGAAAAACACACAACTGTATTCAGCCACTTTATAGAATCCTTGAGCTGCACTTTTTACTCAGTTATTCTAGTATTAATTCAGATTTGAAGTCATTTCTAAAACTAGACACTGATCTATTAGTTTTCAGCCTATAACTGAGACCGTTTAATAAAATGAGTGAGAAAGCAGCCAAAGGAAAACCTTCGAAAAGTCTGAAAGAATATTTAACAAGAGACTTTTAATAGGTTATGAAAAATCAGGCTGCTGGAAATGAGAAAGAATTAAGAAATGACCGACTTTTCCACAACTTACAGATAAAAATGTTAAAAACACAAGTTCATGTTTGCTGTTACATATTATGTCTCTCTCCTCAGACATTTGGAGTCTCGGTGTGATCCTGTTCATGTTGGTTTGTGGCCAGCCGCCTTTCCAGGAAGCAAATGACAGCGAGACTCTCACCATGATCATGGACTGTAAATACACCGTACCAGCCCATGTGTCCAGTGCCTGCAAAGAGTAAGTGTTACTCAGCTTTCATTCTGTCTCTGTTCTCTGGCAGCTGCTTTTTATTTATATCAAGGAGATAAATACTACAATTATTAACTGTAATCAGACATTACAGGGTCCTGCAATGTGTCCCTCAAACACACACACACAAGATCAAACTTGGTGGTTTTTGAGCTTAATGTGGGAAAAATAATTCTAAATTGTATCACAGATTTTGCAAAGAACATGTGAGATTAACAATGAAAATGTGGGTTCTTCAGAAGGTGTTCAGGTCTACTGAGTCCCTTCAGCAAATGAGAGGATGTTACTTAATCAAAATATTGGATGGTTTCATTTTTTCAGCTAATGTCTTTAGTAAAATTTCTTGTGATAACCGTCCTATTAAAAAAAACTGGACTGACTTAAAGTTTGTTTGACTCTGTTAGAGCAGAAAACCTCCTCCTGTTTGCTTTTCATCAGCTCTAATGGGTTTGTGTGCTGATTGGACTCTATCAGCACCAGGGCTGTCCAATCCACATTAAAACTGGACTTTTGTATCACATCCTTTCAGGCCTCGCCCACAATCCAACAGATAACAAGGAGCTGACGTGTAGTGAGTCAACTAATGTTGTAACAATAACAAATAGTAAAACAGAATGTCTTAGATTAAATAAACATTTATTGAACAGAAAACTTGTACACAAAAAAAAGTTGATCATTCTTGCTTACAAAATAAAAGCAGTGTCTCACAAAGCGACAGCATAAACACCAATACATACACTGTTCACAGAAAGTTCAGCATATTTGGCTTTCAGGTGAAATCTGTGGAAAATGGAAACCGTTTACCCTGCAGTGATGTTACATCATGACATTTAAGTAGAATCGTGTTTCCTCATTTCAGATAATTTATTGAAACAAAAGTAACAACGGTGGCGAGTAAACCACAACAAAACATGTCAGTGTTCCAATGACTGTGACCAGTTCCGCCTGAGAACATCGTGTTTGAAGCCTCACGATATCGTAGTGTTGATCCGATGTTAGGTTGGTCTTGGTCACATGATGTTAACAGCATGATGAGGAAGATGTTTAAATACCAAGGCTGATTGAAGCAGGACGTTTATTGGTAGATTCATGGATCAAACAGCTGTAGTGAATTAAGCCATTAAGCTCGTATAGGAACATTGAACATTTTTTTAACTTTTTTATTAAAGAGGCCATTTCACACAAATGTCATGACTTTGTGGTTAATTCTTAAGTATTAACCTGTAATATGAAACATTTTATATCTAAAAACATTAAGTAACACTGATTAACAGACCTTTCAATTAGAGATGCACCAAAATGAAAATTCTTGGCCGAAACCGAAAATGAGGAAACCAAGGCTGAAAACAGAAAAACAGAAAGAAATGATCGTCAATTAACAGAACATGACACAAGTTTTAGCTCTGAAAAAAAAAATTGGTGCAATATCTCAAAAATACTAAATTAAGAGAGACAATATTTTTGTTTGTTGTTTTAGTACTTTGTGAAATAAGTACGGCACATATTTAGTATGCATCGCATGAGAAATCCCATTAAGCAGAAATTTATGGTTCATGGTATAATTTTCAGTGTTTTTAGTAGAAGTTTTAAATGTCCTACATTCTTAAACGTTGCTTAAATGCACCAGGTCTGCATGCAGCTAGCACTGGCAGCTAGTGCAGACAAGCTTCTGCGACAAGAAAGAACAAATCAGGTCTGTAATCTGCAGAGAATATCGGCGACAAAGTTACACAAAAAGCAGTTAAGTGTTGTCAGAAATCTCACCAGATTTGTTGTTAGGCACTTTTTTAGAGAAAAAGTCATCAAGGAGGTCTGGAAATTTAGTTAGAAATAGCAAAGTTGGCAACACTGGTTGGGTGCAGGGTCATGCGCTGATTTCAGACCTGTGTATAAACACCACTGTTGCTCTGTTCGTATAAAAGAACTGCAGTTAAATCCCGCCCATTGAGCGCAGACAGCACTGAAAGTATTTATTTATATCCCCAAAACTGACTGCTGCAGCCCTTTCTATGGCGGCACTGTTCACTCACGAAGTCACGCGTTTCAGTCGTGTTGTGTCGGTGATTTAGAAATTTAGAAATGAGAAAGAAATTTTCAGTGGCCGAAATTTCAGTGCATCCCTACTTTCAGTCTCTCTGCGTCAAGATTCAGCTGGTTTCGTCAGGCTTCGGGCAGCAACTCATTAATATTCATTATTCAAATTTGCTGGACTCTGATTGGCTAACAAACTAGCCTATGAGAGCAAGGTATACTGTTTTCTGCCCCGCTGCACATGATAACAGCAGACGTAGTCTCTTCCTGTTTGATACATCTTATGCTAACAGCTTTTAGCCAGCAGCATGCTAGGCATGGTTTCAACTGCGGGAGCTGATGAATACTAACAAACAAAGGAGTTGTGACGAAATAAGTACAGGCCGTTCGAACTCAGGAGAACTCGGGTTTGAGAGATAAAAACTGAAAGAGAAGTTGTTGACACCCACCATGAAGGTAAGAACACCTGTGGAGCTAAAATATTCAACAGAAACCTCAGAAAAAAACGTTTTTAATGGAAGGGCCTCTTTAAGTTTCTTTGCCATAATCACTGAGAGTGGATTTGTAAGTGTTCATAAGGATGACATTACTAATGTTAGTGTGCATGTGCGCGAATGTGTGTGTGAGCGCGTGCAGCAGCATAAAGACATCATACAAACTACAGTAACTGCTTCATTTCACCTGAGAAACATTTTCTGCTACATACATATGCTATGCTACGTCACACTGTTTGTGACTCTGTGGACTATCATTCTCAGACATGCGTGTGTGATAACACACGGATAGAGTGGCTCAGGTCTCTGTATGTTGTACTCACACATGTAACTACAGCACCTCATGTCATGTCATGTGTCTCTCTGTGTGTAAACTTTGAAACACAAAGGCAAGTGTTTAGAGAAAGTCCATTAGCTTTCTCTTGAAGTCCAGGAAAGGGTTCAGTGAACCGAAAACATTTCAGCAGTGTTTGATGGTCAGATTAGATCCTATCATCTTCTGTCCAGCAGGTCGAACTGCATTTTGCTGTCTGAACATAAATAAGAAACTAAAATTAGTTTCAGTAAAGGTCTAGCAGAAAGTCACAGATGCTGAAGCTGATTTTTATGTGGTTCAGGTTTTAGACTACTGGCAGGCATGTCCTGCTATGAAAGAACTTCATAGAATTTGTTCTGCTTCTGGAATGTAGTGTTGATTTATTTGTTCAGAGTGATCTTTGTTCTTAGTTTGTGTTTGAACTAAATTATCTTTAGGTTTTACTTTTGCACATTGTTTTAAACAGTGGTGTAACGTGAACTGGACTGCATCAGTGTTTCATGTTTTCAAGTATTTGCTTTTTCATCAGTCTCTGAGTACAGGTGAGCCTCTCTACTTCTCTTCTCTGTTCCCTGTTAAGACCAGCCCCTCCCCCATAACTAAGTTTAAATAATCTGTTCCTTTGCTATTTTTCTTTATAACAGCACCACTACCAAGAATTTATAGCCTCACAAATTGATGATCTTGTTAAAGCTTTTTAACTCCATTAGACAATGTTGCTCCTCCGAAAATGAAGGTAATTAGTCAGAGGAGGCTTCTTGTTTAATTTATTTAATTCAGTGCTGCATATATTAAAAAAAAAGGAAATGTTTTTCCACTAAGATGGAACAGAAACAGAGACTCTGTTCACATACAAGAGACCTTCACACAGTCAGAACTGAGTATTACTCGTCCCTCATAGAGGAGAACAGGAACAACTCCGGGTTTCTGTTTAGTTCTGTAACCAGACTAATAAACAATCCAACTTCTTTAGAACCCTGTATCTCTGTAACCCTCAGTAGTGACGAATTCATGAAATCTTTCACAGATAAAATAAATTCAATTAGACAAAAAAATTATAATGTCCTTCCCACTGTTGTCTCTGGTTCGTCCAGCTGATCTTAATGAGTTAACACAGATTATAGCTTCTTCTAAACCATCTACATGTATGTTGGATCATGTTCCAACCAGACTCTTTAAAAGAGGTTTTCGTGTTGATCAACACATTGATATTGGACATGATCAATACACTAAATGGATATGTTCCTCAGGCTTTAAGGTTGCTGTTATTAAACCTTTACTTAAAGACACAATATGTAAGAATGTTACAGGTAAATACTCACGCAACAGTTTAATGTTCTACTGATGATGAAAGTAAAGTTACATTGTAACAGACCTGGATCTCAGTCAGCTGGGTGGTCTCTAGTTTCTGTTCCAGGACAGAATCATTGTTTACAATAACTATTCCACGTCCAGACTTCCTGGTTCCATAGTGAATCACATGTGGGTCTGCAAGGCTGCCAAGTCTTCAACAACTGGTTTGTTTTTCTACATGAACGATTTGACAACAAGGTCTAATTCTTACATATTGCACCTTTAAGAAACCTGATCCTGATCCAGGTAATTATGGACCTATATAGGGCTGGGTATCACTCCTAATTTCCTGAATCGATTCGATTCGATTCACAAGGGCAAAAATTGATTCGATTTCGATTAATTTCGATTCGATTCAATATCGATTCTTTTTTCAGATATTTCTGTCACATTAGTATTTCTTGAATATCAGACATTCGTTGATGGCAATTTTTATGAAATGCTGAAGCAGCCTTTCAACAGTGCGTATTTTATATACATTTAATATTCATGTTTTCATTAAAAATATCCAGAAGCAGTGGCATGTGGCATAACTGTAACAAAAGGAAATGTATATTTTACTACTACTACTACTACTGTCATTTAGCAGACGCTTTTATCCAAAGCGACTTACATTGAGAGAACATACAAGCAAGAAATCAAAGAGAAGGAAACAATATAAGGAAGCGGACTGTTTGGAGTCCAGTTTAATTCCGACGCTGATACATCATGTTTGTCAATTTTTTTTTTAAATCGATTTAGTGCTTTATGAATCGATTATCGGTTTTTTATTCTTAAATCGATTTAAATCGATTAATCGATTTTTTAAACCCAGCCCTAGACCTATATCAAATCTACCCTTCATTTCAAACATTCGAGAAAAGACAGTAGCAAAACATGTGATCATGTGATCATTTCCATAGTACTAATCTTTTTGAAGAGTTCCAGTCAGAATTTAGAGCTCATCATAGCACTGAAATGGAAACATTAAGAGTTTCTAATGATATTCTCATGTCCTCAGACAGTGGACTTGTGTCTTTACTTGTCCTGTTAGATCTCAGTGCTGCATTTGATACTATAGATCATAAGATGCTATATTGAAGAGGCTTGAATATGAGATCAGGATTCAGAGAACTAAACTGGTTTACATCAGATTTATCTGACAGATTTCAGTTTGTTCGTGTAAATAATGAAACTTCTACATGTACCAGAGTCAGTCATGGAGTTCCTCAGGGTTCAGTGCTTGGAACGATTCTCAATATATATTCTATTACTTTGTAAAATTATCAGACAGCATTATATAAATTGATGTTTTATGCTAATGATACTCAGTTAAATTTATCAATAAAGCCAGATGACTTTGATCAGTTACTCAGATTACAAGCTCGTCTTAATGACGTAAAATCTTGGCTGACATTTAATGTTCTATCAAATAGCTGTCTTTGTTGTGTGAAGCACTTTGTGAGTCATTTACCTAAAACATACAATGTGTCATTCACACTCACACACTGACATGTTTGGTGTGATAAACTACACACATGTTGTAGCCACAGCTGTCCTGGGACACACCTGAGCATTTTATGAACAAACTCCGCAGTCTGTCACTTTACGTGCATTAATTTAGCCTCCATGTGGGGAACCTGTGTGTTCTGGTTCTCTTTGACCAGGTTATTTAAGACCTATTTTTGCTAAGTGGCATTTCATAACTTACTGATTCTGATGAGTATTTACAGTCGATTTAAACATTTTTATAAAACTGTCCTTGAATATTGAGTCTAGATGTGAATTGGACTTTTATTTCATTACAAATCCTTGAAATGACTTTTTTTTATGAACTGGCACTTTATAAATGAAACCAAATTGAATAAAAACAAATGAGAAACAAGAGGCGGTTAGTTTAAGAAGGACGTGTCTTGTATCTCTGGTGTTTTAAGATGCAGTGTGTTGATGTGTGCACACAGCATCTCCATTTAAGGGTTGAGACACTGTAAAATTTAAGATCAACAGAATGCAATATTTTAAACCATATTTTAATTATAAATAGGACTAAAACAATATATCAGTGCTGAAAGTGAAATATTTTATTATAAATGAGTTCTTTTACCCACATTGTGACAAACTAAATAATCAGATAATCTAAGCACAATGCTTGACTGCATCCTGTATGAAAAAAAAATGTGTGCATGTGCGTGCTTCTAAGCAGTGTGCTCTTTGTGTGCAGACTGTTATGGTTGTGCTGCTGCTTGTATCCCTGTCTCACGGCTGCTGCTGGTTGAAGTCCTCAGGGAGCCTGGCTGCCTCTGACTAATCCCCACCATGACTGACAGCCAGCAGAGCGCAGTCTGAAGCTTCCACCACCACCGTTCGTCCCTCTCTGTAACAAAAATACATTTAGGGATTAGATAGGATTGGAAAAATGAATTTAGTGAAGAAAAATGAGTTGCTGCTTCAATGTGTGTCAGTGTGGACTGATACTATCAGCTCTTTATGAATATAGACAGGGTTTGTATCAAACTCACTGGCAAGATAGAAAAAAGTCTCTAATATGAATGTTTGAAAACAGAATGGATTATATAGAAATAACAAAACACCTCATTTATATCAGTCAAATTAAATTTAAATATATTTCACATTTGTATGAAAACATTATCACAGTCTTCCTGTTAATGCTTTTATCAGTGACTCTTAGACCTTTTTTTACAAGCTCATACAGAACTAGATGACAGTTTAGTTCAATGTTGGTGCATAAGGTTTCCTCTTCGTATTAATGCCAGTCTTATCATTAGATTCTAATCCAGTAAAACTTTAATCTCAGCTTTCAGCTGTGTCATATGAGTTGGTTTAAAACTGCTGGCTAACAGCTGCAATTGGACTGTCTCGGCTTTGTCACACAGCCCGTCACTGTCTCTTACAGTGTATAAATCCTCCATCTGCTTCCCTGCTCCTCGTGTCAAACGATGTTCATGTACAGGAGAAATAAAACTCTTCTAGTTTAAGGGCTCAAAACAATATTCAGACATGTAGAGCAGCATTCAGCTGTATGTGCTTTAATGGATCTTATAAAATAAAGATCTGACTCCAATGTAAAACAACTGGGATGTTTCATTAATTACAAGTGACATTCATCAAGTCTCATCACTGTGTTGAGCAAAGCTCTGAAGTCACATCACTTACTCAGTCTCTCACCTGTTCTGACAACTTGGTTTTTATAAGTCTGTTCCCTCAGGCTGATGAAGCAGGTGGGGAACTTCTAACACCTGGTCAGCAACCTGACAGCATTAGTATTTTATATATTTTTTATTTATACAGAGCTTTGAGGATCTAGTATAAATATATCTGTATTCCCACATGAACCTATACTGAAAGTTGTAACAACCGAATCTGCAACCAGTCTGAATGGAGACCATATTTCCTGATCCATCTGTTTATTAGCTGTTTAAATACTGGATTTTATTTGACAATTGTTTTTTTCTCCTTTTTTTGTCCCTCACTGTCCTTTCAGTCTGATAGACCGGATGCTTCAGAGGGACCCCAAGCGCCGAGCCTCCCTGGAAGAGATTGAGAGCCATACTTGGCTGCAGGGTGTCGATCCCTCTCCAGCCACCAAATACAGCACTCCTCTGGTCTCCCACAAGCATCTTTCAGAAGAGGAGCACAACAGCATCATCCAGCGCATGGTGCTGGGTGACATCGCTGACCGAGAAGCTATCGTGGAGTAAGTTTAGCTTCACTCTCCTCCCTGGTCTGCAGATTGAATTATACAGCTCATATAAAACATATTTCAGCCCGTTCCTTTTATTACTTTTCACATAGACATCATGAGGAGGGCATTGATCATTAGCATGCAAAGCTCATAAAGTAAAACTGCACAGTGTTATAATTCAGCCATGACGTGTTCAGTGGAAATCATCTAACTGGATTTGGCTCTTACATGCAGTAGATCATCCAACTGATGGGCAGAACTTAGAATAATTATCTCTGATTTGACACATTACACAAGACGTTATCTGCAGCTGAATCACTTTCTGTCCCATTTTATAAAATGATCAACACATTTCATATCTGAAGCTGTAAAAGACATCATCTCTAGACAACAAGAAATTCCACACCTCCAGCATCATTTCTCATAAATAATAATTCTGTAAAGGAATTAGGCCTGGGCGATTAATCCTCTAAATTAATTCATTTAAGTTTTTTGTTGCGGGCCTTTTGGCTCCCCGGAGTTTCCGTAGCGTTAGTTTCACATGGTTTGCTGCGACAGAGGTGCAGCACGAGACCCCACGCTGCAACATTTACCTAAAGCCCGTCACAGTCAAAGGGAGCCGCACCACGAACATATTCTATCACCTGAAACAGAGACATCCAGCTGAACATGAAAAACACCCGTCTCTCTGAGACGAACAGTTCTTTATTAATATATGTGTATATGTCTGTGTGCACATGTACATGCACATGTACCTTTAATTATATTTGCATGGTCTTTTTTATGGTTTTGTTCCTGCTGAGAGCTCATTGAGTTGCTGCTTGGGTTGATTTTGGTCATGTTTTCCATGTTTAATGATGATATAAAAACAACTTAAGTCATTTAAACAAACCTTTAGGCACATGCTGTGACTCCGTGCACACCAGCGATACAGGAATTACTTTTACAAATACTGGATTTAATCCAAATTATCCCTGAGCACAATGCAGACACTCAGCTTATGGTGTGTCCAATTAAAACATTTAGATTTATCATTTTATGTTATTTTACTGCGTTGCCTCCCAGCCTGAAGCGGATGAGCAGATGTTTGACAGATGTTTGACTTGAAGCTTTGGTGCTTTAGCCTACAGCTATCAAAGCAAGCTGTGTGCTGCTACATGCAGATTAACAGCTCGCTGCATGAGAGAAGGTTAACAGGTAAAGAGAGAAGCTATTGATGTCAGCTTCTCAACATCAGGCTCATACCTGTTTCAAAGTTAACCTTCATGTTCTCCCAGCTGTGGTGCAGTAGAGACACGTTCATGGTATGCACCGTTTCAATGTTAACGTTTGGGTTTATCCACAAACCTCTTCCTTTCAAACAGTAACTCTGTGTACACTGTAGTGGACTGTGTTGTGTTCTTACAGATAGAAATGATGCTTAGCAAGACTTAAAACAAGCACACAGGGCCAGATGCATGATGTCATCCACAAAAATCCACAGGTGTCTTTACCTGCACATTAGCTGCTGTTTAAAGAGAAGAATAAAATAAAAATATTTTCTGTTCTTATGTGTCTTTAACTCATTCAGTGCCACTTTCAGATTTCATATCCCCCTCAGTACCAGAGATATTTAGCGTTTTTACTGATTTTTGAAGGCCCACAGAATATTTTCTCCTATGACGATGTGAATTCTGAAACCATCATCACAAAATTTAGTCTTTCTTCTTTCAAAAGCAAAAAAAAATGTTTCTACCTCTTTCTGTTATTTAGTAATCTGCAGTACAAAAGAAGAACTTTTATGAAAATCCACACGTTTCAGGACTAAAAGCTGAGATAAAGAGCGTTTTGTGTGAAGAGGTTTTTCAAGCAGATCAGTGACTTTGATGTAAATATTTCATGTTTCAATGACTCATGCAACATCTGAACTATGTTTTACTATTATGAAAGTAAAAAACAACAGTATAAAAGTACTTTTGATAGTGTATTTTACGTCTTAAAAGAGTCATTTATAGACAATTTCAACATTTGAATAAAATATAAGAAAAAAAGCAGCAAATTTCTGATTCAGATACTCTGTGTGTGTACGTGTGCGTGCGCATTTGCACGCGTAAATGCGCGCCTTAGTCAGTTTCCTTCCCCCCAACCGCCATTCATTTGTTTATGAACACTTACCGTGTGTTTTATGGTGAATCCTTTATTTTGCTCCCTGCTGCTTTCAGAAGATCCTAACAGCAGATACTGGTCGGATAAATCCATCTCAGCTTCACTAGAATCGCCAGAAGAACCTCAACATTTAGCTTAAGACATCACAAGTGCGAAAATGACGACCTGGAGCACAAACCGCGCCACCTTCGACACAATACACGTTCCCGGTAGATCCGGTAGACACGCTGGAGGGATTTTATCCATGTAATAAACTCCACCACCTTCTCAATCCCATAAATTCTATACTAGTTTGTAATAAGTCTCTCTGAACAACCAGATCGGGTCACAGCCGCTTCACAGGCTCTGAATCTCTTTCTCATTCACAGTCTGTCTCATCCTGAGTGTCAGGCTCCTCCCCCACCCACATGGCTTATAACATGGTAAATAAGGGTGATCTCATCCAGAGAAGTGCACCACTGCCCTCTCCTGGATCATATGACTAAATACAGCCTGTAATGAGTTCATATTCACCGAGCAGCTGCCCCAGAATGCTTTGCGGGATTTAAGCCATTAAAAGCTGTAGAGACATCAAGATGTCTATGGCACTGAGCGTTGGGATTCAGTTTGACGTCTATAGACGTCTATGGCACTGAGCGTTGGGATTCAGTTTGACGTCTATAGACGTCTATGGCACTGAGCGTTGGGATTCAGTTTGACGTCTACGTCTATGGCACTGAGCGTTGGGATTCAGTTTGACGTCTATAGACGTCTATGGCACTGAGCGTTGGGATTCAGTTTGACGTCTATAGACGTCTATGGCACTGAGCGTTGGGATTCAGTTTGACGTCTATAGACGTCTATGGCACTGAGCGTTGGGATTCAGTTTGACGTCTGTAGACGTCTATGGCACTGAGCGTTGGGATTCAGTTTGACATCTGTAGACGTCTATGGCACTGAGCGTTGGGATTCAGTTTGACATCTATAGACGTCTATGGCACTGAGCGTTGGGATTCAGTTTTACGTCTATAGACGTCTATGGCACTAAGCGTTGGGATTCAGTTTGACATCTATAGACGTCTATGGCACTAAGCGTTGGGATTCAGTTTGACATCTATAGACGTCTATGGCACTAAGCGTTGGGATTCAGTTTGATGTCTATAGACGTCTATGGTACTGAATGAGGTGTCTTTAAAAGAATCTAAACCTGATACTGTGAAATTGAAATAGGTAAACATGGGGATGTTTTTACTGTAGAGTTTTAAAACATACCTGAGATATAATACAGCTTTTATAATATACTCTGTTATTTGGGTGAGAGGAGTCTTGTGTAACAGTTGGACTGCACTGAATTGCAGGGTGGCTGCTCTCATGCTGTTAGAAGGTGAAGATATCACGTTAAGAAGAGAACAAGTATTTAGAGGTTGTTTTGTTGGACTGGTATCAAACCACACTTGTATCTTGTGAAAGGAGGATCATGTGACCTCAACACTTTCTAAATCTGTGGAATAGAAAACCTATTTGGACAAATCTAAGTACAGTTGAGCCCCAAATTATTAGCTCCCTTATGAATTTAGACAATCCTCTTGATTTCTTGTTTATTATTTTAGAATCAAATACATTATAAAAACAATGTCCACTAAGTTAAATCAGGTTGTTTTATTAATATACCGAGTTGAAACCGCTATTAATAGTCAATAGTGAATCATTTCAGTTGTCAGCCTGTTGCCGCTCTCACTGACTGACTCGCTCACTCACTCACCCCATCTCCCCCCCACCCCCCCACTGAAAGGCCCTCTGATGTAGTTATAAACTCCTGTAACATGTAATTATATTTACTGTCACCCTCAAGGAGTTGCAGAGGTTATTTACCACTCACACCATCCAGAATCACCTTAAACGAAGAGTAAATCATTGTTCTCCCTGACTCCAGCTGATAGAACATGTTCCACCCTGTGTTCACGTCTCTGTCACAGCAATCGTTCCTCCTGCTGCTGAAGAGTGCAGGTGCTGCATTCTGGAGGGCGCCGCGGCATCTTTGGATAGAAATGACCTGTTTTAAATGAAACTTTTTTTCTTATTCTTGTTTTTCCATCAATTCACTAATGAAAATATAGTTCTGAATATTTATATCTGGCAGCACATCATCATCAATATAACCTGGTTTCTAAGGAAAGCCATTAGTCACACAGAAAGCGCAGGCCATTTAGATAAACACATTAATACAAATAATAAGAATAAATCATTAAAACTGAATAGAGGTTTCTAACATGATTAAATAAAAGGGTTAAATGGGGTAAAACATTCGTGTTTGTCTGTTTGTGAGGTAGTTAAAGTGACCGCACCTTCATTCCAGGTCAATAAAACAAAAGCAGTTACGTGCACATAAATACTCTGACTCGTGTATCCAGATGTTGGCAGCTGTCCCGAGGACTCAATTCATTCCATTAATATGCAGAATTTAACCTGTACAATCCTCCTGGCTGTGTGGAGTTGGAGACATGTGACCTCTGAGTCACTGAGCTCAGCCTCCAAACGCTGGATCAAAAGAATTTATCATCACTGGAAACATGTTTTTGTTTTTCAGGATAAAGTAAATGTGTAACAGTCTGATAATAAAACTCATTTATCAGGAGAAAATATTGTTTTTGTAAATTTGTTGCTCTTCAGGAGCACGTTGTGTCCACGGTACAGCTGATCCAGCTCATGATCGCTGTCTCATGGTGTGTGTGGCGACTCTGTCACCGTGGATGATGCATGATTTGAGATGTGCTAATCGAGTTACTGCATCCCTGCACGGCCCAACCTGATCGACAGATAGTTCCTGCTGCTGTTGTTTTTATTGGTAAACATGTCAGACGTCTGGAGTTGCTGCTTTTTATTTCTCACATTCACAATAAACAGAAATAAAAACTGTGATTTTGAGGACATAATTTGTTTTAAAAAAACAAACAAACTTGTAACATTTGTAGAAAAAGTTTGATGTTTTTGTGTGAAATCTCGTCTGTTACTGTGGCTGGATTTTCCATCCTGTTACACCCTCTTGTGTGTTTTACAGCCTGTTTTTCATTTATACACAAGCCTTAATGTTCGATGTATTGTTGCAGAGCCCTGGAGACCAACAAATACAATCACATAACAGCCACATACTACCTGCTAGCAGAGAGGATCCTGAGGGAGAAGCAGGAGAAGGAGGTCCAGACCCGCTCCTCCAGCCCCAGTAACATCAAAGCACACTTCAGGTAACAGTCACCTTTAATTCTGTTCAAAGAACAAATTCTCTCGCGCCCGAGCAGTCAACAGAAGTCTTTAGTAACATCATGGGAGAGACTAGAAGAGAGTAATTGACAGATCTCAGCCCAGTCACAGTTATTCATGTCTGGGTTGGATCTCCAAAGGTTTCATTCTGGGTTAACTGAGACTTCCACCTGCTGGTCTCAGTGGAGCTGGAACAACAGAAAGACTCACCGTCTCAAGTCTTTATAAGTCTCAAGTCTTTTCCATCATAACTTTCATTTTTTATTCTAACTTCCCGACATTCACAGTGTTTCTCAGATACATTAATAATCAAAGTTCGTATCCAGTCAGTCATTTTGCTGCTATAAACAAAGAAGACACCTCGTTTATCCTTTAACTGTTGAAGTATTCCATCTTTACTTCCTTGCCAGCGTTATTCATTGGTTATAAAAGGAAGAACAGTCAAGGAGAGGAACAAATAAGGAAGAGGGGAGGCTTAGCAGGACAGCAGTGCTTGTAAAGGTTTGGCACGTGTCCCTGTCTGTAGCGATGCTTCCTTATATAGATGAAGTGGTTCTGAATGAATTTAAACCTGTTTGCCATCAGACTGACGTGTGTAAATACAGACATGGACTGAAACGTTGAGAAAGAAACACACAGTTTTCACTAAAAACTACTTGAAGTTGTGCTTTAATGGAATAATTTTTTTAAAACAAACAAATGAAACTGATTTGGATGGAAATGTTGGAACTTTAGACTAAATATTTTGTTGCACAACAAATCACTTCAATCCAGAGATTTCACCTGTCCACACAGGTGTTCTGACCTGCCCCTCATCAACACACTGCTCCAGATGTCTCAGGTGTGAAGGGTTCCTTCTCCAGATGTTTCAGCTCCTTCCACAGATGTTCAGTAGGATTTAAATGAGGCTGCTTGAGAACAGTCCAATGTTTGGTTCTGATCCATTCTTGGTGTGTTTAGAAGGAAAGACTGGAGACACCTGAGACACTGACTACAGGACACACTTCACTTAACATGTTTCCTTTAGGGGAACCATCAAGTTTCATTAGTTTCTTTGTAAAACTCATTCTGTTGAATCACAATTCAGAAGTAATGTCTGATTTTTATCAGCTGATTCTCAGTATTTTTATAAATATTTTTACTTTAGTCAGTTTTGAGTTATTTCAGTGAGTTTTCTGTCCATGTCTGTATGTGGGCTGTACTACAGTGAATCAGGCTCAATAAATCTGTCCTGGTTTAAGACTAAACATGGGAGGAAGTGTCTTATCTGGCTGTGTCCCGCCCTCATGTCCCACCCAAACACTAAACTGATACCTGAAGGTGGTTGCTGCTGTTATCAGTGTGTGAAAAATAAATGTAGTGACTCAGTTTTTATTCGTATCAACACGATTCACCTGCTGCTGTTGGACTAAATACCTGCTCTTGTGGATTTATTTGATATTTGTGGCATAACGTGTGGATTTTAAATGTCTTTACCTGAGAGATCAGGGCGGAGCCGTTAGAGTAATGCTTGTACTGTTTAATTATATATCTGATTTTATCATTTATTCACCATGTGACACGTCGTGTTTTATGATTCTGCGTTTAGACGCTCTGATGACGCTGCAGAGATTTTTCTTTTAGTAAAGCTGTTAAAACCCAGTAACCTTTAAACATTTGTTCTATTTCATTCCTTCTGACCACCAGAGGGCGGAGCTTAGCACCTGGATATGTATCTGGAATTCATAGAACCACAGTTACATACGTAACTCTCATTTCAGTTCTCTGTTGGTTCTGGTTGGTGATCGCGAGTTCTTTGACCCATAATCAGTAACATTGGGTCACCTGACAGGTGTTTCTGAACTGGTTCCAGTAGAACACAGCTGGCAGTGTACTGTTGTTCCATTAGATGTTCTTACAGGTTCATTTTCTGTATTTGAATAATTGAAGGGAGATTCTGGTTTTTAATGTAGTTTTATAAAAACAGTCTTCAACAAAGTAAAACTGTAACCATGTCCATGTCTCATCTCTATAGACAGTCTTGGCCTACCAGAGTGGACATGCACCAGGACATAGAGGACACCTTGGCATCTTCATCCATCTCTCATGCTGGAGGCCCCCAGTCTCCTGCTCGCAGTGCAGAGAACCTGCTTAACGGGCATCGCTCCAAAGGCCTGATGGAACTGGGCCGACGGGAAGAAACCTGCGTGACTGACTCCGCTGGACCTTCAGCACAGGTCTAAGACTCGAACATGTGGCTGATGTGGTCACTTTCATTTCAACACACAAACCAACATGTTAGACCAAAGTTATTCTTCTGCAGACACTGAGCAGCCGGAACATTCTGACTGTTCACAGGTGAGCCGACCTGTAACTGGTACCTCAGACTGTCCGTGTGTATGAAGCAGAGAAACAAAGACCTGTTCACAGTTCCTCTGTGTTCAGGGTGTCTTCATGTCCTCATTGGTCTTTATCAGAAACAAGCTGACATGCAGCTCCCATGTGTACATGCTCATGAGAATCAGGCCTGCTGATTGGCTGAGCTGTTCTGTTGTTGCTGCAGGTGGATTTGGGACTCGACTGTGGGTCGTCAGGCACTAAGTTCGGGATCTTGATTATCTCCAGAGATCAAATGAAAACAAAAACAATTTCTAATTCCCTAAATATCATGTAAAAGCTAAAACAAATGACGGTTAGAAGTTGAAGGTGTTTTCATTCTGTCCGCAGCGTAACCCGGGTCTATAACTCGGGTCTGTAACTCGGGTCTATAACTCGGGTCTGTAACTCGGGTCTATAACTCGGGTCTATAACTCGGGTCTATAACTCGGGTCTGTAACTCGGGTCTATAACTCGGGTCTATAACTCGGGTCTGTAACTCGGGTCTATAACTCGGGTCTGTAACTCGGGTCTGTAACTCGGGTCTGTAACTCGGGTGTGTAACTCGGGTCTGTAACTCGGGTCTGTAACTCGGGTCTGTAACTCGGGTCTGTAACTCGGGTCTGTAACTCGGGTCTGTAACTCGGGTCTCTAACTCGGGTCTGTAACTCGGGTCTGTAACTCGGGTCTGTAACCCGGGTCTGTAACTCGGGTCTCTAACTCGGGTCTGTAACTCGGGTCTGTAACTCGGGTCTATAACTCGGGTCTGTAACTCGGGTCTATAACTCGGGTCTGTAACTCGGGTCTATAACTCGGGTCTGTAACTCGGGTCTCTAACTCGGGTCTGTAACTCGGGTCTGTAACTCGGGTCTGTAACTCGGGTCTATAACTCGGGTCTGTAACTCGGGTCTCTAACTCGGGTCTGTAACTCGGGTCTGTAACTCGGGTCTGTAACCCGGGTCTGTAACCCGGGTCTCTAACTCGGGTCTGTAACTCGGGTCTGTAACTCGGGTCTCTAACTCGGGTCTGTAACTCGGGTCTGTAACTCGGGTCTGTAACTCGGGTCTGTAACTCGGGTCTATAACTCGGGTCTGTAACTCGGGTCTGTAACTCGGGTCTATAACTCGGGTCCTTGTGACGTGTCAGCAGCAGGAAGTGTGCAGGTTTTATTGGTCGCTGTCATTTCACTGTTCTGTGTTTCCAATCACAGGGAGCCTGTGCTGGAGCCTCTGGTCCTGTTCCTGTATCTGTTCCTGGGACCATCAGAGCCCCCGTTCCCTCCACATCAACAGCAGCCAAGCAGAGAATCTGTCTGTTCAGGTCTGAGAACTGTTTCATTCAAAATGTCAAAAATACACATTTTTAAATAAACCCAAAATGAAATGAAACATCTAAAGAACCACCCTGGACTCACCTGAAAGTCATTGTGATGGTTTTAGGTTCAGCTGTTCAGCAGTCAGAGATTGTTTTCTAATGGCAGGATGAGAACAGATCAGCTGACTCGTGACAGCTGATCTGTTGGTGATCTGTTTCAGATCTAGAAGATTGACTTTTATTTGTGATTATCAGGGTCGAGGAGGATGAGGAGGAGGAGGACGAGCAGGACCCGTCTCCCCTTCCTACCCAGGTCATCTTACGACGGAAGCCGCCCTCCATCACCAACCGCCTCACCTCCAGGAAGAGCGCCCCGGTGCTGAACCAGATCTTCGAGGAGGAGGGTGAGTCGGACGACGACTTTGACATGGATGAAGGGTTGCCGCCCAAACTCAGCCGACTCAAGATGAACATGACGGCAGGCAGCCTAAGTTCAGGGGCCACGTCCCCAGGCTCCACACAGAAGCGCTACCATAGACGCAAGAGCCAGGGGAGGGGGTCATCGTGTTCCAGCTCTGAAACTAGCGATGATGACTCGGAGAGCCACCGTAGGCGACTGGATAAAGACTCGGGCTTCAGCTACAGTTGGAACAGGAGGGACAGCAGCGAGGGGCCGCCTGGCAGCGAGGGTGGGAACGGAGGGGGTAGCAGCTCCGGGCAGGGGAAACCTTCCTCTGACGGCGGGGGCGCCTCCGGTCCTGACAAGGGCAGTCCTCCTGGTGCAGGTGGTAATGGAGGAAGAGAAGATGGAGGTGGAGGTGGTAGTGGGAGAGGAGCGGGGGGCAACCAGGGACAAGATAACCCCTCTAGTTGTTGTAACAACAGTAGCACTACGAAACCCTCCCTCACTTCTTTGTCCCGGCCGTCCCGCACGGCGTGTCGCGGCTCCGAGCTGGTGGAGAGTCTGAAGCTGATGAGCCTCTGCCTCAGCTCCCAGCTGCAGCAGCACCGCGGCAGCCGGGGGGGTCGAGGAGGCGGCGGCAAGTTCATCATAGACCCTCGCAGCGTGAAAATCCAGGAGAAATCCACTTGGAGGATGAGCGTCGGCTCCACTGGGAGCCTGGACTCCATCACACTCCCACCCACCACCAACGGCCTTCCCTCCCTGCACCACCACCGCAGAGCGGCGCCACACGGCCCCCCAGGCCTGCAGGCGGGGCCCCCCAGCAGGGCCGTTCACAGCAACCTGAGCGCCCTGAAAAACGGCGTTCTGCAACTACCTCTGTGTGAGAAAACCATCTCCGTGAACATCCAGGGGGGCTCCAGAGATGGACTGCTCTGTACCTCAGCTCCAGCCAGCTGCTGCCAGGTCATCTGACCTGCGGACCACTGGATGTCCCACCGGATGTCCCAACCGTGTCCCCGGGTCAGCGGTCTTAAAACTCCTTCCAGTCTTGAGTTTTCCGAGCTCACACCTCCTCTTTCACTCTGCGTCTGTTGTTTTTAACACGTGTTAGAACTTTTTTATTTTAATCCTATTTATATTCTTTAACAGCACTTTGAAACGATGAGAAGAAGCACTCGAGTTAAAACAGAGAGGTCCGGTTTGGAAACGCTTTAACGCCTTCAGAGGTGAAGAGTTTAATGTTACCACATAAAAATGCTCAATGTTAATGAAATGATGGTTTGTTAAACTGAAGTATGAAAGATGTCCGAAGGCCTTTAGACGGCGGAAACGTGTAGTATGACATCACATCAGCCAGGTCACATGAGAAAATCATGTTTTGAAAATGAAGTTGTTTTTAAATTTTTCAAGTCCGACTAACCAAAGTATGAACGACGTCAGAGAAAACAGGACGAACTGCAGCCAAAGACTTTAAACCAACATTATTAAAAAGAATCAAAATGAAGTCACGTGACTTCTAAAGCTCACGGTCTTTAAATGACCTGGAGGGAACCGGACAGTGCAACGAGTAGGAAGCAGTTAGTGAGACAGACGGCAGCAGCTCGTGTCTGTTTGGAGATTCTAAAACACATTTTATACACAAAAAGAAATTGGAGTTAAATTTTGCATAAAGACTCAACAGTGTTCAGGTCAGGGACAAGGACGTTTTGTCCTTTTAATTTATAACAATCACCTTTTGTCCAAGTGTCAAACTTCACTAAAATCTCCAGATTTGAAAATTAAAAAAACAACAAATTGTATTTTTAATGAACTTGTTTCCTAAAATAACTTCATTCTCAGCACATGATGTTCCAGTCGGTGGTTTCTGCACTGCGGGGGGGGGGGGTTAAAGAGTCTGAAGACACGACACGAGAGACGTGATGACATCATCACGCATCCACGCCGTGTATCTGATCTGCTGTGGAGGGAAGTTTGGTGTTTCCACTCTTTTCACGTTGCACTCCGACAATCGGGTTTCATCTGAGTGGGTGAACAGCTGATCACAGCCCTTTAACTGTGTGTGTGTGTGTGTGTGTGTGTGTGTGTGTGTGTGTGTGTACTGATAAACATTTTGTGTTGACACTGTAGGGAGAGGATGCTAGTCCCATTCAGAAATGTTACTGCTGACCACATATTTAAAAAAATAAGCTGATATTTTTTTATTTTATTGTATTTTTTTATGCAGCGGTTCCATCCGCGTGGCGCCCGCGTGGCGTCCGGAGCTTACTGTCCACGCAGGTGCTGAGTCGCCTTCAAACAGACAGAATGAGGAAAGTTTCTTTTTAAAGTTCTTTTTTTTGACAAGTCTGCTGTTTGTGTGTGTGCGTGCACGTGCGCATGTGTCAGCAGGAGCTCGAGCTGTGAAAGCACTGGCCTATAGATTCGTATGCAGACAAGTGAGGAAATGGAAACATTTTAAGGGCATTGGCAATAAGCTATCAGCACGTGTTGCAGCTGTTTGTACAGAAACACGTTTCGTTTGCTTCACTGTTTTTTTATTCCAGATAAATGCAGCTGTTAGCAGCTGCTTCAAACTCACAACGACAAATGGATTTCTGTAAGAACCAAATGTACATAGAGATGTAAATATGGTGCTCTCTCTTCTTCAGACCTTTTGGTGCATAGCTGTACAGTAAATCTAGCCTTATGATAATTACTGTAGTGATGCTGTTTGGACGTGTCAGCTAAAAATAAAAAAAAGAGAATCTCTTCATGCCGTCAGGTCGTTCCGACTGTTGTCTTACTCAGCTGTATCCAGGTGAATGATGTTCATGTGTTTCACTGTTTGACATTCAGTAACAACGAGCAGAGAATCGGATACAGAAATGTTACCGGACCAAAAGGCAGCAGAACAGAACCGAGAGAAAAATCCTGTGTAATATTCTGTAGTTGATATCTGTTGTCAGATGTTGCATATAGCTATGATAATAACTCAAGAATAAAAAGAACCCTGCCGAACGCTCGTCGTCTGCTTTGTTCTGTTGAAATGAGCTGAATGATGTTCTGTTAACCCGTTTCTGTCAGCAGAGTCTGCAGCCGGTACCGACCAGCACCAACAGACTCACACATGCAACTTTCTCCACTAAGAAATGTGAAATTAAATTAATCTTGAGTCAGATCTGCATGTTTACAGCTGAATGTTCTCAGTATTGTGGGTTCTACGTGTTTCCTGCATCTCAGTGTTTCACTTGTTACAGTCAGACGTGAAAAGCTGATTATGTCCTAAACAGTTTCAGTGTAACATCTCCACCTCAAAATATCCAACAAGTTCTTACTGAAACCAGTTTGTGTAATTAGGTGGATGCGTACGGTTCTGGTTCTGGTCTGTCCTGGGTGCCATGCTCCTTCCAACATGTCGTCTGCTCACACTGACTTCAAATCTCAAACTGACAGAAGCAACAAGTCCAGATTCAAAGAATATAAACAGATACAGTGGATTAACAACACAATCCTCCATCATGAGCAGCACCAACTAGAGACAGGACGAAACCCAACAGAACCAGGATGGGTTCTACCTGGACCCACTGGGGTCTGAGAGGACAGGTAGGTTCAGGATGAATTCTACCTGTCTGCTCTAATAAATACACATCCTAAAAAGTGTTTCAATAAAACCAAATGTTTAAAAATTCCTAGAAAAACTTATTTAATTATTTGTTAAAAAAACTAGCTGATTGTAGTTAAACAAACTGATGAAACGAAGTTCATCTGCAGTCTTGAAGATGAAGTTTGAACAACAATCAACTCAGGAACAAGAAGCATGTTGAGAAACTTTAAATGCTTTTATGAAGCGTTTAGGATCAACATGATGTTTCAAAGGTTTAAAACAAGGTCCAAATTCCTAAAATTAAAGAAATCCTGAAGAAGTCTGGCACAGATCAGAGGGAGGATTAGGAATAAGAGATGCTTCTCAACAGCTGGTCCAACCAGGACTCAGGAATCCAGACAGGTCAAAGGTCACGCTGAGTTCGTTTGATCTGGTTCCAGGAACCAGTTTAGCTTGAGCCAAGCTGATCAGTTGAAAGAGTTTTAAAATCCACCTTTTTCCTTTAAAAACTGTTTTTATTATTATGTTTATTCTGGAAAAATATTTTCAGAAACTAAATGTTCAGTTTTTATCTTTGGCCTCTGGCTCCATTTGGCTCCTGCAGATGTTACCATCTACCTGCCTCCGGTCCCTCCAGCAGTCTGTCCCTCTGCTGCGGGCCGAAGCAGATCCAAGAGGGACGGAGTCCAGAATCTGAGCAGGATCCAGATCAGTAAAAGGTGTTGAAAAGTATTCTGTGGTGATTAACAAGCTGCAGAACATTGAGGAGGTTTTACTCTATATTTGGCAACTTCTGATCTGCCTGACAACTCAAGTAACGCAGAAGCTTCCAGATCAGCTGGCAGGTTCACTCAGACGTAGTGTTAATTTTATCAGTCATTTTTAATTTAGTCTTAGTTTTAGTTGACTATAAGTTGGGTATTATATTTTTTTATTTTAGTCCAGGAAAACATGTTGTCTAGTTTTAGTCAGGACAATCATTATACTTCTTTTGCTGTTTTGTCAGCAGTTACTGTTGAACATTTCAATTTGATCTAAAATAATTTCACACATTTTCTCTCATCTTTTTTAAAGAGGCCCTTCCATTAAAAACTGTTTTTCTGAGGTTTCTATTGAATATTTTAGCTCCACAGATGTTCTTACTTTCATACTGGGTTTTATCTCTCAAATTACGTAGGTGGCGATAAAACCAGAGTTCGAACAGCCTGTATTTGTTTCGTCACAACTCCTTTGCTCGTTAGTATGGGGAGCCTAAGTCACGCCCTTCTACTTCCGGTCCATGGGTCCCCTACTGCCACAAGAAAATGAAAGAGTCAATGGAGCGATAAAAGTTATTTTCTAATCCTGTTTGAAATGCACCATGGATCGAACATATGATGACCATGAATTGTAAAGACAGGTTTTGATGCCGAGAAAGCGATCATTTTCGACACGTGGCAAAAGTTATTTTAGGTTTTGTGTAAAAACACATAGCGGACTACAACAGCCGGTCTAGCAAAATTGACGTCACCAAACCACAACGAATTAGCAAGGGGGAAATGCTAATACCTCACTTGATATGTGTGATTCAGAATGTAAGACAGAGCAGGCCAGAAAATAACTTTTATCGCTCCATTGACTTCCATTCATTATTTTTTCGGCCAGGGGACCCATGGGCCGACCGGAAGGGGAGGAGACTTAGGCTTCCCATTCATCAGCTCCAGCAGTTGAAACCACGCCTAGCATGCTGCTGACTAAATACTGTAGCATAAGACGTAACAAACAGGAAGAGACTTGGTGCGCTGTTGCCATGCGCAGCGGGGATGGAAACAGTATACCTTGCTCTCATAGGCTAGTTTGTTAGCCAATCTGAGTCCAGCAAATTCAAATAATTAATATGAACGAGCTGCAGACGAAGCCGGATGAATCTTCACACAGATAGATTGAAAGGTCTGTTAATCAGTGTTTCCTAATGTTTTTTAGATATTAAATGTTTCATTTTACAGGTTAATACTTAAAGAGGCAATTTCACACAAATTTCATGACTTTGTGGTTATTTCTGAAGTATTAACCTGCAATATAAAACATTTCATATCTAAAAAAACATTAGGAAACACTGATTAACAGACCTTTCAATCTATCTGTGTCAAGATTCGCCTGGTTTCGTCAGGCTTCGGGCTGCAACGACTCATTTTTAATGGAATGGCCTCTTTCAGAAATAACCACAACGTCATGAAATTTGTGTGAAATGGCCTCTTTAAGGAATACATGCGGAAATGACGTTGAGTCAAACGCTCTTACCCAGGTGTCAGTCATTACCTTTACAGCGAATGGGGGGTAAGCCCATCCCCAGGTAAAGCCAAAAAACTCGTAAGCGAAAAACAGAACCATAAACGTAAAATGAGGAGTGAAAAGGAGAGATGAGAGGAAATAAAAAACTAAAATAAAATTGAAAATTCAAACCAACAACTTGATAAAAAAAAAAACAAAGCATAGAGGAACACTCCTTAGTTTCCAAAGCTTTACTTTATCTTGATTCATGTTTTTCCTCATGTTTGTTTTTTGCTTGTTGCTTTAGGTTCAAGGTTTCAAATTAATTTTCAAATTGACAAGTTCTTTTTCGAGTTTTCAGAGTATTTTCATTATGTTGTGCTGATCCAGCTTTTAAACCCTTTCTTTGAATTATCAATTTATTTTTTCAGGTTGTCAAAATGTTTTTTTTTTTTTTTTAATTTACACGGAGCTGATCCCGATTTGACGCCATAGGCAGCCCCATTGATCCATCTCAAAGTTAAAAGCTTTTATCCTGAGCTACCGGAGCTACCGGTGAGTTTTTACAACAAGGCTGTAACTGTGACTGTCTGCTGCTGTTGTGCTGAGGTAACATTACTGACTAGAGAAGTCAGTTACTTTTGAATGTGATTTAAATTAAAATTGAAATGGAACAAATGTTTTAGATATGTATTAGATGTATTAAACTTCAGAGCTCTTTCCCCACATCACAGAGGTGACAGGAGACTTCAGCTGACAACCGTGAACCACTGAGTGCTCAGAAAGACAAAACATTTCAGCTGTTCCTCCGATGTAGAATACAAAACATCAATGAACCGAGGAGGCTGTAGCTAAACAGAATATCTCATTTATTAAACTGATAGGAAACTTGCTGTATTTGTATTAATGATTCTTTCAGTGTTTAATCAAGAACATCCTGCAGATTCCTGAGAACGATGCAGATCCTGTTCAACATTATTTTGTTATTGTGATTTTCATTCATGAAAATACAGAGATGGATATTTACATCATGTTTGAGTTTTCTGTAAGATTTGAGTCTGTTTCTGTGTTGCACATTGAAACATATTAAAAAGTAGCCTGACCAATCAGATCCTCCTGCATTATGTTCAAATGCAGAAGGGTCTGACACCTGAGACGCACCCGATCATTTCCGCGTCAAATTTTATGACGGACCAATTACATATCACCTTTGTTGTGCGTCATCCTGAAAACATTGAACTAGCGTTTTCCACCCAGAGCACCACATTCAACATGGCGGACTCGGCTGTGGATGAAGTGTTTACTTCTGTGTTTGCACAGTGTTTGCTTGGGGCGGTCAAATACGTGAACCGAGTGTGCAATGACACTTCGTATTCACAAGTTTTTGACACAAAAGCAACAACTGTCATTAATATTCGTCTTTTCTCCTCCATTAACCATTTACGGCTCTGTGGCTACCATTACGGGCTACCATTACGGCTCTGTAGCTACCATTACGGCTCTGTGGCTACCATTACGGCTCTGTAGCTACCATTACGGCTCTGTGGCTACCATTACGGCTCTGTGGCTACCATTACGGCTCTGTAGCTACCATTTCAGCTCCGCTCGCTAAACCTTTTGTTTTTGTTCCGCCTCGTGTGTATCCGCTTTAGCGTCACATATGTTGCGTCACTTCCGGGTTTCTGTGATTGGTTCTCTCTCAACTGGCTAAGCCCGCCTTCGAAATTGAGAGACATCGGTTCAGCTCCAGGCCCTCACGTCTTTGTAAAGTAGTCTGTCAAAGATGTGAGGGCCTGGTTGATCAGGTAAATTAAAAAGGGTTTAAGTGTTTTGTCTATAAATATTGATTAAAAATATCAGAAAACTTAGAAATACACAACTCTATAATGATGTTGACTAAATTTACTCCTCCCGGAAGAAGATCGCCTGGCAGTTGTCTAGACATTTCACCTACTTTGCCTGGCGGTGGCCATAGGGTCCGGTGGCACCTGGCAGCCTTGCCTCTGTCAGTGTGTGTCCCAGGACAGCTGTGGCTACAACATGTGTGTAGTTTATCACCACCAAACGGGTGAAGGACAAACTGTAATGTGAAGCGCTTTGGGGGTCATCTGACTTACACGCCATTTACCATTTAAATGTCTTCTTAAATTAAAATGACAACAGATGACAAAGTTATGACTAAAACTAAATTAAATATTAAAACTGTTTAGAACAATAAATGTACTTCTTTTTTGTTACAATTCCAGCCCTCCTCCTTTATCCGGGCTGGGGACCAGCGAAAGTGACCCTAAAGAGACACTTTGGCGGAGTTACTTGGGTTTGTTTTTTATTTTTGTATTATTGAGTACTTGTAAAGTTTTGACTAGTTTTGTTTACTTGTTTTGTATTTTTACTTTATGATCTATTTAGGTGTCATTGGTCAGTTTAAAGAAATGCTCCTTGTAGGATTGTCATATCTAGGCAGGACTATTGTTATGTTATATTTGTTTTGTGTTTTTTTTTCCATGGGAGAAAACCGGAGCGCCCGGAGAAAAACCAAGTCCTACCTTTGCAGCAGATATTTGACATTTCCTACAGGCTTGTTCTTTAAGGGCTCCGTATGTTCCTGAGTCATGGGGGCTGGTTCTTATCTCTAAAGGGTCATTAGGCAAGAGTCCATCTTGCATGGGATTTTTTTGGGGGGGAACCAGAGCACCCTGAGAAAATCCACACATGCATGGATGCACAGGTGTCAAACTCCAGGCCTCGAGGGCCCCCACCCTTCATGTTTGAGAGGTTTCTTTGCTTCAACACACCTGATTCAAATGAACAGGTCATTAGCAGGTTTCTGCTGGACTTGATGAAATGCAGTGGGTCTGAATCAGGTGTGTTGAAGCAGGGAAACATTTAAAACATGAAGGATAGCGGACCTCGAGGCCTGGAGCTGGACACCCCGTGTACCAACTGTGCCACCGTGCAGCTCTTGAGATATTAAAGAAGGGTCAAACTCTGAATCTTGTTTTTAGGTCATTAGGTGTAAAGCTGTCATCTCTCATCTTTTCTCTGGAGTTAATTTGATTCCTTATAGATGGTTGTTAATAAGAGGGATCAGAAATCTGGCTGCTGTTCAAAGTTTGTCTGCAACTAAGATGGAATCAGTGTGAACTGGGTTTACTGGAGCCACGGATGAAGCAGCAGATCTCTCAGACTCGGACGGTTACTGGGGTCGATGCTCAAACACTTTGTCAAGAAATCCCGACAAAGGTTTGACAACTCAGAACTGAATTCAATCTCATTGTTCAGGAATTCTTGAGTTCCGAACCGATCTCTGTCAGCGTGAATTATGTCATACAGAACGATTCCCACCTGCCACACGTTGGTTGGTCCGGCCTGATAGGTTTCCGTAGATAAATATTCTGGAGGGATGTGCTCATTTGTACCATGGAATTTTTTGTAGTGTGAATTTTTCTTTAGAAAACAGCTCAGTCCAAAATCAAGAATTCGGACAACTGGGAGACCAGCGCG
>SSNP01000137.1:1369240-1414964 GCA_006937955.1 Pachypanchax playfairii | reverse complement strand
GTCTATCCCCAGTTTTATACAGTGGCACAACTTTAGCTATTTTCATTCTGTTAGGAAATTTACCAGTCTGGAATGATAAGTTGCAGATGTATGTAAGTGGTTCTAAAATCCCCTCAATGACCTTTTTTACAATTTTCATATCAATTTCATTTAGATCCGTAGATGTTTTACCTTTACATTTATTTACAATATCTAATATTTCCTTTCCTTCCACTGCTGTGAGGAACATTGAACTGTGATTCCTTTCTGTAAGGTTGTCACTCCATTTCTCATTTAAACATGGATCTGGGATTTCATCTGCCAGCTTTGGTCCAACATTCACAAAAAAACTATTAAAACTGTTGACAACATCATCCATATTATCCATTTTCATATTATTTTCAACATAATATTGAGGGTAGCTCTGTTGTTTAGTACCATTTGTAATAATACTGTTTAATATGTCCCACATTCCTTTAATGTTGTTTTTGTTATTATATAATATTTTACTGTAATATTCCTTTCTACACACCCTAATAATATTAGTTAACTTATTTTTATATTTTTTGTATTTATTCTCTGTCTCTTTCGTTCGCTTTTTAATGAAGTCTCTATATAGTGTATTTTTCTTTTTGCAGGCATTTTGTAATCCCTTTGTGAACCATAGTCGATCTTTGTACTTTTGATTTCTGTCATATTGTTTTATTGGACAGTTTTTATCATATAATGATGTGAATATTTTTGTAAAAGTTTCATATGCACTATCAATGTCTTTTTCATTATATACATTCTCCCAATTTTGTGCCAATAAGTCATTCTTTAATACATTCATAGTTTCCTCTGTCCTCACTCGCCTGTATTTTAGTTTCTCTTCTGAGTGATTTCTCTGTTGGCTCTTATTATAAACTGTAAAGACTGGTAGGTGGTCACTAATATCATTGATTAATAGTCCACTTACTGTATTATTTTCAATGTCATTGGTGAATATGTTGTCAATTAAAGTAGCACAGTGGGTGGTGATTCTACTGGGTTTGGTGATCATTGGATATAAACTCATGCTGTACATTGTATTGATAAAGTCATCGATTATTTGGTGCTTATTTGGATTTAGTAAATCAATGTTAAAATCTCCACAGATAAAAACAACTTTTTGATTAGTTTTAGAAGAAAACTCTCCCATCCATTCCTTAAATGCATCAACACTAGACCCTGGTGCTCTGTATATACAGCTTATTATTACATTTTTACTTTTTTCATTACATATTTCAATTGTTATACATTCTAATAAGTTATCAATCACAGTTGTCATAGTTTCTACTACTTTATAATCCAAGTTTTTGTTCACATACACAGCGACTCCTCCTCCACTCTTGTTCCTTCGGTTTGCACAGTGAAGTTCATATTGATCTAGTTCAAAATATGTTCCTTTAACTGTATTGATCCATGTTTCTGAGATAGCAATTATTTTGAATGGTTTTATAAATTGTTTTAAATATTCCTTGATGTTATTGAAGTTTGCGTATAAACTTCTACTATTGAAATGTATTATTGATAGTTTGTTGTCCATTTTGAT
This sequence comes from Pachypanchax playfairii, assembly GCA_006937955.1. NCBI lineage: Eukaryota > Metazoa > Chordata > Actinopteri > Cyprinodontiformes > Aplocheilidae > Pachypanchax > Pachypanchax playfairii. The sequence continues at coordinate 1,413,412 of SSNP01000137.1, read as the reverse complement.
GGTGTTCTTGAACTGTTCCTCAGTGTAATAGCAGCAGTTGTTGTTGATGTTGGAGAAAAGATTCTTGTCTGGGTCTATATCATGCTCCAGATCCAGTAGATCATGATCGGTGTGTTGAAATGTTCTTAGTTCCAGATTACCATAATCTGCAATCCTTTGTGATATTTCCCAGTTGTCCCTTGTTGGATATGAATGAGCCATGTTGGTGTGTTGTGTATGTTGTCATACCTTAGAGTCCGGGTTGATGCTCATTCATACCTGCCCAGTTCTTCGATATTTCTGATGACCAGTACCTTGGCTTGCTCTGGTGTCCCGTTTAATTTGATGAATACCTTACAGTTTGATGTCCATGTGTGCTGTATTTTCCCTTGCCTTTTCATTTGTCGCGCTTTTCTGGCGATATCTGCATTTTGTTTGGTCAGATGCTCGTTGATGAAGACGTTAGTTCCTTTCAGCTTCCTTCCTTGTTTTAACAGTGTGGTTTTGTGTTTTCTGTTGACAAATCTCATTATGATGGCTCGTTTGTCGGTGTCATCTCTCCGGGGAAGAGGGTGGCAGGCCTCGATGCTGCAACAGTCCAATTCAATCCCTTTGGACTGGAGGAAAGCAACCACCTGTTGCTCTACAGAGCTGACATCCTGCTCACTGGGCTCCCCCTTGCTATCATCGGTCACGGCCCGGGCGTATGACCAGGGTTGAATCTGGATCCCAGTCACGATCACATCGTTGATCCTGGTGTACTGCTCCAGCTCCGCCACACGGCTCTCCAGGTGCGCCAGACGCCGGTCCTTTTCAGCGTTCTGGATCCGGAGCGCCTTCACCTCCTCCACCAGGTTCAGAATGGACTTCTGCTGCTGTTTGACGACAGAAATCTCTTCGGTCAGAAAGTCCAGAGACTTCTTGATATAGTCGCCCTCCTCAGCTGTCAGTGCCTTCTTTGGCCCCATGTCGCTAGTCGACGAGCTACCGTCTACCCTAGCCGCTCTCAACCTTGACGTGACTGTTCACAAAAGGAAACAACTTTTATATCAGTAAAGTGTTTAAAGTAGCATCTTTTATAAGAGACAGGTTTTTGTTTCTATTTCTCCTTCTGTTTCATGAAGAATCACTGTACATATAATGCAATCATGCCATATTTTTAATGCCTTAAAATGTTGAAAATCAAGACACAAAACTACTTACTGCTTTAATGCATTTTGACTGAAGTCTGATGTAAAATGTTGGTTTGTGTTGGATCAGGAGAGGCAAGGCAAGGCAAGGCAAGGCAAGTTTATTTGTATAGCACAATTCATGTACAGGACAATTCAAAGTGCTTTACATGAAACAAAAGCATAAGTAAAAGAATGAAAACATGATTTAAATAAACAGAATTAGAACAAAGGACAGCTTAAAAGCAACCGTGTGGATTTGGACTTTCTAATGAAACTTTATGTAAATGCAGCGGAGAACAGGTGGGTCTTTAACCTTGATTTAAATAAACTGAGTGTTTCAGCTGATCTGAGGCTTTCTGGGAGTTTGTTCCAGGAATGTGGAGCATAGAAGCTGAAAGCAGCTTCTCCATGTCTGGTTCTGACTCTGGGAACTGATATGTTTGGACAGTTGTGTTTTTGAAATCAGCTCGCAACAGACTGAACAGCCTCTTTGTAATATTAGTGTCATTCTGGTGCAGAAATTCCACGTGCAAGTGGCATTCAATTTTGAAAAGAGACAAACTGCTAAAATGATCCATTTCCTGTTTTGCCATGGTGAATGAGCTTTCTCATTTGTGGGCCCTTCTTTATGGAACAAACTCCCTCTCTGCATAAGACAATCCACCTCTGTTAGTACGTTTAAATCACATCTAAAAACCCATTATTTCAAGTTAGCTTTTGGTTATTAATGTTATCAGTTTTATCAACACCCCTATTTCCAGATTTTACAACCTGTCTTTTATTATATTTTTCTTTTTAGTTATATTATTTGTTTAAGTAATTGTTTATTGTTGTAATTTCTATTTCACTTTATCTCTTAATTTGCTGTACAGCACTTTGGTCAGCTGTCACGCTGTTTATTAAAATGCTTTATAAAAAACTTGACTTGACTTTTACTTTTGGTCAAAGTTAAATTTTGGGGAAAAAGCGTTATTGTCTGCACCCTCTTATAACACATATGTGTCCATAATAGCAGTTTTAATCTCTACATCATTTTCCACTCTGTCTGATCTGTTTAAACATTTGCACTGTTGTGAACTGCACCCTCATGTTAAATAAAGTTACCTGACGCCATAATCTTCCCATGTTTTCAGTTGTTGTGCTAATCATGAACTTCTCGTTTTGGTACACCTTGCTGGTAACTGGTGGGATTTTTACCTTTAAAACAGCCCTAATTCTTTGTGTTATCAATTCAATAAGGTGTTGGGAAAAATTTGCACATATTTTGGTCCATGTTGATAAATTAGCATCAACCTCATTCTTGCTGCAGATTTGTCTGCTGCACATCCATAATGCAAATCTCCTCTTCCTGAAATTGTGACTGTGGAGATCATTGGAGTTGAGTGAACTTATTATCATGAAAAAAAGTTTGTGATGATTAGATCTTTGTGACATGGTGCCTTATCTTGCTGGAAGCAGCCATTAAAAAATGGTTACACTGTAGTCATGAAGGAATGGACATGATCTGCAACAATACTCAGACAATGGCATTTCAACAATGTTCAGTTGGTACTAAGGGGCCCAAAGTGTGTCATGAAAATATCCCCTATACGTTTATAACATGATAATTATGGTCCATGCTTCCATGTTTTTTACTGCACATTTTGACCCCACTATCTGAATGTTGCAACTGAGACTGGGCCTCTTCAGGCCATGCCAATCTTTTTCTAATCTGTTATTATTTAATTGTGACAAACCTATGTGAACTATAGCTTCAGTTTCCTGTTCTTAGCTAACAGGAGTGGCACTTCATGTTGTCTTCTGCTGTTTTAGTCCATCTACTTTAGTTCAATGAGTTGTGCATTCAGAGATGGTATTCTGCACAATTGATAACTGTGGTGGGACCACAGTCTTTGATGTAGGATATGATGTAAGTTAAATATATATTTATTTCCCTAAACAGATCCGTCATTAAAAAATGGAATGAATAAAGTGAAACTATATTGATTTAATGTGAACTGTCAGGTTTAAGCATCTCCTGGTGCTGCTAACATTCATAAATTTTAAAGCAAAATCAACTCTAGTTTAATGTAACATTTATGGAGCAAACTCTGACAAATCAAAGGAATTTCGAGGAGGATGAGATGTTTGATGAGAATATCTATTTTCAAAAAGATCAAATGAAACCCTGTAAGATTTTTGAGTTCAGCAAGCAGAAGGGCTGAAGGTTGTAGAAGCTTGTAGAAGAGTGGAATTCTGCTTTAGTTCACTTCTAGGTCATATTCAGTGTCAGAAAAAATCACCACAGGTACATTTGAGTAAACATAATTAGAATTGTATGAATTTAGGTTGTGTGAGATTGTAAAAGGTTTATTGCAAGGCAATGGTGTTGGGCCATGTCATCAAAGATCTTCACTTAAGTATTTAATTAGATTATTCTATTTGAGTTCAGCACAGTTTGCAGGCACAGTTTTCCACATTAACTCTAACCCCCCCAACCCCTTACAGGAAACATGAGTGACATGTAATAATTCATCAGATTCGTGTCAGACAAAGTCAGGGGTGGAAATTCTTTGTTTTTTGCAAAGATATGCCACAAAGTCATCTTCTCCTTACATGTGAAGAAAGAAGAAAGCAGGATGAGAAGGAGACCTGATTATTATGTGCACAAGATGCCACCCCCACCATCACTACTACACACACCCATCTTGCCAATAACAATAAGCACTGCACATATCACTGATCAATGAGAGTTACTGCAGCTTACAAAAGTCAATTGACGGTTTACTTTGATGATACTGTATTTTCTGATTTACATTCAAATCACTCTTTTGCTGAATCCCCCCTCCCCATCCCCACAAATAAAAATAATAAAAAGAAGGGATAGACTGGGTTTAGATTGTATTTCAGCTGAACTGAAGTTCTCCTCTTAAAGCCAGTCCTCAATTTACCGTCTCATTATTCAAAGTGAAAACGAAAATTGGAGCCCAGAGCATTTATATTTGAACAAAGAGAGGGGAAGGAGATTATGGATGTTGAAAATGTAATTTCTATTACACTTCCATTATTCTTCTATTAATCACAAATTCATTCTCTCTGTGCTCTTCAAGTAAAACACACTCATACAGTATTCATGTGCATACAGGGAAGGATAAAGAAAAGGCTGAGTGAAATGTTTCATTTATGGAAGATACAACCCCCCCGATGAAAATAAAAAATTTACAGGAAGCATATTTTTCATCTACAACATATGCAATCATTAAGTAATTATACCTGAAGACTCCCATGTTTAATTCACAGTAACCCGCATCTTTTTTTGTTCTCTGTCTATAAAAAAGGTTAATATTCACAACAAGAGATGGTATTTTATGCATACTGATTACTCTGGAGACCCTCTGAGCAACTTCTGAAGACTGTGTCAATTAAAGACTTTTAAGCCTCCATAAACTGCAGCTTAAACAGCCGATCAGCGTGGTGCAGTCCTGGCTCCAAGAGTTTTGTTTCATATAGATCAAATTCATCTTGAGAGAGAAACCTTGTAATCCTCTTCTAAATCTTCAAGCAGGTGAATAAGTAGAATATTCACTCACATTGTTTTTTTTTTCATGCACAGTCTTTAATATTGTTTATGAAATATTACATTCATACCACTGGAACATGTCTGTAAACAGATACAAAGACTGTAGCTCTAAGGGATACTGTTAGCGTAACGAAAACAACCTTTTGGGAAATCTGCGTGGTTTTATTTAGCTTTCTCACATATCTTTTCATGCGCACCGATGCATGAATGCACAGAGATATTTTCATTTGTGTGGAATGAGGCTTTGACATTGACCTTGCTTTTAAAAAGTTCAACACGGTGGACGTGTAAAAACACAATCACATTTGGCTGCAGTTCAACAATTCGTCCATTGGTTTATTGATAGCGGTGCAAACAGATCTAATAAAGGCGGCGCTCATCATTGTCCACTCATTAGATTGATTAAGAATGTTAGTGACGCCCCCGGGCCTGAACCTTGGCCTGCCGCTGCTACAGAGCTCATGAATGTGCCGAGTTGCGGTTGTGGTTGAAGAAAACAAGAACAAACCTCTGAGCGAAGCATAACAATAACACAGTGGGACTATTTCTTTTGCAGCGCTCATTTTGATCATGACCAAATGAATTAAAAAAGGGGAGAAAGAAATACAGCTTTTGGTATCCAACAGGAGAATGAGATGTTTAGGTCACTGATTCACCTTGGGTTCTGAACCGCAATATCTAATTACAGCCCAGGGAATGTAGTCAAGGCCATGGAATTTCAGGGATGGAGAGAGACAACATTTTGTTATAACTACATTCTGCTCTACATGAATCATATTCCCTATGTGGTTTGGCAGCCATTAAAATAGAAAGAATGCCCTTTCTCAGTCAGAGGCCATGGGCTAATGTACCTCTATTGTACCAGAAAGGTTAAAATTTCTTTGACAATCTGAGACGTCAAAACACACACACTATAGCAACATACTAAAAGGAACCAAAACAAGGCAGATTGAAACAGGCTGTTTGATTTAGTAATTACAGCAAGGGGCTTTCCAACCAATAGCTTACAATATGATGATGTAAGTCATCACAGCATAAATGGCTAGAGGACATTGAGCTTCTAACCTAGAAATACTTGGAATCCTATGAAAGTGTTGCTTATGCATATATCAGTGCCATCAAAGAGGAAAAAGGGGGAGATGAGGGACTGTGTCTTTGTGAGAGAAAGGGGAGGAGGGGGGTGAGGCTGCTCTCTGAAGCACACAACCTCATTATTCAGTCTATAGAGCAGCACATCCACTTCATTGTTCTTCAAATCAGCCCCAACTCGCCAGGCTCATCCGAAATCCTCAAAATGAAACAGAGCTGCTTTATATATCTAAAGATGAGATGGGATGCAAGTGATCAACGCCTTTATTAGCTTAATATTATTATTGTATAGATACTCTTGGTTGTCAAGTATGAGGATACAAGGATATGAATTCACCTCAGAACATTACATGTCATTAGCAATTCAAACTGATTCGAGGCTGATACAGACATAAGGGTGAAGTGTCTTGCTGACATGTTTTTAGCAGTGTGATTTCCCCGAGGTGCAGCTCAAAGATGAACACCTGACAGTGAAGGATATGTTGAGTCAGAAAGGCCAGACAACTTTGAGAAACAGAAATTTAAAATGATTTTGTCTTTTGTGTTACAGGATGTCAGTCTGGCTAATTGCTTAAGCAATAGTCGAATAATGGCAACAGAAAAAAAAGGAGTGTGCTGGTGTTAGTCCTGTGAAAAAGTGTCTCATGTAAATATGCTAACTATTGTTCTGCTGCCGCATCAATCACTGTGAATATGACAAGGCCTCCTTTGTTCCACACAAAGAGTGTAAACACAGCTGGAGCATGCTGGTAGAACCTTTCCATCCCCTATCTTGCCACTACACCTGTCGGACTCAATGCATCAAAACCTCATTTAGAGCTCTGATTATCCTAATGACACTCGTGTCTCTCCCCATTCCGGCCCCTATCTGTTAAATTCAACCTCTCCTAATTAAAGACACACAGTCAACACATGGCCCGGCATGAATAGGATCCCCCTACACACACATATCTATCACTGCCATTTATCATTCCTTTTATTTTTTTCCATCAGTATAATTATTCTGAAATTATTTCTCAAGTAATTAATTAAAGTAAGTAACCCCCCCTCCAGTCTTTAGCCTGTTTCTTACAGAGCTGTGACAAACTGTGAATGGAATTTGAGAGAGCTATTAAACACATCCTCAAAAGTTCACAGGGATTCTCCAGTTTCTTGCTTAAGTTAAAGGGCATTGCTCTCTTGGTGGAATTTTTAACATGTTTAAAAAATTGCAAAACAAAATATCCCTTAAAATGGTCCCAGGGTTAATTTAGACATCTGAAAACCTTTTGAAACCATGATCAGTTTAGATCTCATGCAGAAAATTTGAGATGACTTTGTAATGGCTTCACTGATTGCATACAACAAAGCAAAGCTGACATTCAGAGCACAACAAAGTAATAAAATTGGGATTAACTGCAAACATATCAAAATACTTTATGACTAAACAGTAGCCCGAATATTTTAACAACATTTACACAAGTTTCAAACTGGTGAAAATGCTCTTAAGTACCCAATTCTGTGCATTTTGCACATGCAGTTTGAGCATTTATTCACAATGTTTAATATTCAGCTCGATGCTATAGTAGCCCAGTAAGTTACATGACTTAATTTATGTTTTCTTTCTTCTAGCTGTCAGTCAGATAGAAGGAACAACAATAATCATGACCATCATCATCATTTAGAAAATTATAATAATGCTAATAATCGTAATAATAACACACTAGAATAAAAATATTCTGCTGCATTTCTGCTGATTTAACATTATTAAATTAAGAATTCAATTTTGATTTAAAATATTTATCTAAATAAAAATGTTAATAGCTGGCAAATAGATTTAAAACCATATAGTGAGTCCTGAAAAAACCTACACTGTTAACAGAGTTGATGTTAATATTTTCACTTGTGTTTTCTTTTATGTATCTAATCAAAACTACAACAAACATTACTATATGAAATATTTTATTATTATTACAAATATGATGTTATTATATTAGTATTTAATATTGTTTTAGTAGCAGTAATTCAGTTCTCATTTCTGTTTTGGGACAAATTTTATTGTGAAAAAGTATTTTATAATTTCTACTTTATTGTAAAAACAGGATGACAGGTATTTTTCTCTCACCATCAGAAAGCCAACTCATTATTCAAAGTATTAGTTTTCATATTTAAACTCCCTTATTGAAAAAAAAAACTTGCCAATCAGCAAAACTCCATACCTCAGCCAGAAACAGCTCTCACTTATGTCTGAAAATATGCTGCACAGTGCCTTCCCCTGCTTTTAATTCATTTCAGCAGAACTGTAAATTCAGCTAAATACCCAGCAAATGGAATGGAAAAAGCAATGTACAAGCAGAGTTCCCACTTTACACGAGTTTAATAGTACTCAGTGTTTAACATTTGGTCAGTTATTGCAGTCAACCAATCAGCAGTGCCAAAAATAAAACTGCTGAATTAAATCATCAAAGGCCTGAGTTGTGTGACCCTGCTGACCTTGCAAGGATAATGCATTGTTGCTGATATGGAGAGTATGAGAAGAGAGAGAAATCAATTTTGATTCAGGTGAGTAGTTTCAAGTGTTTTTTTTTTGGTCTAATGGAACGGGAGAGTTGTTGCACAGAGAGGTCACCTTGGACTTTTTCCCCCCTGTTGGCTGCAATCATGATTTTAGTGGGATTTGTCCTTGTTTCCAAAAATTATTAGATACAATAACATGAAATGAATTTAAGCTGCTATGGTATGATTTTTATTTTGAAAGTGTTTTTTTTTTTACTATTGTTGGATTTGTGGTAAAACATTTATTAAGCCAGAACATGTATTTTGATACATTTGAATTCAGGCTGTTATTTATGTAAAGTAATTTTAATCATTTCTGGTTTTATTAAGGTCATAAAAGTGAGGATACATAGCCAATCTTTTGACAATGGAAATCTTAAAAGTTCAGATTTTTGAAAGGAGTAGAATAAAATCAATATAAATAAATAAAACTTTTTAAAAAATATCATTTATTTTGTATCATAACTTATCAATGTCGTCAAACATTGAGCCAAGGTTTCGCCACTTTCACCTGGTAAAAAAAGAAAAATCTCTGCTTTTCTGCCTTTGTGTTCTTATTCTCTTTAATTTTGCCTCCAGGCCTCAAGACTTACCACAACAAGACCTCATCAAACTCTGCAGCTCTGTTTACAAAAAATGTTAGGAGGCAGAAAGAAATATCCAATTCTCCACTGAGGAATGGTACACTTTTTTCATATATTATTTGAGATGCGGCAGGAACAAAACATACAGAGACAGCCAGAGTGTGCAAACATTCCCACCAATGTATACCTGGCTCTGCTTTTTGAATTATTTACCTGCAGCAGCCTCTTTGAAGGAGGCAGCGAGTGTACTTTATGTCCCTTCACATGACAGTTGTGAAGCAATACTCCAAGTTTGGTTTTTCAGAGCTCTTCAATGCTCTGATGCTTTGCCCTTTAATTTCACCTCCAGTGCAGACCTGCCCCAGTAGCCATTTGAAAACAACTTGACCTGCAACAACTTTGTCAGAAGAACCAATGACATTTTTTTTCAGAGGCAAAGTTTGTAGTCAGGGGCTAGCTGTGGGATTTATTTAAACTGAAATGTTTATGTTGTCTGTTTCATACTTGGCATTTTAAATCTGCCCCTGTTTTGCTTCTTGGAAGAAAACTAAAACAGACACGTTAGAGAAGCAGCATTTCAATGCTTAAAGTTATTGTAACTACTGAAGGTATATTATTCACACTAGAGCTAGAGTGCAAGGTATACAGACTAGCTGTATGCTAACTAAAAATCAATGAGATTTTCTTGCAGCCTGGAAAAGCCTTGAGCATGAGAAAGCAGGTATTGATGGGCTTGCAGGGCTGAGCCTCCCCAATCTTTACAAGAAAGTAAAAAAAACTTGTGTTAAATTATATATTAAAAGATTGTTTTACTTTTTGGTCAAATGTTAAATAGCACCTAATTAAAAAATACATAATCTTCCAAAGTGGGCTGATTTTTTTTTACACAAACACAACAGTGATAGATTTTGATCTTCATTGTGTTGGTTATTGGCAGGTGTTTGGCCACAACCTCTCCATTTGCTGCTCATATGGACTGATTTTATTCAGCTCAAAGTTCAGGGGTCTCATTTATAAAGCTTGCTTACGTACAAAACGGAGTCGGAAACTGCGTAAGCAACTTTCCATGCAAACTTTGATTTATAAAAAAAATACTTAGCGGAAAAACGTGCGCAACTTTAAGTTGACTAAGAATCTGGCTTACGCACATTTTGGACATGGAGAGCACCAGCAGTGCTGCTGCTGAGAAGGATAAAATTATTAATTCCAGCAGCATTATTGATTGTACCGCTTCGTGCGCACACAGAACAACAACCCCCCCCCCCACACACACACACACACAGCCCCCACCCAGAAATGCGGAATATCAGCAGGGGGGCGGATTGAGACAAAATGTGATGCGTCATTTACAGAACCAACACAGAAGGCATGATGTTTTTTTTTTACAATTTTTAATTCTTTAAGTGTGCCTGAAATTTCCCTCAGGACATCACATATTTTGTGCAGTTCTTTTCGCACTTCGTTCACCTCACTAATCATGTCCCTCTGCAGGACAGCGTCAGTTAGCACCCGGCCACCTCCAGGTGCGCCATGCGCCCGAGGCGCACGGGGAAACAACGAGATTTGGTTTTGTTTTATATTTTAATAACGGACACATTTGATCTGTATTAATAAAAGGATTAGTCTCCTCTGCATGGTCAGTGTCTCCCTCCTTCTCCGGGAAAGGGGAGCCAAGGCTAAAGGCAAAGTCAAGGACAGTCCGTGGTAAGTCATTACACATTAACAGAATATTGCGCAGGTTAGACACAGACCATGTGACTAACTGGAAAATACTGAGTGTTCTCACACTACTTTTAAAGGGGAAACACACTGGCTGATTGCAACAGACACAGGTGAGATTAATGACAGGAGCTGCAGGACAGGTGTGGGTGAGTGGAAATTGGTATGAAGCACTGATACATGACACTATAATCCTGCCATGTCAAATAATGCTGTCTTGTCTGTGCTCCACTGAGGTCCAATATATTCAAAGCGTATTTAAAGGCATATTTAAAGTCTATCATTGAGCTTTAAATATCAGTATGGTCACTTTTCAATGTGGGCTGTTGCCACACATATATCACAATATCGCATATCACATCCATCCATTTTCTGAACCTGCTTCTTCCTGTTCAGGGTTGCTGGGAGCTGGTGTATATCACCAGTCTATCACAGGGCCGCATATCATAAATAATTCAGAATTCCTAAAGCAAAGAATATTTTTCTCAAGCTTTAATATGGAATAAATAGTGTCAAATACACTTTAAAGTTTACTCTTTTATGTTGGGACTCAGTTGCATACCTCTCACTGATATAATATGGTTACAGTAAATGGTAAATGTCCTGTATTTATATAGCGCTTTTCTAGTCATTCAAACTACTCAAAGCGCTTTCACACTACAAGTTTTACATTTACCCATTCACACAACCCGATATGTAAAGCAAGGGAGAAGGGAGGGGCTACCATTCATACAACCCGATATGCACTTCAGGGGGCAACATGGGGTTCAGTGTCTTACCCAAGGATGCTTTGACATGTGATGAACCAGTGTAGGTACCAGATCTGCTCAGGAGCCTGCGCCTGCTGATGACGTTGCACTATATGTCAGGCTTAACTCCTACAATGTATCTAATATTCTATATTTAAACCCTTTTTTGCTCAGTATGCACTTGTTTACATGAAAATGTAAGGCTGTATATTTCGTTTGTTCAAAAAAAAGTTTGAATTATGATGTGTGCCAGTTTTTTTGTTTTTGAATAGCTTTATTGAACAAAAGCACATATACAAAACACGAACAAATTACCTGTACAAAACAATTCAATACATAAAAAACAGCCCGGGATGTCAGATAAATACTGTAAATGCAAAGAAATGTATGTATATTTATTGTTTTGAGAGTTTTTTAATCGTGTAATTTTTTTAAGCCTTTCAAATAGTGGCCTTTCTGTTCTCAGCTCCTTTATTAGTCAGGCTATGGTAAGATCCTTTAGACAAGCAGTGTTGTATTTCTATGTAAATGTTGTCAAATTTCCAAACGAAATGCAATACCTTCCGCGAAATTTACCTCTGTTTATTTGTCCTGACCAATAAAAATCTACAACGTCTATGTGTCAATGTCCAGCCAATCATATAGTGTGACGTCATCGACAGATGAGGGCCCCTAAGCAGATCTGGTAAACCAAGCAGATTTGGTATCTACACTGGAAAAAAAATCCACAAACCTTCTGATTGGCCCAACATACTGCCCAATATACTGTACTTTCCGGACTATTAAGCGCACTGGACTATTAGCTGCTGGTGTCCAAATCACATGAGATATTCACATAGAAAGATTTTTCTATCTGTTAATTAAATACTGATTGAAGGACACATCAGCATGTTTCCGCCTACCATGATTTGTTTTTAGCCTATCACAGTAAATCAAGCTCTTAAAGAGGCCCTTCCATTAAAAACGGTTTTTCTGAGGTTTCTGTTAAATATTTTAGCTCCACAGGTGTTCTTACCTTCATAGTGGGTGTGAAAACAGGTCAAGAACTTCTCCATCAGTTTTAATCTCTTAAACTACGCAGGTGGCGATAACACCTGAGTTTTCCCGAGTCCGAACGGCCTGTATCTGTTTCATCACAACTCCTTTGTTCGTTAGTATTCATCAGCTCCCGCAGTTGAAACCACGCCTAGCATGCTGCTAGCTAAAAGCTGTAGCATAACGTAGCAAAAAGGAAGAGAGAACATCTGATGTTACCATGCGGAGCGGGGCAGGAAACAGTATACCTTGCTCTCATAGGCTAGTTTGTTAACTAAATTACAGAAAATTCGAATAATTAATATGAACGAGCTGCTGCTGAATGCTAACGGAACCACCCAAATGTTGATGCAGAAAGATTGAGAGGTCTGTTAATCAGTGTTTTCTAACATTTTTTAGATATAAAATGTTTCATATTACTGGTTAATACTTAAGAAATAACCACAAAGTCCCGAAATTTGTATAAAATGGCCTCTTTAAAAAAGACAGTTGAGAGTTATGGTATTTGCTAACTCACACATTTAGTCTGTTTTTTTTGCCAACGTTCTCTCTTATGCTGCTGTAGCTGTCTTTTTTTTTGTGCTTTTTTAAAAATTTCTGATTATTGGATTGAATTCTTCATAAGCAGCATCAAGACTCCCAACCCTGCTTCTGAAAAATATGTAGCCCCTTTTTTTCCACCTTCACTTTCCATTGTGACTCGTGAATTTGGTGATCCATTGAGAGGGTCTTTACTAACTAACTACTCGCTAACTCCGGTTAACAAGGAATAGGTTGATTAACCAGATTCTTATCGGGTGTTCTGGAACCGACATACTCAGGCTAATCAGGTTCTTGGTTGATTAACCATGAGGTCAGGGTTTACCAAATGGTAAGTTGACCAAGCTTTCTGGAACGGACCCCTGGCACTTGCTGCTATCATCATACCCACCCCAAAGCACAATGCTAGCACATGACTGGTCCGAACCACCAATGGAGTTGAGTCAGATGATTTAGTTGGAGCAGTATAAGATGGATTTTCATGGGTTTGGAAAACTCTAAATCTCACAGTAATCTAGCTTGAAGCATTAGGTTTCTTCACATCAAAATGTTATAAACTGAAGACACAAATCAAAACAAACTCAGAGTTATACACTGTGTGCACAATTATTAGACAAGTGAGTATTTTGACCATATCATCATTTTTTCCATAATTTCTAACTCCAAGCTGTAAAAACCTAAATTCTTATTGGATTTAATGCATATCACGTGATGTGTATTTGTGTAATGAGGGAGAGTGTGGCCTAAGAAGATTAACAACCTATATCAAGGTGGGGCGTGATCATAGAACCATCAAAAGTTTTGTAGCAAATAGTCAACAGGGGCGCAAAAAACTTGTCGAGAAGAAAAGACGCAAACTAACCGCTAAAAATTTGAGAAGAATCAAACTTTAAGCTACCAGGAACCCATTATCCTCCAGTGCTGCCATATTTCCCAACTGCAACCTACCTGGAGTGTGAAGAAGTATGAGGCGTTCAGTTCTCAGAGACATGGCCAAGGTAAGAAAGGCTGAAACCCGACCACCTCTTAAAGGGGTTATGACATCAAAATGCACTTTTTTGAGTTTTTTGGGGTATATCATGATGTGTTGTGCACTGATGAGGCCGTGTGAACGTCCAAAGCGAGTATCAAAGTTCCCGTTTGTGGGCGGTCCGCTTTGTTTCATATTTAAAAAACGGTCGAATCGGAAAGCACCATTTTTTCCTACGTGGCATTTCATCTACGTATTTCATAGCGTCCAATAAAAGTGCACAGTGAGGTAAACAGTCCAACCCCCCACCCCACTCCCCCCACCCCCAGCCCATACACCGGTAGCTGCGTTGCGCTAGCTTGTGCTGCTGCTCTTGAGAAGAGATGGCTACGCAAACGGGGACCTGTTGTGTCCAAGGATGCTCAACCCATGCTGGAAGTTTCCACTCACTCCCGAAGGATGAAAAAAACTAGAGAAGAGTGGCTGAAGTTCATTTATGGAGAAGTGCCACGCAGTTATAACCTCAATTAGAAAATATGTTCAGCTCACTTCACGGAGGATTGCTTCCATAACTTGGGTGAATTCAAGTTGGGATTGTCAAAGAAACTGATTTTAATTAAAAATTATTTACCAACCCTGAAGGAGGCGACCACATCGTCAATACCCGTAAGTTTATTTATTTAATAAAATGCTGCCTTGCCTGATAAACGTTTGTTCGTGGTCTGAAGAGTTCATGATGCTAGCATGTGATAGCCGCTCTAGCAACAATGTCCGTGAGCAACAGGTTTATCATACCATATTGTGAATCTATTTTCATTGATAACATCTGACAGCACTGTTTATTCGCTCATGTGATTAGTTGAGTTTTATGTGTTCACCCCTCCGTCTTCCTCTGAAGACGTTTCAGGCTCGAACATATACGGTTGTAAACGTCCACTCGCCATGTTACTGGACTGTTGGCGGAGCCGAGAAGAAAGGCTTGCTGCGGGCAATGGTTGTAGCCAATCAGAGCGAAGTCAGCCAGGGAGACCCACATATCATTAATGAAAGGAACCGTGTTGCTGAGAAGAGGATTCTGACCTGCCCGTACACCCCCGCCGTGTTAGTTTTTTAATCAAATTCTTTTGAGAGTGGACATATGCGGGCATATCTACTACATGAAATAGCTTTACGCCAGTTTAAACAGTGATGTCATCACACCTTTAACAAGACATACTGTATAAGTTGAAACGTCAAGAATGGGCCAAGAAATATCTGAAGACAGATTTTTCAAAGGTTTTGTGGACTGATGAGATGAGAGTGACTCTTGATGGACCAGATGGATGGGCCCGTGGCTGGATCAATAATGGACACAGAGCTCTGCTACGACTCAGACGCCAGCAAGGTGGAGGTGGGTTACTGTTATGGGCAGGTATTACTAAAGATGAGCTAGTTGGACCTTTTTGGGTTGAAAATGGGCTCAAAATCAACTCTGACCTACTGCAAATTTTTAGAAAACACTTTCTTCAAGTAGTGGTACAGCAAGAAGTCTGCATCTTTCAATAAGACTTTGATTTTCATGCAAGATAATGCTCCATCGCATGCATCAAAGTTCTCCACTGCATGGCTGGTCAGTAAAGGCCTTAAGGATGAAGAACTAATGACATGGCCTCCCTCTTCACCTGACTTAAACCCTATTGAGAACTTTTGAGTCCTTATTAAGCAGGACGTTTACAGTCAGGGTAAACAGTACACCTCTGTGAACAGTGTCCGGGAGGCTGTGGTTGTGGCAGCACAAAAGGATGATTCTGAGCTGATCAAGAAACTGACTGACTCTGTGAATGGAAGGTTTTTGAATGTTATGGGAAAGAAGGGTGGTTATATTGGTCACTGAGGTTTTCTTTTTGAAATTTCAGAAATGTTTATTTGTAAATTATGAGTTTGTTTATTATTCTCACTTTAACAGGTGAAAATAAACAAGTGAAATGGGAAAATCTTTCTTTATCATTCAGTTGCATAATAATGCTGCACACTAATAGTTGCATAATTCTGGTGTATATGTAGATATTCTCTTAAGAAAGCCAAAACTTCCCCTTTTTCAATTTAAATGTTCAGGTTTGAGGGTTTGTTAACATTTAGAATTGATCAAGATCACTGTAGTTGTACAATAACAAAATGTATCCTCGAAAATTCAACTTGCCTAATAATTCTGCACACGGTGTACTCTCAGTCTGGACAGTCTTTTTCAACTGAGTACCAGTAAGTTAATTCTATGCCCCGAGTTACATGTTAATTAAGCTTCTAGTGTTTTATACAAAAAAATAGTTGTGCACAAAATAATTTTTGGTTGCTGATTAATAAAACATTGAATTATGAATTTGACATTTTGCGTTGCATAAACTGGGTGTTGATTTAAAGGTGCAATATGGAATATTTTCATAAAAAGCAATACTTTTAACAAAATAATGCTTCCACGGGGTGTTTTAGAGGGTTGTAGAATGAAAATACAGCATTTTCTTTAGAAATTATGTTTGAAGTAAAATATAATAAAATATGTATTCTGACGGGCACAACGTTGGCATTGTGTTAACATCTACCAGCCAATAGCTGGCAGAGCAGCGGGCACCATTATGGGTTGCCTAATATGGTAAATAGTCGGGCACAGCGAGGCTGATACTGTCGAGTCTGCCAGTCTAGCAGCAGGAAGCCCCAAGGAAATGTAGTGATTATATATCTTATTTGCTTTTTCACCTTAATTTCTTGCCATAAAGGATTCCCGATATGTGACAAGCAGGGCCGTGTGAAAAAGTCTTTATTAGCAACTCACGCTAACACAGAGCTGCAGGTGGCTGAAGTGGGTTCAGCTGGAGGATACGTCAGAGGATTGTGTGGCTTGTTGGAGAAGAGACGAGTGCAGGATGGCATTAGGAGGACAGAGGATCTTGGGGAGACTGCAAGAAGTTTTGTTTTGCTCGAGAAGAGCTGGGGCAGATACGTGACCTCTTTGCCATGGACTGAATCGATGAACGAGCTACAAACAGGTAGGACTCCAATTATCAGAATCAGTGGGTAATCAGCGGGGCCGGAGACCATAATTAGTGAGCTGAACTCAAGATATTGTTTTGTCCTTCTCAGATCGGGGATTGGGGGGGTTCGGTGATGAATATTGGTTGACCTCAACATCGGAGTGCATGCAGGGCGGTCATGAGCCTGGCACCCCAATGGCTCAAGGCTTTGTTCTGTTGTTGTGGTGTTCATGTTCCATATTCCACCTTTAAAGTCTCCTTCTGTTTTTGTTAAAGTGAGTGCTGTGAAAGCTGAGGAGTTCTGAATAACTTCCATCTTTGTTTTGAGGCATTTGGTGAAGTTAAAAACCTGTAATATTTTTTTAGTTGTGAAACAAAACACTTCTTTTAAGCCATAGTCACATCATTGTGATGACATATAAATGCCCACATAGTGGAGCTGACAGATTAATTTTAAGTGGACAATAAGCAAGCAGGAGAAGTCAAACAGGATAAGTATGACACAAAAAAGTTAAAAACGTAGTTGGCCAAAAAAACAACACTATGGAAGAGCATTAAAAAAAAACTGGGAGTTTTGAAAGAACTGAAATCCATAATCTATGATCGCTGTGTGAGAAATGTTTTATCAGAGCATATGGGCTTAGTGCAAAGACTTTTACAAATTCTGAATTGAACATCCTGCAAAACATTTCCTGTTGTTATAGCCACCTCTGAGGCTCTGTACTACTAAATAAACTGCAGACACTATGGGTATCTCTACCTGTCCTTACTGTAATGAAGTGGAACCTTGCAACCTTGATATAAAATGCTCCCTGTGTCCCTTTATTGCCTGTAGCCAGTTGAAAACATCCTGGTGTTTTACTTTAAGAAAGAATCTTGTTTTCTGATGAGGAACAGTGGAGCTGCTGGTAGCTATCCTTAACCCCAGCTGACAGAGACTGGATAGAAAAGATGGGGTTCAGCTGAGAAGGAAACTGTGTCTGCAAGCAATTTCCATCAGTGTGTACTGTTTGAATATAACTTGTGTGTCCATTCAGTAAAACAAATGATGTGAAAGCAATAGAGGGAGTTGCTTTCTTTTGATGCATACCCGAACAGCATATGGTGAATTTCATTACATTCTTTGTGTGAACGAATGAACAGTCTTCTCACAAAAACAACGAAGACTCAAACCAATCAATCAGTGGAAACAGGCCACATGTGGCTACTTGGAATTAACCATAAACTAAATGTTAAAAAACTGATTGTAAATCTGATCTGTATTCAGAAAGGCCCTGTTTAAGAAATCCACATGGACTCACACTTGCTCTAATTCCACAGGAATGAAGAAGCCTTTAAAGGGACATGATGGAATTTAGCAGCATAAGGACTGGTTTTGAATACCATCATTATTCAAATGAGAACTACAGCCTGCTTGCACTGATAACATATGGTGCTTCAGACAAGCACAGCCATATGGACCCATATGCTCGTCGTTCCAGAGATAATGACAGCACAACCAAATTTAAGGTCATCTTTGAGTGTGTTTGCTCGCTGTCTCTGAATTTTGGCTCCATGTCACATGCAGTCTAGCCAATCTGTGATAGCTGGCAGTAAAAGCAAGGAGGATTGACTCAGGCTGATCAAAGCAACAGAACAATGACAAGCTGGAGTCGCAGAGGGGAGCTGAGCCATACAGTAGGGATGCTTGGCATGAAGGCCTCTTGAGACTAGAGCAAACAATCAACAAAAGCACTCAGAAAAAAATAATAATTTGCACAAGAAAAAATTGCCAAATAGTAAAAAGAATTAAACCCAAAATTTAATCAAGCTTTGAATCCCGACATGATCAAATAAATCACAGCCTTGATATCTCATTATCTAAGAACTGGAAACAGTTGGACTTTGGCAGACGTAGGTGCAGTTTCCTCTCACAGTTCTATAATTGTTAGGTCCTCTGAACATTCAATGAAGAAGCAATTCTCTAAGAAATTGATAAAAAAAATAATTTACTCCTTGTCCAATGGTCAAGTGATACACTGTATAAGCCTTTGCTTGAATGTTGCTAAGACTTAATGACTGTAAACAAGTACTGGACAGATGAAGGACCTCTGGGTTTGATTGTCAAAAACTTAAAAGTAATAGATAAAGGTGTTCTTATTGGAATGTGGACACAGAAGAATAAAAATGCACTCTTTTACTTTCCAGCATTTTTATTCTCAATCTTGTTTCTCTCTCTCTTTCACACTTTGTCATCATTCCGAGATGTTTGCAGCTCTTCAGGCTTAAAACTCAATTTCTCAGCCATTAAATAGACAGCAATTTCACTGAGCTAACTCAGTCGTGAAGATAATGCACCAAAGGTTCTTGAATAGATTGAAGGCCTCGACTTTAACACAGCCTCGCTCACACCACAAAATCCTGTTGCTTTTCTGTCAAAGACCTTTAAAAATATCCTGGTTAAAAAAAACTATCATCATACAGAGGCACACATTTATTTATCTATATGTGTATAAAATAAAACAACTTTAAAATTTAACATGAGATTTTATGTTAATCATACTTGCTATAATATTGATGAAAATAGTTCTATTACTAAAGTATTTAAACACACACATAGAAGGAGTTATTTAAAATCTAGTCATCTATCCTATTTTGCTTAGCCAATGTTGGGTTACAGGAGCAACAGGTTCAGGAGAGAAGCCCAGACATCTCTCACACCAGCGACACTCTCCAGCATTTCCCAGATGTCCCGAGGCCAGAAAGAATACATGATCCTTCTAAATTCTGGGTCTGCCAGGGGTCTCCTCCCAGTGGGGCATACCCAGAAAACCTCCATGAGGAGGCGACCAGGAGGCATTCTAATGCCAAACCACCTCAGCTGACTCCTTTCAATGCGGAGGAGCAGTGGCTTTACTTCAAGCTCCCTCCGGATGACAAAGCTCCTTACCTAATCTCTGAGGTTATGGAGGAAGCTCATTTCTGCTGCTTGTATCTGAGATCTCATTCTTTCAGTCAGGATCCAGATCTCATGACCATAGGTGAAGCTCAAAACATAGACAGACCAGTAAATCAAGAGCTTTGCAAAGTTCAAGTTTTAGCAAACCTAACTAAATATAGTTGAGACATGTTACTGCAAAGTGCCATCCGTGCGCCAACAGTTGTGTTTGTCTTTGAATTTCTTATTTGTCTTTTAATTTATTAACTATTTTAAATTTAAAGGTCCTGTATCATGAAAAATCAACTTTTTGGAGCTTTTAACCATGTTGTGATGCTATTTCATTATTTAAAAGACCTCCATTTGTCTTGTATGCTTGTATTCTAATTGAATTTGTAACTTAATGCTTGTGACAATGAAAAATCATAAGGTTCAGAAAAATGTTAGATGACAGGCCATAACTTAAACATGGCTTCTTTTTTGCTGTTGGAGCTTGTTACTTTCAAAGCGTGGGTAGAGGAGCACAGGCAACATATCAAACTTAATTACCTTTCAGGTTGCCTCATCAAGTCGGAGCTTCAATGAAGACAGATTGTTCCTGGTTCTCTTGAACCTCTAAAGCTACAAACACCACATGGCTCTTCCTATAATCTCAGCAGCTCTTTGTGAATTATACCCCTGCTGCTGCAATGTGATGGAAGTATAACAGGAAAATGGGACTTATTGAGTAGCATTTCATCTATAAGTCCCATTCCTCATCTCCATAAACAGATGAGCCTTCTGTGTCTTAAGGTAAAGCAGCAATACAAGGTTGCAGCTTAGATTACATCTGAGGAATAACAACGTGTTTACCATGTACTTGCATGGTAATCTTTCACTTTTATGTTGTAAGTGCCAGTGGCTTTCCTGTTTTATTGGGTATTACTTTTGCTTTATGGAGCAATTTTCACATTGCGCCCTTGATGATAGTGGCCTCACTCTCACTTAGCACCAGCAGAGCAAGGCCCAGTGTTGAGCACACAGCACAAAGGCTTGATTATGGAGTGCTAAACTAATGATTGCCAATGAGTGGCTGTTTTCACCACAGAGCGGAATGATTTCTCTGTCGCTGGGTGTTAATGATTCCTTTTAAGGAGATGAAATCTGATCCCTGGGGAAAGCCATCCTGAATGGCTGCAGGTAGATTTTTCAGTCTTGTGTTTGAATGATGCAGTGTTGACCCAGAGCAAACTACGGTTCAAACAGTGACAAACACATCAGCAAAAATCGGTCATTTTGACACCTGATCCATCATCAGCAGCTATAAGAGAATGTATTCAACATGTCAGGTTAAAGTGCTGGGACGATTACATCACCTGCAAGTGATCATTTGAAGATCAATACAAGTTTGCTGTCATGTCCAAATGCTGATCAAAAATGAGAGCAACATCACTTGACCACATGTTTGAAGCTTTTCATTATTAATGTCCCATTGAAGTTTGGACTTGTGATAGAGTAGCGGCTGATCTGGTCTAAATAGACTCACAGAACAAATTTGATAAATATAGCATTAAGTAAACATTTATAAATGATTTAGGAAAGAAGAGTGAATCATTCAAATAAATGGGCTTCCTTCATCATTCTCTATAGGTAAAGTCTGAGAGCTGTCTGGTATCCTCTCATTTCTTTATCCAACATAGTCCATCCATCCATCCATCAAGTATACCCCTTTATTCTTATTCATGGTCACAGGGAGTATCTTCAGTGGTCACTGGGCAAGAGGTGGGGTTACACCTGGACAGGTTGCCAGTCCATCACAGGACCACATATAGACAAACAACCAGTCACACACTCACACCAAGGGACAATTTAGAGTTACCAATTAACTTCCAGAATATTTTTGGTCAACCCACTGTGCCACAGTGCAGCCCAACCCAACATAGTCTTAAAGAAAAACAAATTGAATGTTATTTAATCCAAATTTACAAAAACTGTTTTATTTTTAAACTCCTACATTAAAGGAGAACGCCCGTTTTTTGCAATTGGGGCCTTATTTATTCTGTGAGATGTGTTTTACTCGTCATCAGTGGTACTTTTTTGCGATTCGGATTCGTCTCGGAGATTTTTGATTCACACGGCAAACACCTAAACGAGCCAATAAACGAGAATAAACGAGAGTCAGTTGGGCCTGCGTTCGCCGCTGCGGCGAACGCAGGCCCGAGACGTCTCCGAGACGAATCCGAATCGCAAAAAAGTACCACTGATGACGAGTAAAACACATCTCACAGAATAAATAAGGCCCCAATTGCAAAAAATGGGCGTTCTCCTTTAAGTGTGTCATCCATTTATTTTCCATAACCACTAGATTTTTTTAGGGTCATGGGGAGCTGGTGCCCATCCCTCATACAGTGATCTGACATCCCTGTGTTGAGATGATCCCTTCAAAGACTAAATTGATCACTGAAATTCTAAAATGTTATTGTGACAAAGGCTTATAATCTTTTTACTAAAATTACTTTTAATATTAAAGTTTTATTTCCTTCTGATAGTTTATGAAGGAGTGCATTGAGCTAAATTAATGAAAATTCAGTTGGTTCACATTTTAAGGTTTTGTTTTCATTTCAGTCAACAAACACATTTTTTTCAAAAGCAAAATTTTATGCTGTTTAAAAATTTTAAATCTAACAAGATCAATATATTTGGTTGCCAACTTATGTTTAAGTATTGTTTTAATATCTCTATAAGTCCTGATATAATAAAGACGTTTGAGTCACTCTATTTCTTATCTACACACTCAGCTTTTTACATCAAATAACTGATGGC
Source organism: Pachypanchax playfairii (assembly GCA_006937955.1). Lineage (NCBI taxonomy): Eukaryota > Metazoa > Chordata > Actinopteri > Cyprinodontiformes > Aplocheilidae > Pachypanchax > Pachypanchax playfairii. The sequence continues at coordinate 1,390,757 of SSNP01000137.1, read as the reverse complement.
ATATTTTTCAGGGCTTGGCGTTTTCCTTTTGGAGGAAGTTTTGCATGACTTTTTACACTTATATATTTCTCACAACACTTCTATATTAAAGAAGAAAGATTTGAAAATTAAAACAGCTAGTTTGCATTTAAATTTCAATAATTTTTCTAATGACAAAAAGAACCTATTTAGAAATGAGATACAGATTTTGAGTCTCATATCCCTCACACTTACAGTCATTGCCTGATACAATTCTTTTATACTTTATATGAAACATGAACTTAAAAAATACACATGTACGTATATTTCTAAAATTTATAATATAAATTTATAATATACAATTTATAAATTCAATTTTTGCTGAATTCTGATGTTGAAACTCAAGGCTGATGTCATGCTGTTCCGAGTTTGGGTTACTTAAAAAAATGATTTTTTCTACATTTCCTCATTTGTCAGGCAGTAAGACACTCCATCATCTTCACTATGTCACGCTCAGTTGGCATCTTCATTGAGACCATAGGTAGGTTGTTTGTCAAATACTGAGTGCTTTGATAAATAACCACGTTAGTGAATGCCAGCAGACTTTTCATAAAGGATCCCGGCAGATGTTTTGTCACAGTTCTGGAAAATATGGTAATGCAAGGTGACATTTTTTTTTTCTTTTGGTGTAGATTTCTTTTTGGTCAGTGATGTAAATGTTGCATGGATTAATGTGTTCTGTAGGTTTCCTATTCAATAGCTCAGTCTATTGTAAACAAAAAAATAATAAAGAATAAAGAAAGTTTAATGCAAATAAAAATGGGATGCATACTTTATATCTTAACCAAAACTAAACTCAAAACATACCATGCTTAAAACAATACATGGCCAAACACACAAAACAGAGAAAAAAATCTCTAAACAAGAAAATAAGATTAATTCTAAATTACTGAATATAGACATGAAAAATAAACTGCTTACACAACGTGTCCATGGTCTTCAATGCTTTGGAAGTGTTAAGTTGTTTATTTTGATGAGAACCAAATATTTCAATATAAACACAGTTCGGTCTTTGTTTTTACTGCTACCTTCAGAAACACAGAAGCTACATGCCAAAGAGATTAACCTTCTCTACATTTAGCTCGATTTAATATATCATCTTTTTATTGCAACTTACAACCTGAGCTCTTATTTGTGTTGGAGTGGGTCTGTAAACAAAACTCTGTAATCATCAGTCTGTGTTAACACTGTTTTTTGGTTCATTTATTACCAGGGTGCGATTTGATGGGTGTGATGGCAGGGATTTACCCCCCTCTGCTTTTGATGCCCCCCCCTCTGGTCATTCATTTTTTATCCCTGGGGGGATAAGTTATTTTTCTTCTTCTTTCTCATCCAACGGTCCATATTTGCCAACCCTGCCAAATTTCAATGCTCCTCCCGAAAATCTTTTAATTATCGTTTAATTAGTTAACAGTCCATAATAATTGCGTAAGTTATTTCTTCAAATAAATAAGCAGCGCGTGTTTAATGTGTGCATGTATATGCACCCCCCACCTCGCTGCGGCCCTTTTGAAAGTGAAAACAAAAATTTTTCACAAATGTTACACTGGTTATTACATGAAAGATGTAATAAAATAGTCTTATCAAACCGTTTTTACACAAAAACAACAAAAAATAAATTCTTAAACTGAAAAAAATGGTGCCAAACTTTCTCACATATGTGTTGTTTTACTGCACTATAACATCCTCTGCATGTGTAAAAAGCAGATAGTGCTTTGCTTTATCTCCTTCATTTACTCAGCAGCCTGCTGCTGAAGCAGCTCCTAAAGATTAAATCAGGTCCGACTCAGTGGCTCTACACTGCGCAACTGTAGTTTAAAAATGCATGTCACTTGGGTTAATAAATTAAAGTCCACAGAGATATTTATTTTACTTTACAGCAAAAAGTTGAGTTGCATTTAAAAAGCGTTGTTAATCACTTATAATTCATTAACATTTATGTTATCAATTAGTGAAAACATTTAGTTCTATAAATTAATGTTGCGCATTAGTTTAAACAGATTATTCTGTAGACTCCACCATTTGGTGGAGCTTTCCATTGTTTAATCAGATTGCACAACGGCTGTTTGGGTTTATTAATTATTTACTCCACAAAAAAAAAAAAACACAGAAGAGTGAGGAAATTTTGTATGAATCTACTTCAAACTTTAAACATACACTGCCTGGCCAACAAAAAAAAGTCGCCACCTGGATTTAACTAAGCAAACAGGTACGAGCCTCCTGTTGGTAAATGGTAAATAGCGTGTACTTGTATAGCGCATTTCTTAATGACTTAACAACTCCTAAAGTGCTTCACACCATAGTTTGCCATTCACCCATTCACACACACGCTTCACACGATAATTAATGCATGGGCAGTTATCTTTCAGCTGGCAACAAGTTGGCTGAAACAATGAGTTGCTTCTCATTTCTTAAACAACCATGTCGAAAGACATCCTGTGGTCGTGGAAAAGATGTTTGTCTGTCTGAGAAGGGTCAAATCATTAGCATCAAGCAGCAAAAACCTTTAAGGAGATTGCACAACCCACTGAAATTGGGTTCAGAACTGTCCTACGCATTATTAAAAACTGGAAGGATAGTGGGGACCCATCATTGTCAAGGAAAAAATGTGGCCGGAAAAAAATTCTGATTGTGATCGGTGATTTGGTGAAATTAAATCAAAGAAACACACACAGTGTGAAAGGAACTCAAAGGATTGGAACTGAATAACTGTGTAGGCGTAAGAAAATCAGCATTAAGCATGAAGATTGGACTCTGGAGCAATGGAAGAAGGTCATATGGTCTGATGAGTCCAGATTTACCCTGCCCCAGAGTGATGGGTACATCAGGGTAAGAAGAGAGGTAGCTGAAGTGATGCACCCATCGTGCCTAGTGCCTACTGTACAAGCCTGTGGGGGCAGTACTATGATGGTCAGATCGAGGTTCAGCAACAGTATGTTCTCAAACAATGACTATGTTTACATGCTGTCAATCTTCGGGTTATGTTCAGGTTAAGGGTTTCTGAAACATTCAGAATAACCCATTAACATGTGTGAGCAGAGAGAGTTACTCCTGTATACATGGAGCACGGTTAGAGTTTGGATGTACGGACAACCTTAAGACACAATATGCGTCATTTCCATAACTTTTCAGTCACCTTCCTGTAAATCTCACTATCTCTGTACTTTGTGCTGTCAACAAAAGACATTATATTCATGGTTTTCACCACACTAATAAAGAAATTGGTTTCCTCGCTCTAAAAGTTTGGTGCTGTGCTGCATCTCGCTATGTTTATCTCTACTTCCTGTTTACTTCTGCATATGGGTTTTTGTATGCGCCAGAAAGCGGATACAAGAAGTCCTCTACACAAAAGAACAAGTTTCCTTTTGAATAGAACACAAATTAATCTTCCTTTTGATGGGGATATTCCAATACGCGTTTACATGACCAAATATTTGGGTCAGAAAAGGGTTACCCCATGTCTCATATTCAGGTTTTTAAAAACCCAGTTATGAGCATATTCTGGTTTTTGCTGGCGTTTACATGGCCGTGCGTGACTGCGTTATTGCTAATATTCCAGTTTTGAACGAGTTATTGGCTGCATGTAAATCAGTAACTGAGGCCAGACTGAATATACTGAATGACCAGGTTGTTCTGCGCTGCAAGATAGATTCTTGTGAGATTTGGAGTTTTCCAAACCCATGAAAATCAGTCTTGTACCGCGCTACTGAAAACCGTCTATTTCAGTCAAAAAAATGTTCGAACCAATTATTGTGCTTTGGGGCAGGTGTTCAGGTATGATTGGGAGCAAGTGTCCAGGCAGGCAAAGCAAAACAAACATGGCTGTGCCGGTGGATGTACGTATAAAAGCGGCTATTGAATCTGTTTTAGGAGAACTAGAGACGTTGAAAAATGAGCAAAGGTAAGAAACTTTGTGCATTTCTTGATGGTAAAGATGTGCTTTACTTTTCTTAGTGGTAACAATGCGTGTGTTTTTCTCATGAATGGATTTGCAAGAGCTTGATTTACTGTGATTGGCTAAAAATGAATCATCAAAGGCAGACACTTGCTGGCTCATCCTCCAATCAGCTTAAAATATTATGCCAGATGTCCCTCCATTTTATAAACGGTTTCAAATGGAGTGGTTCCAGATGTATGTGTGTCCCCAACTTGATAAGAGGTGGGGCTACACATAGATCTGGCAGAGCCAGGTTAGGTTGTTCCATTAATGGATTTTTTCTTCCCTGATGGCACGGGCATATTTCAAGATGACAATGAAGGATTCTTCAGGCTCAAATTGTAAAAGAGTGGTTCAGGGGGCATGAGACATCATTTTCACCACAGAGTTCGAACCTTAATGCCATTGAGAGTCTTTGGGATGTGCTGGAGAAGAATTTGTACAACGGTCAGACTTTACATCATCAATGCAAGAGCTTGTTGAAAAATTAATGCAACACTGGATGGAAATAAATATTATGAGAATGCAGAAGCTCATCAAAACAATGCCACAGTGAACGCATCGTAATCAAAGCTAAAGGCCGTCCAACAAAATATTAGAGTGTGCAACCATTTTTTTTGGGGGGGTGGCAAATCGTTTTTGGGCCAGGCATTGTATATTTCTGGATAATTCATTGTGAGTTGCTGATTTCAAGATGAAAGGGAAAGTCATCTTTGGGTGCATTACACTGTCAGTGAAAGGAGGATTTAAAATGTTGTTTAGCCTGGTCCAACAGATAATGTCACACTCACACTGTGACACCATAATTTGTCACCAGTAAAGAAAACATGCTGGTGAGGGTAGCTTCACTCTCTGATTTTCTAAAGAAGACAAGCAGTCTTTTCTTATAGCCTGACATCAGTTTTTAAAGTGTTCATACAACATCTGAGACATACTTTGGTCAATCCACCAATGAACAAAATCAAACTGTAATCTTCATTGTCAGGAGCCTGGGTTAGGGTCTGTGTTTTTGTTTGTTTATTTTGGGCCTTTTCCTACTTTCGGTTGCTCCCACATTCTCTCCCCTCCCCTCTGGTTGTTTTGTTTCCTCCTTTTACTTTTTGCTGCAGGTCACCAGGAGGCAGGAATCAGGCTGATTAATCATGGACCGTTTATCCTGCAGATACACCTAAGAGCTATCTACTGCAATCATGTTAACAGCTTCATAAACCAGGGCTTCACAATCATTTGATGCAGGACCGTTGTACCGTTTGGGTGACTTTGGCCTCATGTTGTTGAATGTTTTGTATATTTAGTGTGTTTTTGAATCAAGTTTAATGTGTCACGTTTCCTTCCACTGTGTGAAGGTTTTACTCTTGGATTTTTGAACTCACGTAACGGATCATCACTCACGCCGGCCTGTGTCTGCTTGAACCGTTCACAACATCATCTTCAGTCTGGAAACCATAACCTTCCACTTCCACTCGATCAGGAGATGCATCTCCAAATAAGTAGTAAATATTTGCACTACCATTAAACTTATATTTGTACAGAAATTGCAAAATGTCTAATGTTTATAAAGACCATGCTGTATCTAGCAATAACGATATTTCCACTAATTGTCCCAGTGTTACTGTTAGGTGTCAGTGGTTGTGTGCATGTGTTTGTCCTCCTTACTTGTTTCACTGAAGGGGTGTGGCCGACAGTTGCTGCACCAGGTGTTCCTCATCTCACCATCAGGAAGCTGTACTGAAAAATAGGGAGCGGTGACACGATGCCGACGCCAGATGGTTTCACAGCCTAGCGTGGTAACAAGGCTGTCTTACCTTGAGTTCACTCTTAAGCTAAGAATTGCTAATAATCCTGTCTGCTGTCAGCAGTATTACTCACATGCTGTTTCCTGTGCAGGATCTCCCGATCATCTCCTCTCCTCTGCGGTTCCTGTGCCACATTCTCTGGGTCTTCTCCTCCTCCATGATTCCCGTGCCTCACATCCTGGGTCTCCTCCTCTGCGGGTTCCATCCCACGTCTCCTGGATCTCCTCCTGCTCCAGACGGTTTCCACACTGTTTCTCCAGTTCGCCTCTTATCCTGGTTCCTCCAGCCACGGCGCTGCACCACTCCCCGTCTACCACTCCCGCCAGTTCCCACACTGGCCAGCGCCAGTATCTGCTCACCCTCCATCAAAACCATCTGCAAGATCAATCTGCTCCGATCACACCCACGCCAACCTTAGCCACTGTCACCTCACAACCTTTCCTCCCAGACAACAACTCCCCCTCAAACCATCCTGGGCCTTCAGCGCAGTCACCTCTTCCACCCTTGTGAAGGACTTCCTTTTATAGTCCAGTTTCCACTTACTTACCAAGTAAAATGTTGAGTTTTACTTAGAAACATTGCAGGAGATAAGATGGTAAACGTGTCTATTGATCACATGGAAAAGTGGCCAATGTATCAGTAATTATATGGTAAGAACCTGGTAACACCATGGAAACAATCCAGACTTCCTTTTACAGTCCAGTTTCCACTTACTTACTGAGTAAATACTAAGAACATTTGCAAGCACATACCCAGTATTTAAGATGTACCAGGGTCCTAGAGGAAAACATCCTGCAGGTGTAGAAGGCTAGGGTTAGGTAAGTTCAAGGTAAATGCTTAAAAAAAACTCTGCAGGACATGTAAGGAAAGGTAATTTATTGGAAGGTATTACCTTAGTTTTTGTTATTACAATCTGAACTGATCACAACCTAATTGAGTTGACGGGTAATAGTGGAGGTTTTTCCTAGTAAATCCAGCAATACTTTCTCTGTATTTACCTACTTATTACATGTGGTAATTACCCAATATGCTATAATTTTCCATATATGTATCGGGTAAATTCCAAGTAATATCTTCTGTACTTACTCTGTAATTACCTTCTTAATACACATGGTAATTACCAGTAACACACCAAGAGTTACCATATAAGTACCAGGTAATGTCCTGGTAATTAGGGGACTGTAAAAGGAAGCATTACCAATACGTTTAAACTTTATTCATTAAACTCTTTGAACTTTTCTTCCTTTGTCAGTCTGAGGTTGTTGCTTGACTTAGGGTTCATGGAAAACACAGCAGTCATGACAATTATTTTGACCCCCTATTGTATATTAGGAATCTGGTGTCCTAATATACACCTGGCAGTTTAGAGGACCTCACAAGGTCAAAGTAATACAGTAAAACCTCACTATAGTGGACGCTGACGGGACCAGACATTTTGTCCATTATGGTTGGGTGTCCACCCCGGAGGGGTAGGGTGTCCGGGTGTTCTGTCAACTAGGAATGTCTGTAAACCATTGTCATGGACATTTCCTCAGTACATCAGATTAATTTATGAACTAGTGCGTGGTCAAATCCCCTTCTGAATATGTCTCAACTTTGAATAAAAGTTAGCAAGGTGAATTTTCACAGATTTTATTTTTTAGGTAGACAAAAAGTGTCCGTTGTCTTGAACAGCGGGGTGTCCAGAGAGGTTATATAAGTAGTACAAATGCTTTGTCAACCCAAAACCTGTCTGCTGGGCAGGGGTGTCACTGTGCATGTGTGTGTGTGTGTGTGTGTGTGTGGGCTTGTTTTTCTGACCTCCTGAGGACCAGTTTCCTGACTTTTACTATCTTTCTGGGGTCCGAGGGTTCTTGTGGGGACCGAAGCCTGGTCCCCATGAGGGGGACTCCCCTTTTTAGGGTTAGGGGTTAGGTTTATAGGTATGGTGTGAATAGAGTTTTAGTTAGTCTTAGGGTTAGTTATAGATCAGTAATGGTTAAGGTTAGGAAAAGGGTTTGGGTTAGGTATAAATCTAGTTACTAAAATCAATGGAAGTCAATGGACGGTCCCCATAAGGATACCAAAACACACTTGTGTGTGTGTGTGTGTGTGTGTATATATATATATATTCTGAAGCTAACAATTCACAGTAATAGGAAGAGGCCATTTCACACAAATTTCATGACTTTGTGGTTATTTCTGAAGTATTGACCTGTAATATGAAACATTTTATATCTAAAAAATGTTAAGAAACATTGATTTACAGACCTTTCAATCTATCTGCATAAAGATTTGACTGGCTTCTTCTGGCTTCGGGCTGCGACTCATTGTATGAGAATTTGCTGGACTCAGATTGGCTAACAAACTAGCCTATGAGAGCAAGGCTTCCTGTTTCCTTCCACGCTGCACATGGCAACAGCACATCGAGTCTCTTCCGGTTTGATACGTGTTTATGCCAACTGCTTTTAGCCAGCAGCATGCTAGGAGTGGTTTGAACTGCGGGAGCTGATGAATACTAATGAGCAAAGGAGTTGTGACGAAACAAATACAGGTTGTTCGAACTTGGGTGTTATTGCCATGTGCATAGTTTGAGAGATAAAAACTGAAAGAGAAGTTGTTGTGGTGTTTTCACAACCAGTATGAAGGTAAGAACACCTGTGGAGCTAAAATATTCAACAGAAACCTCAGAAAAACTATTTTAAATGGAATGGCCTCTTTGAAATAATCCCAAACAATCCGATAAGGAAGTTGAGCTTGGGAGTTTTCTCTGGGCCCTTGGCATATTATTGACTCCTGAATTGTTTCTCCAGAGGGAAGGCCACTATATTATTGTTTTTCTTTTATCTCAGTTCTGTTAACTCCGAGAACTCAGCAAGACAGAAACTGTCTGAACACAATTCAGGTTATTATGTTTGTCATGTTTCATCCTGCCCCATCTCCTGTCTAACTGTCTGTGTTTAATGTTTTCCACACCTTTTTATATTAGTCCTCTCCAGTGAATGTGTTTTTGTTCTTAGTTAGAGTTGCCCTGTGTGTATTTAGTTTCACCTTAATTTTTATTTTGTGTCTGTGTTCTTGTTTTTCTACCCTACTGAGGATCAGTTTTGAGATATTTACTATCCTTCTGGTGACCGAGGGTTCTTGTGGGAATCGAAGCCCAGGCCTCATACAGGGGACTCCCCTTTTTAGGGTTAGGGTTGAGCTTTAGAGGTATGGTATGGAATAGAGTTTTAGTTAGGCTTAGGGTTAGGTATAGATCAATAATGGTTAAGGTTAGGAAAAGGGTTTGGGTTAGGCATAAATCCAGTTACTAAAATCAGTGAAAGTCAATGAACAGGCCCCACCCTTTACCCTGACCTTTTAGCTTTAGTTTAGTTCTGTGTTCTTATGTCTAGCCTGGCGTGTTGATTCAGTTTAATATCTTATATTCTGTTTAGTCCCATCTGTTCTGTTTATTAGGTTATTAGTTTTGAGTTTGGTATTACTTTGTCCCTTTAATGTTTAGTTTCACTTCAGTACTGTGTTTTGCATATGCAGACCTCTATCTCACTTAGCATTGTATTTTGGTTCATGTCTTTCGCCTGTCTGTTTGTCAGTTAGACTCATACCCTGCACCTGTGTCACCTCAAGCATCCTTGTGTCTCACGTCTCAAGTCTGTTGATTGTTTATGTTACTCACGAGCCATGACCTGTCGGTCAGCTATTTTGTCTGTTTTGCCCTGTCGGTTTTTAGACTTTTTGGACTGCTTTTGGATTTTGCCTCTGTCTGCTCCCCTATTGGAACCATTAACCATCTGTGTGTGGACTATCCGGTACTCGGCTCCTGTTTGGACTCTGACATTGCCTCTGCCCGCTCACTCATCAACTTGTAAGTCATCTCAGAGTGTTTCACTTGCTGCTTGCAGTTCTGTATGCTGTGCATAACTATTGCTCCCACAGTGCTGCCATATTCATCACCCATATTCTGTAAATAAACTCTCAAGTGCACCGTGTCTATAGGCTTTTGTCCATCTCTCTGCATTTGAGTTCAATTCATAACAATAGCTACGTTTACATGGGCACATTTAATCAGAATAAACGCCCAATCGGATAAAAAAGACGTCATGTAAACATGTCAATCAGAATGTTTTGATCCGATGCAGCCTGATCAGAAAGAAATTTACTTCCGATCGAGAGGGGTGGTTTTGTCCGATCTTCAGACGTGCATGTATACACCCATTCGGAAAGAAAGGGTGAAAAGAGCCCTTTGCGCATGCGTACAACTTCAGCGTGACGTCTTTCCGCTTTCGCAGACCCAAGCAGAAAACATAGCGGGAAGTAAACAGAAGTGGTCTGCTGGTGCAGTCATCCTGTCATCCTGCTCTCCTCTCCTGTGGCGGAGGAGCAGTAGCAATATGTATTCAGCCGCTAGCTTGGTTAATGCGACCAGTAAAAACCCAAACATAAAGGTAATCACTCGCAGAGGGTCCATATTGGGGAAAACGTGAGTCAGCTCGAGCACACGATGGGGCGGGAAAGACGTGCAGAAAGGACGGAGTTTGTTTACTTTTTTTTCTTCCCCCGGAAAGACAACTCGCTGTGCGCATGCTCAACTCATTTAACCTGATTGAGTGCTTGGTGCATGTGTACTCATGACATGATCAGATCATTTCAGTTAGTGTCCATGTAAACAGGGATTTGGGAATTCCGATCGACCAAGATTTTGATCAGATTGGGGAAATTTGGCTCATGTAAACGTAGCTACTGTTAGGATTTGGGTTAGCTTGGGTTCTCCTGAGCTTTCCCTTTAGTTATGCCGCTATAGTCTTAGACTGCCAGAGGACATACTGACCATATTTCTTCAGTCTGCCATCTTTACTGTCCGTGTTTATATTTATTATCATTGTTACTATTAACTTTGTCTTTGTTTAACTTTATATAGACATGATGACTGGCCCAAATCCATCAGTGTTTGTGTCTCTTTCCTGTTGAGGCAAAAGGCTGCTCATCCTCTGATAGAGATTCTTGCTGTTAACAGGGATTTATTCCTCTCACTGTCACAAATCGTGCTGCTCGGGATGGAAGATTGTGTTGACTTGATGATTCACCCATTGGCTGGCTCCTTAGATCGGAAATGTTTATTTTTACTAACTGACTTGATGTTTCTGTAAAGCGCCTTGAGATTACCTTTGTTATAAACTAGCATATTGAATTGAAATGCTACTTCTAATGTTGCTTCATTTGATGAGAAGCCAGTGGGAGGGATAGGATGGATTGTTTTTTTTATTTATCTAATTGAAAAAAATGAACAATTAAATTTCAAGTTTATCATCACTGGGAGTTATAAGGAACTTAGATTTTTCATCGGTATGGCCACAGTACTAAAAAGAAACCCAGTCTTGTTCTCCTCCACTTGGGATAAATAATATTAATTCTATGATTTCTAAGCTCTTGATTTATATGAATAGATTGTCTCTCTAGATTATGATTTAGTGGCCTGTTTTTTTATTTTTATTTCCAACCTTTTAAATGCTTGTTTTCAAATATTTAGCTCTGAATTAAACCAAGGAATCAGCCTCCCTATGACTGATAACCTTCAATTTTAGAGGATAAATGTTGTCTGATGAGGTCTGCATTAAAGGGGACATATCATGAAAATTCCACTTTTTTAGCCCTTAAATGCTTTGTGAAGTGAATTTAGAGTGTCTAGGAATGCAAAAAGTTGAAATTTGTCACTCCATGTGTTGTGGAGATATTTTTGTAAAAATAGGTCATATTTTTCAAGCCGTTCAGCCCTGGAAATGCCAAATATGGTCATGGACTTCTGGCTAAAGGCAGAGTGAATCAACCATCTTTATTTCTCACTTTGAGTTTGTAGTCAGTATGTTGAAAGTAGAAGTGTCAAAATGTTTTGTTGTTGGGTGTATTAATAGCAAGTAGGGTGGCCATATGTCCAGCTTTAAGTCCGGAATTTAAAAGGAGTGTCTGCCTACTGGCGCACCATCAAGATGGACACCCATTTGTCCTCCTTTTGACATAAATCTTTTTTCCCATTTGTGTTTTCTTTGCCTGAACAGAGTAGTGTTGTGTCGTTCGGGAACGTAACGGCTCTAAGAGCCGGCTCTTTGAAGTGAACGACTGGAGCCTGCTCCTCATTGGGAGCCGTGGGGTTATTTTTTTGCCTAAAATACTATATTCTCTAATAATTTTGTCCTTTTAAAATATCAAGTTTCCAGGAAGAATCCAAATTTCAGAGTTCCTTGTTGTCAAATTCAAATCCTGCGGTTCATTTAGAAAAAAAAAACGTCTGCTCTCAGCTGGTCACACCCTCCCTGATTTTTCCATTGGGTTGCCAGTTCTGATGTTTATTCTCGTTTTGTTTCTCTTGTATTTGTTCAATTTTTAGGACTATCTGAAGGCCTATTTGTTCAACATTGAGTTTTCCTAAGTGCGTTTGAATGCCCTATCATATGCAGCTCTGCTGCTTGTTTGGAAGAATGTCGTGGTTTCTTACTGTTTGTTGCTGGTTGTTGTAGAATTACAGCTTCTTGTGTTGAAGACTTGGCCACCTTGCAGACTCACATTTGATTCATTATGGAACCAGGAAGTCTAGACGTGTAAATAATGATTCCGGTCCGGACTAGCTTTTTTAAAATGACCGAAACTAGCGACCAATCAGCCAGCTGAGATCAATATCTGTGACAATGTGACTTTATTTTCAACATTGGTGGAACATTAGACTGTTGTGTGAGTATTTCACAGTAAAATCCTTATATGCTGTACCTTTAAAGCTTTAACATTAACAACAAGACAATCAGTTTGTGAGGAAGTCAAATTTTTGTTGCTCCCTTCTGTTACAATGTCCAGTGGGGTTAAAGAAAACAATAATGGTAGAGATTATTTCAATTTAGTAGCAGGATTCTCTGACAAACATCTGCTGTAATGAAATTTTCACTGAAACTGTGAAAATCCATCAGTGTAAACTCAACAATTATCACAAAAAATGATCAAACAAGACAGGGTTGTGAATAAATACTTTTAGCTGCTCACTCTCAATGTAAAACCAAGATCTAAAGTATGATGAATAGAGGGAGTTATCTTGTATACATTTTGGGAAAAACTATTGAATTGGATACATCACTAAATGCAAAATCACTTTCAACATGAATATTGAAATCTCTGAAATTACAGCGTCCATCAGAAAAACACTTTAAAATAAAAATGAAGGGGGTAAAAATTGTTTACAAAGTTTCATAAATTCCTTGTCATAATACATTATTGCAAATACAGATTGAACATTAATTTTCACAAGTGACTTCAAATGAGAATTTGCTTTTAGCTGAAAAGGCAAAGAAAAAAAGGTTCCAAGTTTCTCCTTGTGAAATACAACAAATGCAATGTTCTGTAGTAGCTCACATGAAAGAAATGTTATGCAACAGCTGGAAGGTTGATAACAGTTTGATTTCCTGTACTTCCATGCATCTTCAGCAAAGACATAAACTGCCTCCAGTGTGTGAGTATATGATATGAGAAAAAGTTCAAGCGGTAAAAAGCCAAAATGATGCATTTGTAAACAAGAAACCCAAAATAATCCCACAAATCACGAACTGCTTTTATGGTGCTTTTATTTTGAAGATGTGAGGCGGCGTTTACGAGCACCATCCAGTTAGACTCAAACACAATTTGAGAATGACTGAGTTAGAGTAATGACAATGGAAGTCACCCCTCCTTTCCAATGGACACACAACAGATGCATAAGGTTAGTGACGCATAATATGCGGCTGATTGCTGCCATTAAAGTCAATGGGACCGTTTCCACTGGGTGCAAAGCAGGACGAATGAGACGTGTCTCAGAAGCGTCTCAGAAGTGTAGTGCCACTGGCTTTACGCGGCAGTTCTAATTTTTACTCACTATGCTTCTAAAATACATCAAGTTCCGCAGTTTAGTTTGGACCAGACAGGAAATCAGGCATTGAAATGTAAAACACCCGAAAGTTTCAAGATAAAAGGACACATGCAGATTTCCGTTTACAAGACTTCAAAAGGGACAGTACCTGTGATGAGTTTTAAGTCCGTAGGTGCTGGGAAAATAAACCACATACCTTCTGAGTACATGCTGTGGTCTTTCGCCCTGCTTTTTGTTGTGTTTACTGACGAAATCACATCTCCTGGGACCAGTTGGATGGGATGCTTTACGTGAGTGATACGCATCTGAAGCGCTCCCAGTGGGAAGGGACACGCGGCTTATTGCACGAGCAAAACGCTATGCGCTGTTGAAGCGTTCAGTGTTAATGAGGGGTTACTCAACAGTTACATGATCCATGCAGCTCAGATAGTTCCAGAATTTGTTTGTTAATAGCAGAGGATTAGAGACTGCAATTTTTTAAAAACCTGGTAAATAGATTAATTGATCTAAATCGTTTATATGTAAAGATTTGTTGCATGACAGAATTAGAGCAAGAAGTCTGCATTTTCTGCCTTTTTGACCAGCTAAATTGATCTTTGTGGCAAGTGTTGCTTATTGACTCCTTAAGCTTTTACTGTTTGAATAAATGAGCTCTGATGCTTTGTCGTATGCTTAGATGAAGGGAAACCAACAAATCTTTTAAAGGGACTGTATCATACTATTTTACAGTTTTCAACATCTGGGATCGGCACATATGTGATAAAACCTTACTGTTTGAGTTATATTCACTTCATTTGTCCTGAGATATAACTTATATTTTCGAGTTATTCTGTGACCAGGAAGTAAAAACACTCGGTTAACCTAAAACCCCGCCTCCCAACTGTGAGTGCGATTGGTCTGTTTAGAAACTAAATAAACTTCTATAACTCTCGCAGCCAAATGCACATTTTCGACGAGAAATTTTTTGAATGAAATACAACGAAATGGAGGTGCTAATTTGTCAGAGGACGCTCGGTGGTGTGGAGCGTCTGGAGGTAAGGGCGGTCCACTTGCGACTGGATGCGATCCGACCCGGGAGATGACACCAAGACTGGAATCGGACGGGTGAAGTGAGACAGGTCGTAGGCGAGGAGCGGGCTTCTGGAGGCAGCGACCGTAATCGCTGACCGCGAGACCAGCAGCCAAGAACGAGGCTGACAGAGAGAGAGAGAGAGATCGACCGGGACAGGTCTGAGGCTGGATTAATGAGAAGGTTAAACTGCAGCACGGAGGCTAACAGGAGCTCGTGGCAAACGGGACGTATGACTGAACGCTGGCAGGGTGAGTGACTGTGTCTTTTATCCGGTGGTGGGATGGGCTGCGGTGACGTGGAGCTCAGCTGTAAAGCTGTATTCATACTGATATGTGATTAGCAGGGTCGAGTTGATAAGTCTTTATTAGCAGAACATGCTAATAAAGAGCAGCAGGTGGTTGAAGTGTGGGAACTCTGGGCTGTAGGTTAGACATCTGCCGTGATGAGCTCCTGACAAATTGTTTCGGACTCTCACAGCTCGCCTCGTACCTACTACAGGGGCAGCAGGGATTGGTCAGAAACTTCCTGATAACACAGTGTGACGTAGAGGGTAAAGCAGCTGCTCAGAGCGCAGGTTTCAGGAGGATTACTCGGGAATGCACGAATTAAGCCAAAAACCACTCTGGAGGTCTTTTAAATAAAGAAATAGCACCACAACATGGTTAAAAGCTCCAAAAAGTTGATTTTTCATGATAAAGCACCTTTAATAGAATAGAGCCTATAAAAACAATTCATGTGGGTTATGTGAATTGTTATTGTATTAGTTACCATATTAACTGTGAGTCCATGTAATATCAAGATCTTTATTTATTTGCTTTCAGAAGCTGAAACATACAGTCTGTAGAAGGAATCCTTAAAACCCGAGACAGCTGGAGCAGTTTGTTTATGAAGAGTGAGTTAAAACATCTGTTGACAGCTGCAGAGGTCTCATCGAAAATTGCAGAAATCCCTTGATTACAGTGACCTCAAAATGTTCCACAACAAAATATTCAGTTAAGGGTACCATCATTTTTGACCTGGTCAGTTTCATTAGCATGTTTGTTGTTGATGTGAACCAAAATTCAAAAGTAATTACTGATTTTCTTTTATATTTACTATACAAATTTAAAACTCCTCAGCTGAAAATAAGTCTCTTTTAACTCCAGACAAAGACAGTAAGTACTGAAGTGTTACTTCTGGTGACCCACTTCTTAAAAACACACTATAACAAGTGTGTGATTTGTCGTGGGGGATTTTATTTCCTCTTTCTCGTCCGACCATACTTGCCAACCCTCTCGATTTTCCTGGGAGAATCTCAAATTTTAATGCTCTCCTGGGACCATCATTCTCCTGAATTTCTCCCGATTTCCACCTGGATAACAATATTGCTAAGCCGTCCGTCACCAGGCGCTGTTTCCGGCCGGACAATACTAACGGTTACACCTTGAAGTCACCACCATCTGTTGCACAGGTACTGCTATTTAATTAGTTAAAGCTGGTAATGTTCGAGAGCTAGCAAGATTTAAAACTAGCAGCTCCTCTAAACCCCTCCCCCTTCCCACCATGGACTTGCTTCAAGCCGCGCCTCCCTCCTAAACTTGGAACTCGCATCTGCCGGCAGAACTCAGCAGGGTGCTCAGCTTTACCAATGTTGACTCTCGTTTGTCCTCTCGTTTTATCCAGAGCTTTTCTCGTAGCAGCTTTTTCTGCCTCTGACTTTCTTTTTTTTGGCAGTTTAGCAGGGTGAGCCGTGACAAGTAGCGAGGAGCGAGAGGGCGTGATAGAAGGGGTGCAGGCAAGGTATCTGATTGGTTCCTCTCCTCTTCTCTGGAAATGACCAATCACCGCCATCTGGTGCGGAGGACCGTGGTTGGTCAGAGTTATTGTAGGCTTGCAAGTCTCAGAGAGGTCTGATTTTTTTCGCTCCCTTTTATGAATACACAATGCATTGACCACTCTCAGTATGAAAGGACCTTTTCACCCAGTATAAAAAAAGTGTTTCTGAACAGGATTACCAACTCCAGCTTTAACTCACGTTATTACTGTGGACTGTTATTTTGTCAAATAGTAAGTACCGTGTTTAAAGCAGTACTGAATAGCTTTTCCGCAGCTGTGTCTCAGACAGCCGTTGCTCGAACTGGTGTTCTACAGAAACATGATACCTGTTGAGATGTGCTCCACACGTGCCGTTCCACAGTCTTGACTTCAATAAACAGATTTATCGTTTATTTTTGTTTCTATATTTTTCCATGAATACATTTTACCTATCCAATAAATTCTCCCAGGACAGAAACACTAAATATGATGTTATTTTTACTTTCTTTGCATTGTCAGAGCGACAGGCAAATGTTTGGACACACCCACAAGAGAAGGACCCAACAATGGCCGATAAGGACCCAGAGGGCTTTTATATAGAAAATATCTGGGAAGGATCATAAAAATATGTTTAAATAATTAGCAGGATACAACTTTGAATGACATCTCATTATGGAATAAGGTGTCAATTCATACTATGGCAGCATTTTTATTCAGGGCAGCATAAATCACCAGAATACCACTTCCGGCTGAGACCCGAATTACGGAGGTTATTTAGTCCATTGTAAAGCCATCGGAGGGTCAAGAGTGATGTCTGATATGAAGCTGAACGTGTTTTTTGGTGAGTATCCACTTAGACAAGTTTTAAAAATGTAGCTTAAAGTTTTAAAAGGTATTCAGTACTGCTTTAATGTATGTACATACGTACAGTATGTGACGAACCAAGCCACCCACCCCCCGCCGCGGTTCTTTTGCCATTTGAAAGTGAAAAAAAAAATCCCACCCTCCTTTTTTCACAAATCGCACACTGACTATAACCATGCTAGGATCATCTGGAATGATCTGGATATGTAAATGTTTGATAGTGTGAGCAGATGCTTTTTGGATAAACTCATTGCTCTTCTAGTCCATAATTCATCCCTTCCTACTCCTATTGAACCTCGTTCTATGTAAGATGTGCTCCCACTTATTAGTGAAAACATTAGTCTAATATCACAAGGAGGAAGATAAAGCTATCATACCAAAACAGAGCTAAGAGACGAGATATATTATTTAAGAATATTGATCATTTTTAATAAATCAATGAGATGGCAAGAAAAAAAAGGCTGCTCATATGGAAGTCATGCTCAGCTCATGGCCAATCCTGTTTGAAGTGTTTCAGCCTTTCAAGAAAACATAAGCAGATCAAAGAGAAACCAGAGCTGCTAAAAGAGAGGGGGAGGTAAGTGTGGATGAATGAAGAAATTCCTCCAAAAAGGGGAATGGCTTTGGTCCATATTGCAGCGCCAGAAGGGGAGTTGTGCTGCAGCTTGCTGTGCGCCTCTTGTCTGCAGTTGTCTCCTCATGTGAGTGAAACCATTACTACATCTGGCACTTTTTCTGTCAACAAAACTTCAAGTTTAAATCAGTTTGTCAGTTCTTGTCAACAGTCAGTTTCTGAACTTGTTCACATTAGCTTGTATTTCTTTCTTTTTTTTCTGTGCATGGAGTAAAACCATTTTCCAAACGCTGGAGGAAATCTTTAACATTCTTTTTATGGAAAAACAGGGGGCCAATTACAGAGAAAAGCCTTCAAGACTTCCAGAGTTTTTACAGCTGAGTATGTGAAATAATTTCTAGTTAAATATTGTTTTGTTTATACGTTGGTTGGTTTGTTGGTGTGTCCTAATCCAGAGTTTGGCCGTGCAGCACAGGCATGCTTGGCCACATTGATAAACTAGAAACAGAAAACAACATTTTCTGCATCTAGATTTAATAATGAAAACTTTCTTTTCCAAGTTCATGCCAAGAATAATGAATTTCACCCTTTGTATATCTTAAACCCTCCTGTAATTATAAACTGTAGTTGTGTGTAGCAGTGCATCCTGATTATAGTAATTAAATATGCAACACAAAGTTCTGTTAAAAATACAATAACTGATAATTCAGATGTTTGCTAGTAAAGTGCTGTACCTTTATATATATATCTGAGTTTGATATTGCTCTTGCATAAAATTATGGTACTTAAAGTTTGATTTGATTGTTATTGTTTTTCTCCAGAAGAAAACTATATATTTAACATTTACTTTCTTTGATGCCTGATTTTAAAGCATGTAGAAACCTTCTGTCACAAATAATATTTAGTTCAACTTGTTTTTGTTTTCCTAGATTCGAGACAGGAAAACAAAATTGAAAGAATAAAAAAAGGGTTAAACACTCTTTTTTTTGTCTCTGATGAAAAATGCATCTGGATTATACTTCAGCTAGAACAGCTGCTTCAGACTGGAAGAAAACAAATAGATCTGAAATATTTGTATAGATAAAATAAACTAAAGGAAAAATAAAATACATTGAATAATCCATTTTTGGCATGTACAGAGTCTTTAGGTTTTTGTAAAGAAATGCTAAATCTAAGAAAATATTGCTTCATATTTAATTTATAACTAATGTAACTTTCTAATGAAAATTATTTGACTGTTTCACCAAAATGGTGTGTAAGATTTATTTACACTAAAACTCTCTCATCATTTTCTTTTTGTAATGTAATCAAACAGCCATTTTCATCAGAGACAGTAATGATTTATTTCTGCTACTAATAGCCTATACATCATGGGCAGCGTGTATATTTCATTTTCCTGAAGCATGACTGCGAATAGAAATCTTAATGATTTGCCCTTGCTGGTACAATTTTAATTATGGATTTTCTTCTCCATGATCAATTTGGAGAAAGCCAAAGTAATACAAGCTTTACATTTCTACTGTATTAAATATTTGATATCCATTCATTTTTTATGATTCATGTCCTGGTACAGAATCCGTTTCTTTAAAACCCTTGGTTTTATTGCAGACTTAATTAGAGGTTTTACTCCCTTTGCAGAAGAGATGGTCATATATTGCACTAAAGCTTTGCCTGTCAAAAAAATTGAGTCATTTGATATTGATTTTATGTGAATTCTGAAATGAGAGAATCCGTTTTCAAGCATAGTAGTTTAAACATTTTCTCTTTTAAATAGCAGGGAATTAGATTTAACAATATTCTTTATCATTGTCTCTTTATTTGATTTTTCAGGGTGCTGAGATTAACGTAGAAAACCTTTTGTATTTATGCTGGCACATGGTAAATGTGTTCTTACAACAAAACAGTTTCCTCATCATTGCACAAGTTTTGTGTTTGTCTGCAATGCAAATAAGCAATTTTCCTACATGTAACAATGTTACAAGGTTTGTGTTTCTCTGGTCTGTTGCTGATAAGATCCATATCTCAATACACTGCAAACAATCCAATTCAATAAAGATCCATTAGCTGTACTGACCTCTGTTTGGACCAGACTCGGAATGCACAAGAGCACAACAGGGTAATATATATATATATATATACAGTGGGGCAAAAAAGTATTTAGTCAGCCACCAATTGTGTAAGTTCTCCCACTTAAGAAGATCAGAGAGGCCTGTAATTTTCATCATAGGTATACCTCAACTATGAGAGACAAAATGAGGAAAAAAAATCCAGAAAATCACTGTCTGATTTTTAAAGAATTTATTTGCAAATTATGGTGGAAAATAAGTATTTGGTCACCTACAAACAAGTAAGATTTCTGGCTTTCACAGACCTGTAACTTCTTTAAGAGGCTCCTCGGTCCTCCACTCGTTACCTGTATTAATGGCACCTGTGTGAACTCGTTATCAGTATAAAAGACACCTGTTCACAACCTCAAACAGTCACGCTCCAAACTCCACTATGGCCAAGACCAAAGAGCTGTCAAAGGACACCAGAAACAAAATTGTAGACCTTCACCAGGCTGGGAAGACTGAATCTGCAATAGGTAAGCAGCTTGGTGTGAAGAAATCAACTGTGGGAGCAATTATTAGAAAATGGAAGACATACAAGACCACTGATAATCTCCCTCGATCTGGGGCTCCACGCAAGATCTCACCCCGTGGGGTCAAAATGATCACAAGAACGGTGAGCAAAAATCCCAGAACCACACGGAGGGACCTAGTGAATGACCTGCAGAGAGCTGGGACCAAAGTAACAAAGGCTACCATCAGTAACACACTACGCCGCCAGGGACTCAAATCCTGCAGTACCAGACGTGTCCCCCTGCTGAAGCCAGGACACGTCCAGGCCCGTCTGCGGTTTGCTAGAGAGCATTTGGATGATCCAGAAGAGGATTGGGAGGACATCATATGGTCAGATGAAACCAAAATAGAACTTTTTGGTAGAAACTCAACTTGTCGTGTTTGGAGGGGAAAGAATGCTGAGTTGGATCCAAAGAACACCATACCTACTGTAAAGCATGGGGGTGGAAACATCATGCTTTGGGGCTGTTTTTCTGCAAGGGGACCAGGACGACTGATCCGTGTAAAGGAAAGAATGAATGGGGCCATGTATCGTAAGATTTTGAGTGAAAACCTCCTTCCATCAGCAAGGGCATTGAAAATGAGACGTGGCTGGGTCTTTCAGCATGACAATGATCCCAAACACACCGCCCGGGCAACGAAGGAGTGGCTTCGTAAGAAGCATTTCAAGGTCCTGGAGTGGCCTAGCCAGTCTCCAGATCTCAACCCCATAGAAAATCTCTGGAGGGAGTTGAAAGTCCGTGTTGCCCAGCGTCAGCCCCAAAACATCACTGCTCTAGAGGAGATCTGCATGGAGGAATGGGCCAAAATACCAGCAACAGTGTGTGAAAACCTTGTGAAGACTTACAGAAAAAGTTTGACCTCTGTCATTGCCAACAAAGGCTATAAAACAAAGTATTGAGATTAACTTTTGTTATTGACCAAATACTTATTTTCCACCATAATTTGCAAATAAATTCTTTAAAAATCAGACA
>SSNP01000137.1:1338499-1369230 GCA_006937955.1 Pachypanchax playfairii | reverse complement strand
TGTCTGATTTTTAAAGAATTTATTTGCAAATTATGGTGGAAAATAAGTATTTGGTCACCTACAAACAAGTAAGATTTCTGGCTTTCACAGACCTGTAACTTCTTTAAGAGGCTCCTCGGTCCTCCACTCGTTACCTGTATTAATGGCACCTGTGTGAACTCGTTATCAGTATAAAAGACACCTGTTCACAACCTCAAACAGTCACGCTCCAAACTCCACTATGGCCAAGACCAAAGAGCTGTCAAAGGACACCAGAAACAAAATTGTAGACCTTCACCAGGCTGGGAAGACTGAATCTGCAATAGGTAAGCAGCTTGGTGTGAAGAAATCAACTGTGGGAGCAATTATTAGAAAATGGAAGACATACAAGACCACTGATAATCTCCCTCGATCTGGGGCTCCACGCAAGATCTCACCCCGTGGGGTCAAAATGATCACAAGAACGGTGAGCAAAAATCCCAGAACCACACGGAGGGACCTAGTGAATGACCTGCAGAGAGCTGGGACCAAAGTAACAAAGGCTACCATCAGTAACACACTACGCCGCCAGGGACTCAAATCCTGCAGTACCAGACGTGTCCCCCTGCTGAAGCCAGGACACGTCCAGGCCCGTCTGCGGTTTGCTAGAGAGCATTTGGATGATCCAGAAGAGGATTGGGAGGACATCATATGGTCAGATGAAACCAAAATAGAACTTTTTGGTAGAAACTCAACTTGTCGTGTTTGGAGGGGAAAGAATGCTGAGTTGGATCCAAAGAACACCATACCTACTGTAAAGCATGGGGGTGGAAACATCATGCTTTGGGGCTGTTTTTCTGCAAGGGGACCAGGACGACTGATCCGTGTAAAGGAAAGAATGAATGGGGCCATGTATCGTAAGATTTTGAGTGAAAACCTCCTTCCATCAGCAAGGGCATTGAAAATGAGACGTGGCTGGGTCTTTCAGCATGACAATGATCCCAAACACACCGCCCGGGCAACGAAGGAGTGGCTTCGTAAGAAGCATTTCAAGGTCCTGGAGTGGCCTAGCCAGTCTCCAGATCTCAACCCCATAGAAAATCTCTGGAGGGAGTTGAAAGTCCGTGTTGCCCAGCGTCAGCCCCAAAACATCACTGCTCTAGAGGAGATCTGCATGGAGGAATGGGCCAAAATACCAGCAACAGTGTGTGAAAACCTTGTGAAGACTTACAGAAAAAGTTTGACCTCTGTCATTGCCAACAAAGGCTATAAAACAAAGTATTGAGATTAACTTTTGTTATTGACCAAATACTTATTTTCCACCATAATTTGCAAATAAATTCTTTAAAAATCAGACAATGTGATTTTCTGGATTTTTTTTCCTCATTTTGTCTCTCATAGTTGAGGTATACCTATGATGAAAATTACAGGCCTCTCTGATCTTTTTAAGTGGGAGAACTTACACAATTGGTGGCTGACTAAATACTTTTTTGCCCCACTGTAAATGAATAAAATGCTTCCTCTTTCATGTTTAGGCTGTAGGCACAACAATTTGAATTACTGTATCTTAACATTGTTTAGTTGGTTTCCAGTCAAATAAGATGGGGTTTCAAAAATTACAGCATAAGAAAATATTTTTTTTGCCTTCATATGAAGCAGTACTTGATTAAAAAAGCTTTCCTGCCACAAAGGCCAACATATCCACATTTGCCTGGATATTTTTTTCCTCACACATCATTAGTTGAAGACTTAGTAATAAGCCATTTGATGTATCCTTTTTAGCTGCACAACTTGGCATGCAAATGAGAAGTGACACCAGGGGTGGTGGTTGTGAGCGTCTGGATTTATCTGAACTGATCAGAAACACAATTATGCCTTGCTCGCTCATAATAAAACACAGTTAAGTGGTTTGGAGAATTCATTTATTTACATTAACTCTGTCGTTGTTCGACAGTAATGGATGCCTTTCATTAATGAATGAAGGATTTTGCCTGTCGTTGCTCTCTTGTTCCGAGGCCTTTTGAAGGAGAATAGAAGCGGGAGGTGGAAAAAATAAAAGATAACAATTGATAAATGAAAACTTTTAGAGAGATTGCATTGAGCGATTTTTGGAGAATACTGCCAAGAAATAAATTGCCTGAAGAAATCTAAGGCTTTTTGCTTTTCTTCTCTCCTTTTTGTTCAGCACAAACAACAGCTCATGTTCTAACCTTTATGTAATTGTAATAATAGAGCAATAGAAGGTCATTTTTTTCTCTTTTTTGTCCAAAGATTTAAACAACATAAGCAACATTTCAAAAGCTTCATGTCATCTACAAATTTAGTCTTTGTGTAGGAAAATGACAGTATGACTATCACTCTCTAGCCAGTGGAATATTCATATAACTTAAAAAAAATTGTTTTTCTTCCATAAATTTCCAAAGGAAAAAGACATCAACAAATCACTATGTTTTCTTACAGAATAGAGCTAGTTTTTCTATTAATGTATGGAAGCCCAGGGAAGCTTAAATACTCATCGTGTGCTTGAGCTGACTCACACTTTCCCCAATATGGACCTTCTGCGGGTGATTACCTTTATGTTTGGGTTTGGTTTGGTTACTTGTTGCATTAACCAAGCTAGAGGCAGAATACATATTGCTACTGCTCCTCCGCCACAAGAGAGGAGAGCAGGATGACAGGATGACTGGATCAGCAGACCACTTCTGTTTATCTCCCGCCATGTTTTCTACTTGGGTCTGCGAAAGCAGAAAGACATCACGCTGAAGTTGTACGCATGCGCAGTGGACTTTTTTCAGCCTTTCTTTCCGAATGGGTGTGTACATGCACGTCTATCTGAATGAGCATCCGACAAAACCACCCCTCTCGATCGGAAGGAAATTTCTTTCGGATCAGGCTGCATCGGATCAAAACATTCTGATTGACATGTTTACATGACGTATTTTTTTTCCGATTGGGCGTTTATTCCGATTAAATGTGCCCGTATAAACCTAGCTATTGTTGCAATTTTGGTCCCCAATCGAACCGAGTCTATAGATGTGAATACAGTCTTAGATCAAATGTTGAACACTTCTTCTGCAGTATAGTAGCAATTATTCTCATTTTCATAACCACCAGAAATATATGATTACCATACATTTCACACTATTAAGAACACCTGAATATAAGCCACACCCACAAACCTTAAAAAGAAACAGAGAATTGCACATATATAGCAGGCACTTGTCCATAAGCTGCAGGTGTCCATGTTGTAACATGAGTTATTTAAACATTTTTTTAAAAAACGTTTAAATATATAACCAGTAACATACACACATGTAGTATACATCCTTTTTTCCAACAGTGCCTGTAACACAGCTGAGTAAAAAAATTAAAATATTGTAGCCCACTAGGAAAAGTAATCTATTGCTATCTTCATCTTCCTCCTGTGCACTAAGCTCACATGCAGCAGCTCTATTCCCCTCTTCGATAGCCAGACCGTTCTCCTTTAACTTGAAAGTTGCATTACGTGCATTTCCATAAAGTGCAAAATGAATAATTTAGTGTGATTTATTTTAAACATTTTCATCTGTCCTCTCTGACCTGTTTAGTAATGTCACAGGTCTAATGTGACAAGGTTAAAGGTTTTTGTGACATGAAGCTATCGACCCTGTAAAAACCCATAAGTTTGCCACATCATCGTTTAAGCTGTAGTGTTTAAAGCATGTGAAAAAAGTATTGATTTCTAGTCCAGAAATTATGGTACATAACTTTGTGCCAAAAGAAGTATGCTGAAAGTGTCCTCTTCTCTGGTCTAAGTGCAACCTTTATTTTTTGTCTCTTGGCTTCCCGTCACAGCCAAATGCAGCTTTATCTCCACTCCTGCAAGCCACTCGGCCACATCACAGCCACACCGGCTGCCCCTTACTAAGTGCTAATCTCCGATTTGAATTAAAACATAACTGAGACTCATGAATCATTATTTTTTCTCCCACAGAAAGCACTGGTGATGTCCTGTCAACTTGATGAACTGCCTTTCTTGGGTATTTATTTAAAGTCCTTTCAGATCAAAACACAGGAGACATTGCACGTATGGTTCAGTTTTGGGAGGGGTTATACATGATCCAGTTACAGTAAAATCTTTAGTTGCTGTCAACTTCAGTTTTATAAATTCTTCACTTCAGGATGTTAAGAGTAAAAATCGTCTTTTTGACAACTACTTTCCTTCTAGATGAACTGTTCGAGAAGGTGAAATCTGCTCCTTTTACTGTATTTGCCTCAAGCTAAAAGTGTTCATCTGTTTTTGAACACCATCCAAAGTCACATCTTTTTTTTAATCATTATAGAAAATGTAACTCCTAACAGTGAGGATTTAATAATTTCAAGGATCACAAATTATTCCTAACTGCAAGTTCTCTGTTGCAATTTAAGACTTTAACTGGGAATTAATGACGTGGTAAATGAGTGGAAAGGCAACCCAGTGTCACATATTGAGGCCTGATTTCTGAATGTAGTATTTTCATGGATTTACAAAGGCTCTCTTCCTACTGGTAGAATAATTTGGTTATGCAAGACGCAACTGCCATCTTTATATGTTGTTATGCATTCATTTCTATATGAAAAGACATACAAGGATCAAACTCTAGTTTAAAAAAAAATCCTTTGCAACTTGGGTATAAACTACTGTATGCAGCACCAAACAGGAACTGTTTAACTGAACTGTACTGATTTTGAAAACTATATTGATTACGCATATGTCTTAAATTTTTTTGTTAAATGACAGAAAAAAGTGACTGCAGGTCCAAAGTTTCACATATTTCTCCAACAGACAAGGTTTACCTGTAAAACATCTGCACTTGCTGCCAGATAGACATAAAATCACTGACCTGCTAATCTAATTCAGATTCAGCTCCTGGCAAATTTGGATGTATATTATTGTATATTGTATATATAAGTCTGTCTGTCTGTTAGCTGGATAACTCAAAAACTTATGAATGAATTTTGATGACATTTTCAGGACCCAAGGAACAAACAATTAGATTTTGGGGGTGATCTGGATTACCATCTAAATTTGGCGAAGGTCTGCGCTCTCCAAGTGCTTTTCTAGTTTATATCTGATTTAATTTTTTTCTTTTTCGATATATGAAGAATATGACATTACTTTTAGTAGATCCTAAATTAAGTTCATCACATGGGGGGGTGGGTCTAGTTGGGCCCCATGAGGAGCATCGTATCTTAGTAAATACTGACTCATATGCCCTCAAGTTAACGCTGCCCTGACATCCTTTCATGAACTAGGGCACTGGCATCTCAGTGCGTGCGAAGCAAATGATGTATTGGATATGCACTCACAACATGCACGGTGCAGATAACAAGGTTCCTTCAAGGTGGGTGCATCTGTGTGTGAGTGAGAGAGAGAGAAGGGGACAGAGATGGGAAGGTTTTGTACGTGTGTCTCTGGCTGATTTTATGACACTTTGGGAATGCAAATGAACAAATGTTCAGTTCAGGAAAGCAGATGGTACAATACATATATACGTATGTGTGTGCGGGTATGTGTGTGAAGTTGAACATATTAGCAAAATATTCCTCAAGGAATTGGAGCATGTTTTTTTCAAATGTAGTGTATTTTTATCAACACCAATGCACAAAGATTTTATTAAAAATTGTTACTCTAGTCTGTAAAAATTTGCTATTTCTTGTTTTATTCCCCTAACAATATAACCTACTGGGACTTGGAGGAAGATACAAAGATTTAAGTTAAGATGTTTTTTGCGTATGTGTGCAGTTCTACAAATGTTCACCTGAATCCAGGAGAGACTTACAGAGAGTTGCATTTCTCAGAGGACATGTAGGAAAAGGGAACAAAACATCAGATGGGAGGTGGACAGGAAATGCTGTTCATCCTGTTCAAGAAACTTCCAAATTCATACTTAATGAATCAATTTCAGATATTTTACTGAAACTTCAAGCTAAGGTTACTTGAGGTATAATGATTTGACAAAGCTTGAATTTATCATTTTTGCCCCTTCTAAGGCTTCAGTTGCCATGGCTCTTCTTTAGTTGTGTTGCATTGTTGCCAACAATGAAAAATGCGAGCCTTGCCTGGGGCTTGCTAAACTGAAGTTGAACTAAACAAAACAAGGAATTTATGTATTGCTTCTGATTTTCATTTGTTATTTTTATGACTGTGACCTTCTGATGTCATCAAATGTTCTCCGTGAAATGCAAAAAGGAGAACTCATTAAAACTAATGATCAAAAAGACTTAATATTTCTGACGCAAATGATCAGGATCTGACGATGAATTCTTTTTTTCTATCTCTTGAGGTAAACATCTATTTAGGATTGGCTGATGTATGTTTGACCTAAACTTTGTGACTACATATTCTTCACTTGAATCCAAGAGATGAATGTTATGTTATGTTTCTTTTTTTTTCTCAGTATCTTGACGTCTCATGTCAGAGCTTTTCCTGGTTTTCTTAGAAGTGAAGGAGCCCTGAAGTGTAAAATCTTTCAATACCATATGAAGTAGGTTTTGTGATTTGTTTCAAATGTTGATTTCGAAAGCTGCAGAATGAGGAAATTGAAAAAAGGACGTTGTAAGTGCAATATGGTGCCATTTATTTTCTTGACTGGGTAGAATCAAAAGCAACTTTTTTAGGGTTTGTTTTTTTGTGACAACAAAAGAAAAATAAGAGAAATATAAAGGTGTTTGGTGGGTAGTTTACTGAAGAAGTCACACTTTTCTTCTACGTGCCCTTTTCTCATGCACACACAAAACAAGCGGCCAGCCAAATGCCGGCGCCGGGCGTTGATCAATACGATATGACATCCATGTTGTCAGTGTTTGCGCAGAGCCTGTCAGAATTGCTACCTCACCAACACAGAATAGGTCACGTGACTGTTCAACTTGTGGGCAATTTGTCATCACTGGAATGACGGGGTCAGAGAGGGGACAGTGTAAGATCGCTTGCACTGGGTTTTTTTGTGTGCATCTGGGATTGTTATTTGACACTACATCCAAACATGAGTTTGTTTTGTTTTTTTTGACAGGAAACCCACTCAGGTTGTATTTTATCATGAGCCTTTAACATTAAACATATGCTCTTCATAATATTTCTGTCACTTGGAAAGGGCTATTTAGTAGATTGTTGTGACAGAATGATTAAGAAAAACACCTAGTTCAAGCAGTAAAATCCTGATGCACTGCCATGTCTCACATCACCTGCCTGAAACACAATACGCCACACATCAAAGTTATTTTTTAATCTGAGGAGGCGTAGCTAATTTCCTAACTCTATATCTATATTCCCTAATATCTAGATAACACAAATCTTCCTTCTAATCTTAAAGAGGCCATTCAATTAAAATCGGTTTTTCTGAGGTCTCTGTTGAATATTTTAACTCCACAGGTGTTCTTACCTTCATACTGGGTGTGAAAACAGATCAACAACTTCTCTTTCAGCTTTTATCTCTCAAACTAAGAAAGCAGCGATAACACCCGAGTTCAAACGGCCTGTATTTGTTACGTCACATCTACTTTGCTCATCAGTATTCATCAGCTCGCGCAGTTGAGACCACACCTAGCATGCTGCTGGCTAAAAACTGTTAGCAAAAAGATATATCAAACAGAAAGAGACTCGGTGTGCTGTTGCGCAGCGGGGAGGAAACAGGAAGCCTTGCTCTCATAGGCTAGTTTGTTAGCCAATCTGAGTTCAGCAAATTAGCATAATGAATATTAATGAGTTGGAGCCAAACTCGAACAAATTTTCAAAGAGTCAGACTGAAAGGTCTGTTAATCAGTGTTTTTTTAGATATAAAGTTTTTCATATTACAGGTTAATACTTCAGAAATAACCACAAAGTCATGACATTTGTGTGAAATGGCCTCTTTAAATACACTTTTCCAACAGAAACATGGAAATGTCAATGCTGGATTCTGGTATTAGTCCACAATATCATGGCCATAAGAAATGTAATCATAGTAATGTCCTAAAGGCTAGTTCAATGGTTTATTTTTAACTTTGAATTCCAACAGTGCATTTGCTTGAAATGTCTTGCCCTTAAACAAGGTCAACAAGCAAAATGAAAGTGTATCTGCTCATTTCAAGGTATTAGCGATAATTGATGACGTATTGGTTTCTTAAAGGGGCGTCCTATTTTGTAGTGGAATTTTAACAGCCAAACGGGTAGAAATAAAGCTAGAATTTTTTTTTTTAATTCAACAAACCAGATTAAGCTTACCAAAGTTTTCATTACCTTTTTGTAATACTGCTCCATGTCCCTTTCCATCTTCTCTCTGGCTTGTAGCGTTTTGATTACACCAGTGAGGAAATTGATAGAAAGGCACACTATTTTTTAGATAGAGGAAGCTTTACTTCATCCCTCCTGCAGCTCTTCAAGTAATTTATTTTTCTTTGCATAAGTACCACTCTGGGTTAAAATGTGCATCTTCTAGGTTATATTTCATTCTGTTGGGATGTTTTTAGGTATAATTAGGCATTTCAAGGGTTCCTGAGCTCTAATTATTTCTTCTTACAAGAGGATGTTAAGTGGAGCTAAATTTTCTAATGAATATGATTGAAATGGATACAAAGCTGGTAAATTTTAAAACAGTCAGCCTTTAAATTCATGCTTACCTTTGAAATATGCTGTGTTTCATAGAAACATGTGAACAAAGACTTACAGTTACACACAAAGGAATAAGGGTGTTTTCTTTGCTTTTCATTGTGCTTTGTCAAAGAAACAATGGGACGGGGTTATGTCTTAGCAAGAAATCCCAAAGTTGTGGATGTTTTAACAGAAAATGTGCAAGTGGACACATTTAGATTTCACTGCGATCTCAGTCTTATGGATCCTGCATGCTGCAATGTGCTTTGGTTCCGAGGTGGGAACAGATCTCATCTAAGATCCCATTGGGTTCCATCTCACAGAAAGAAAGTTCTACTACAGAACTGTAGCGATGAATTTGTTTGACCGCTTTACGTACTTGTCATGGAGCAAACATCTCTCTCTATGTGGTCAATTCTTTTTATTTTTCTCCTTCTGACTCACCAAGTGAAGGAGAATGGTTATTGGTCAGAAACCAAAAAAAGCATGATGAAAAACCCTGCTGTGCTTAAAGTACCCCTTGTCCAGAACTTACTTTCTGCTTCTTCTTTTTTTAAATATAATTTTTTTTAAGCTGTGAAGCAGTGTCAGAACATACCAGAGGACAATTTGTTCCTTTTTTACTTGTTACAGCTAAGAACGTAGGATAAAACTTTTTCAAAGCCCCTCATTTCGTTTCTGCATTTCCTCTGGGATGAACTGTGCTTTGTAGGTATTATGTGCTTGCAAAACCATAATGACTGAGGAATAAAACTTGTCTTTTTAGAACAGTGACTGAGTGTAATTAAAGGTACAGTTATGCAGTGTGACATTATTTAAGTCTGTCTTCTTGCTTGGCACAAAGATGATTGAAAAATCCAACGTTAAACAACACAACTGTGGTCAAGGATACAATCAATCATGAGTGACATGTTAGAATGTCTGAATTTACATTTTTGATTTTTTTTAAGTCATGTTTGACAGTAACCTCACTGTGGTGAAGGTTGAGAAAACTGAAAGGCTTTTTAATCACTACAAAATAAAAATGTCTGTTTATTGTGGTTAAATTAATCAGTAATTGATTAGAAAATAAAATTCAGGTTGTTTCGACAAGACTATTGAACAGTAGTAATGTTCCATATGGGCAATTTTTTCCTCTTACTTGTGTCCATTATTTTAATTAACTGCGCTTTTCATAGTCTTCAATTTTATAAGCTCCATTCAAGTATTTGAATGCATCCTAATAACCAGTAATCAAGCTCTTACAGTGCCTCCTCCAGTACCATGTTATCTGGATTTGATTGTGAATGGCAACATTGTATTGTTTATAATGAAAAAGAAGCTTGTGAAAGGAAATAAGAGTGAGTTTGATTTTGTCTATTAAAAACTACAAAAAGAAAAGAAACTCTTGTATTTATTGTTAACAAATACAACATTTTAAAGCTACTTCAGAGGTTGACAAATGTGGATTTCAGTGTTTGGAAATCAGGGTAGCTGATGGTTGAAATACAAACCTTTTTTTTTTTTTGTTGGGTCAATATGTTAGATACAGCTGTTGTTTAAAACCACTTGGGAGATTTTGGACACTTTGAAAAAGATTTAATTTTCTTCCTTGTGTTCACGTAATACAGACAGGTGTGGAATTCAAGAAATTCAATAATTGGTCTATCAATACTGTTGTTATTATGATATTTTACAGATAAAATAACAATCCAAAAATGTGTTGCTTTTAATGCAGTAAGAAATACTATAAAGAAACTTGCATCAACTTCTAGTTGTAATATTTTTTTGTTAATTCATTTGGGTTGGCGGACAGTTTAAAGTTTGGTTAGAATGCACTGGAATCACAAAATAAACCAGCACTATGACATTTGGAAGTCTCGACAATAACAAGACATGTCACTATAATAGTCACAAAGAATGGTCTTATATGACATTCCATGGAAATCGTATCGACCTTTCATCTACATCCAAATCATGCTCAATAACGTACACATTTGTGCATGTTTTTGGAAGACTCTCTTGGCACAAGATTATTTCTGCAACATGTGATGTATGTTACAGCTTCAATCACAAAGAACTCATTGTGCAAATTTTAGAGTTGCTACTAGCTTCCTGGTTCTATTAGACCTACTGGTTCCACTTTACTTGAAATGATGGCTCAGTTTTTAAATGTCACTGACAAGCTTTGTGTGTATCGACAATAGCTACGTTTACATGCGCCAAATTTCCCCAATCTGATTAAAATCTTGGTTGATCTGAATTCCCAAATCCCTGTTTACATGGACACTAACTGAAATGATCTGATCATGCCATGAGTACACATGCACCAAGCACTCAATCAGGTTAAATGAGTTGAGCATGCGCACAGCGAGTTGTCTTTCCGGGGGAAGAAAAAAAAGTAAACAAACTCCGTCCTTTCTGCACGTCTTTCCCGCCCCATCGTGTGCTCGAGCTGACTCACGTTATCCCCAATATGAACCTTCTGCGGGTGATTACCTTTATGTTTGGGTTTTTACTGGTCGCATTAACCAAGCTAGAGGCTGAATACATATTGCTACTGCTCCTCCACCACAGGAGAGGAGAGCAGGATGACAGGATGACTGCGCCAGCAGACCACTTCTGTTTACTTCTCGCTATGTTTTCTACTTGGGTCTGCGAAAGCGGAAAGACGTCACGCTGAAGTTGTACGCATGCGCAGTGGGCTTTTTTCACCCTTTCTTTCCGAATGGGTGTATACATGCACGTCTATCTGAATGAAGATCGGACAAAACCACCCCTCTCGATCGGAAGTAAATTTAATTCTGATCAGGCTGCATCGGATCAAAACATTCTGATTGACATGTTTACATGATGGATTTTTGTTCCGATTGGGCGTTTATTCCGATTAAATGTGCCCATGTAAACGTAGCTAATGTTTAAAAGTGTTTCCTATAAACCTAACAGCCCAAACTATGGTCAAAGCAGCACACTGCTCCAATTAATCTCTTCTGATTTCTGGATGACATCACAGAGAGACAACAAGATATGATTATTGCAAAGAATATGGAATTCCATATGGTTCCAGTCTGAAAAAAAATAAGCAACTGATAAAAAAGTGTCAAGTATCTGAATCTGCTGCATTTGCACCTTTAAGCCACATATCCATTTTTTTCAACTTGAAAAATAAAGAATTTAGAAAAATGCTGGGCTGCACGGTGGCACACTAGTTAGAGCCGTTGCCTTGCAGCAAGAAGGTGAGCTGGAATTTGCATGTTCTCCTCGTGCATGCGTGGGTTTTCTCCGGGGACTCCGGTTTCCTCCCACATTCCAAAAACATGCAAGAGGTTAATTGGCAACTCTAAATTTTCCCTAGGTGTTAACGTGTGTGTGAATTGTCTGTCTAAGTGTGGCCCTGTGATGGACTGGTGACCTGTCCAGGGTGTCCCCTGCCCCTCACCCAAAGACAGCTAGAGATTGGCACCAGTCCCCTGCGACCCTGAACAGGAAGAAGCAGGTTTGGAAAATGGATGGATGGATAGAAAAATGCTGATATCATAACCTACTACACTCATGTTTATGCTTGCTTAGTTTATTGCACATCATGACTTGTTTTTCTTTCTAAAACTATATAGCTTACATGTGGGGACGGATGGAAATGTTTCAATTGATAACTTTTAGACTTAACTCATAAGGTAAGCTATTTTTTGGTGCATACAAATCTTAATAATACTAACATGAATAAATTACAATAATGTCTTCCACTTATTCAAGTTGGTGCTCACACTGACACTTGGGTTCAGGGTCCCTTTTGAAAACTCCTTTAATGTAAACGTGCAAAGCATACAATCCTTCCACTTCAAGCCAATTTGCATATTACAGTTAATTAAAATGTGTTTAATTTGCTAATACAAAAGTGACAATTTAAAAATGACTGTTGGAGAAGAAGCAATCTGTAAAGGTAGTTGCTATCTCCTTTCAAAAGTTTACTTATAGTTAGAGCTAATTGGAATTCAACATACACATTTAACTTGTCATTTTTATTGAAAAATGTACTTATAAAACCTCAAGTGTTACATATACTAGAAAAAATAAGTAAAAACAATAACAAAAGCCCATTATCAAAAACATTCTGTGTTATTATCTGTTCAGAAATGTGTTACGTGGGAAAAAAACAATATGCTGAGCAGACTAAAGGAAAACTCAATGCAAGCCAGAGGCAATTCATTTCTATTTTTCTTCAGATTTATGATTACCTGTATGAATGAGTATTTCATCAGGGACTTTTTTTTGGCTCATCAAAGCTAGGAAAGGCCTTGATTTGTGACTGACTGCACATAATGACATGAGCAGAAGATGAAGTTGCATTATAGCCGTCTGCCATGATCATTTGTCATCACGATGGTGCCATTAACAAAATCTGGGCAGGTATCAGTCACCTGGCAGAGGCACTTTCATCATTCCCTCGACACTCATGCATCTATGTCAGTGTGATGCATTCATGGATTAAAAACATGATGTAGTTCTTCTACTTAAAAAGCACTTTTTGTGACTTCATAGAGCTGTATAACAAAACATATTTATAGGTCTGAGACACTAAGAATAATGTGCTTGCTTAGGGAATCTCACTTTCTAATGTTTTGGGAAAAAAACACAATTTCCATCTTGAATTTAAAATCCCCATGATGTCTGAACTTCCATACTTTCCTGAGGTATCCTTCAGGTGCTGAATGCAAGTTGAAACATCGTACAAATCTGAATAAATCATGGAAGGGAGAAAAAAAAGTAAGAGCTGTACTTGTTGTTCCACAATTTATCTTGTGCAACTAGCGGGGACCGCAGCACTGGCTGGAATTATTCATGCAGCCATATGCACAATGTCTTTTCTTCCCCCAAGAAGACACTGTGAAGATCTGGGCAGGTATCAGTCACTTGCTCGTGGCATTTTTATCTTCAGTGTGACAAGAGATTGTGTGGGTGTCACACCAGACTGATGGATTAGGACCGATAACAGCTGGGCTTCAAATGCTCACAAGTTTGGTTGGGAAAGAAATCATTTTTCATTTAAACAGATATTTTCTCAATTTTTTCCTGAAGTTCCCAAAGCAAAAGAAGTTTGAGCTTTTTAACCATACAAGTACTTGCATGGAGGTGGCATGAGTGTACTGTTTCTTTTCTCTTTTAAATTTTTGAAGGAAAAACAAAATCACTTTAAAAATCCAACCTGATAATTTAACAGAAAAATAAGGTCAAAGGGGCTGCCTTAACTGCCTTAACCCTAACCCTGACTCCAACATTATTTTATCCTGATTTTTTGAACCAGTTAATTAGTTGATTCAGAGTTGCTAAACTATTAAACTCATTTAAAAAGTAGTCTTAACTATTTAAACATGGGAGTTGAGTAAAACTTTTATTTAGCTTATTTTTGTTAAGAATTTAATTAGTTAACTAACTGAACTAAGCACATGGTTAACTGAGGCCACACAACTCCAGATACTTTTACAACCTGAATCTTCCTGTTGCAGATGAACCTCCTGTTCATAAAACTGAGATTTTGGTGAGGGAAAACAGATTTTTATAAACAAAGTAAAACAGAGATTTTCAGGGTTTAGTGGATCACTGCACACATGGGATACAGAGCTTTTCAGAACAAGGCTATTTTCTCAAAAGTCTAATTTTACTTTATGTACTAGAAAGAACAACAGGAATAGAACTTTTTGTCTTTTCAACTTTTTCCTCCCGCTGCTGTTAAACTTTAATCTCGTGTTGAAACATAGAGCTAATTGTAAACAAAAATACCAGATTTGATACATTTGGGTGGTATTTTGATAGGTCATTAATTCAAGTAGCAAAGCCAGGGTACTTAAGATTTTTTTTTCTTTAAAAATCATGTTGAAACATTTTAGATTGTGTGGATTTTTTGAAGGGACTCTGGTATCTTCACACAGACCAAAGATAAAATGTACATATGATTAAATGGCAACTCTAATGTTTCCACAGGGGAGTGTGAGTGTGTAAATGGTAGCTCGTGTCCATGTGTCACTGTGATGGACTGGCAACCTGTCCAGGGTGTAACTCTGCTTCTGGCTTGATGAGTGCTGGAGATGGACACCAGCTCCCTACGACTCTGAACAGAAACAGGCAGGAATAAAAACGGATGGACACAAATGTTTTTGTACTTAGAAAAAAATATATCATTTAGTCGTCAGGTTTGAACTCCAGTTCTGTTCTGATTTAATTACATTTAACAAATCTTTAAAAAGTTTGGCTTAAATTTTCATTTCAACATAACACAGCTTGCTGAAAAAAATTTGTCTTGCTACTATAAAGATTTTTTATAATTTTTGGCTTATCGTATAGTTTCTCCAAAAAATCTTTCATAATAAATTTTTATTGCAAAAAAGTGTAAAATTTGGGATAAAAAATTAACTGGAATGACATGGCATTGAGGTTGGCCTGAGGACCAGAAAGGGGAGATGAGAGACAGAACAGTAAATCTTGAATCAAGTAAACATTTATATCTATCCACCTGTCTGAGTGACCATTGTCCAGTTGAATTGTATTTAAACTTTCCCAATTTTTTCTTTTTTACAGTGTATTGATGTAATAGAATCAAAAATAAATCAACTTGATTTTTGTCTTAGTGTGGACAAGATGAATCATGCTTGTCTAAGATTTTTATTTCAGCTTTGTTTTTTAAGCAGGAACTGTTCTTATCTGGATTTTATCAGTTCCAATCTTGACATTGTTACCTAGATTGTTTTAAGAACGAAAGTCACTGCAGAAAAAATTGAGATATTTTACTTTTCTTCACCATACATTTATCTTCCGTGTCAGATGTGGCATCTTATATTACCAACAACACAACTCAACTCTGACAGTTTGCTCAAAGATGTGCATCCTATGCTTAGAGGAGGAAAACGTAGCCGGAGGCTGCTAACCTCAGGACAAACTTTTGAATGTTTAATCAAACACTCTTCATCAACAACCAACTTTGACTCAGGTGACATAATATCAGACAGTTTACAAGATTTCGCACTGCTCCCAAGGGAGCTACAAAAAGCTATGTGACATGCACTCAAAAATGGTAAATGATTGGAAGGACCATAAAGATGCACCACACCGGGGAGCATTAGGAATACAGATGTATCTATCCATAAGAAGAGGATGTTTTTCATCCTTTGCTATGAAGTACAGATAAGGTTTAAATGACACGACATCCATTCAATCATCAGATGTCAGCTGCTGCTGAGATGTACAACAAGCAGGAGGGAGCAGAACTTTTTCAAACTTACATCTATCTTTAAAAAACACAGTGGAAAACATTTCTTCTATCTAACAGTAATAATCAGTTACCTGGTTATCCAATTAACAAATTAAAATTGAACTTTTTATAACAAGCACTGTTTTAGAAGTACATCCTTTTGATGAGGAATCATTAACAAACTATCCTATTAAAGTTTAGGGATCTAATGCAACTGGTTAAATTTTGAAAAAAGCACAAATGCTTCACATCTCATCAGATTTGCATGGACCATTCTCTCTTTTGTCTGTATGTAGACCTGTGATGGACTAGTGACCTGTCCAGGGTGTAACCCCACTTCTAGCTTGATGACTGCTGAAGACAGACACCAGCTCACCATGACATTGAACAGGCATAAGCAGGTAGAGATAATGACTGACTTTTGTCTCTAGTGTTGCAATAAGATGATTATTCATTGTCACAAATAAAAATATCACTTTGAGAGAAATATTACTGAAGCCTATCTCAACCCTTGGGTCTTTTTATCATCTCACAAGTAACTGAAGTTAAAATGTCCCATAATTTAATGAGCTGCAAATACAGTTGTCAGTGATTTCTCTTATTTGCATGGATGCATTTTACATGTGTCTATATATAGTTTTTATATAGGTTATCAAGCCTGATTATGTGAGTATAAATTATTACAACTGATAAATATAATGTTAATTTGAAATTTGTTCAGGGTAATTGGCAGGAACATTAAACATATTAAATCGGAAAACATCAAACTATTACTTGTAACAAAGCAAATACTCACATCTGTTCAAACTTGTTTGTCTTGAGTGTGACAACAGAAAAAAGGGGCCAGATACCCTATTCCTTTTAATTTAAATCAAACTGGGACACCCCTACCCCTCAGGTGATTGGACAACCCGGAGGAAGGTTCAAGCCTTGTTTTACCCCACTGAAACTAACACAACTGATTAGGTTTAATACCATACATGACTAAATTATTTATGGTATGTTGTGGCACTAAGGTTGCTATCTTTATGCGGTCTACGTTGGAAATAGCAGCTTTCCAACTAACAGTGGTCATTTCCGAGTGAGCTGCATGTTTCAAACGTGTCTGGCAGAGGTGACGATACAAAACACCTTTATATTTTTTATTTTTGTTTTTTAACGGACTGTCAGCTATGGTAAACTCAACAGGACCAAATCGCCAACCCTGCTGCTTCACAGAGGGGTGTAGGCGAACAATCTGACACTGGGCTCATCTCGGCACCCATTACTCCAAGACACATCGCTCTTCCACCCACAGGTCCTCACCCCGCCTTTTGCATAGCTCCAGGAAGTGACCTGTCACACAGCCTCGCCCATCAGGGATAAGCACGTTGTCAGCAGGCTCGCCACCGTGTTAAAACAGTGTGATAACCCATCTCACACTGACCCAAGGAGATGGGGTGTCAACAAACATGCTGCTATCTTAATCTGGCGGCTTGTTAGTCACTAAATATCAATGTGCCCTTGCTCTCACGCTGTTCCTCTGTTCATATTATGAACACAAAAGGGTATAAACTTTTAATGAGGTTTTAGGGAACTAAAGCACTTGGCATAGAACAAGTAATTTTTTTTGTAATTTACTCATAAAGATGATTTATGCACTATTTATACCAGTCTACATTTAAAAATGGCAAATAGAGAGTCTGTCTCTGTGGATTTATTGTCTTTTTGAGGAGAGTGAAGATGCTCTTTAAGGTAGACTGACGGTGAAAGTGAGTGATATGAGGCTCTTGGGGCTGATTAAATTGGTGGTGCTGTTTTCCGCTTTGGAATGGAAAGTTTCTTCTAAGAGTCAAAGTGACAAAAAATAAATAAATAACAATAGTGCATGCACACTATTCGAAAAATGACAAACAGCCATTGAGCTTCTCACTATTTCCAGAAACAAAAACCTGCTGTTACCAATATCCTGACACCACTGGATTAAGTGCTTTCATCAGGTTTTGATTCTCCCTCAGGAAGATACAAAGTTAGTGGTTAAAAACTGAACTAACTAGGCCAAACAGATTAAACTGAAAGACATGAACATTATTATCCTTCACAACTGTTGTGATTATTATTAATTTCTGCCTGATTTCATCACCTCTGCCCTCTGGCAGTATTATCGGTCGCGCTTTGAAATGTGGTTCCAGCTAAAAAGTCATGTGATACATGTTATGAAACCATCCAAGATGTACTTGCCACTGGGTTGGGGGAAAGGAAACTCATCTATTTTCTGCTTGGAGTATGTCTGCATCCGGACATCCATCATAGCCAGGGCTTTTGTCTGTGTGTGTGTGTGTGTGTGTGTGTGTGTGTGTGTGTGTGTGTGTGTGTGTGTGTGTGTGTGTGTGTGTGTGTCTGTCGCTGTCTTATCATTCCCCAACATCATAATATGGGCCAAAGCACATCCGCGAGAGTAATTGCACTTCTATCTGACTCCCCAGAACCTCTTCTCTCCAATTCCCTGCTTACTCACAGGCTCAGTTTAGGTAGTGCTTGTATTTATGTGTGTTGCTCCTTTTTTATGATGATATCACAACTCTGACATCTGTGTAATGGCAGACTCCATGTTGCGGATAGCAAGTGAGGTTCGGGGTGATGCGGTGTCAGAGATTGTATGGAGAGATCCCAACAAAAAGAAAGAAAAAAAACAAGGAAGGGTGAGTTTGTGTCAGAGCAGGAGTCAATGAGTTGGAAAAAGCAAGTGAATTTGATGTTATGATTGGCAGATACATGGCAGCTTTTCTACCAGCCATTTCACTTAACCACCTGGCTTTCACTATCACACAAAGTCACACTGGGACACTGATAGAAGCTCTTTATGTGAAACTTCTTTGCATTTTCATGATTAGAATGTTCAATTTTAGTGTTGCTGTGGCAATTATGTGATATATTTCATTAACCAAAACGGCTCTGTAAAGAGGGAATCCTAAATACTTTCCACATAAGGGACTCTGGCTTATGCTTCCACACATTCACACATGATTCTAAATGATTGGATGTGTGATATTCACAGAAAACAACTCTATAAAGGGAGATTTAGTTTACTAATGTGCTGATATTTAATGGAAGTTGGCGACATGTAAAACTAAGTTGCGAATGATAGGAAATAAATTGAAGAGGCCATTTCACACAACTTTCATGAATTTGTTGTTATTTCTTGAGTATTTACCTGTAACATGAAACATTTTACATCTAAAAAACATTAGGAAACACTGTTTAACGGACCTTTCAATCTCTCTGCATCAAAATTCGACTGGTTTCGTTAAAGGAGCAATAAGCGAAAATTCATCATTTCCAGTTTGAAAGAATTCAAAATGTGCAATGTGAAGCTCTAGATGTGTAATTCCACCTGGAACATAGCATGAGGTCACACACCATCTCTCTGTGTTGATATCGAGCCTCTTGTTTACAAAGGTGGTCACCTTCCGCGTGCATGTTCGTGCATGTGAAACTCCACTAAAATATTACTAAATGATTACCGAATGGGTGTACAGACATAACCCTTATTTTTAATCAGGTAGTTGCACTATCCACAAAATTACTATGCAACTATTGGTGACCAAGGTTTTATTTACAGAGAAATTACATGCAGCCGTTACAGTGCATAATGTCTGCTAGCATATGCTGCTGACACTAGCAGCAAATACATCGTTCAATGCTAATTATCCCGTGCAATTAACGGCATTTACGGACATACAATATCATAACATGCATGAATAAAATTATCTTGCTGTCTACATCAAAAGGCTGGTAATTACTTACTTCGCCACTTGACATCTTCCAGAACTCCGTTATTTCGTTGTGATAATGAACTTCGTTTCATGAGGAGAGTGGGTGAGAGAGGTGGTGTACGGGAG
This sequence comes from Pachypanchax playfairii, assembly GCA_006937955.1. Lineage (NCBI taxonomy): Eukaryota > Metazoa > Chordata > Actinopteri > Cyprinodontiformes > Aplocheilidae > Pachypanchax > Pachypanchax playfairii. The sequence continues at coordinate 1,349,582 of SSNP01000137.1, read as the reverse complement.
GTGGGAGGGAGAGCGGGGATAGGTAGAAGAAACTGTCAATCATGACAGACTTTGTTTTGGTCTCAATCCTGTACTCAACAGCACACCTAGCGGTGAAAAATCGCTTGTTGCTCCTTAAAGCTTAGGCCAGCAGCTCATTAATATTCATTATTCGAAATTGCTGGAATCAGATTTGCTAACAAACTAGCCTATAAGAGCAAGGCATACTGTTTCCTGCCCCACTGCGCATGGCAACAGACACGTAGTCTCTTCTGGTTTGTTACTTCTTGTGCTACAGCTTTAAGCTAGCAGCATGCTAGGCATGGTTTCAACTGCAGGAGCTGCCGAATACTAACAAACAAAGTAGTTGTGACGAAACAGATACAGGCCGTTCAAACTCGGGAGAACTAGGGTTTTATCACCACCTGCGTAGTTTGAGAGATAAAAACTGAAAGAGAAGTTATTGACTGGTTTTCACACCCACTATGAAGGTAAGAACACCTGTGGAGCTAAAATATTCACCAGAAACCTCCAAAAAACTGTTTTTAATGGAAGGGTCTCTTTAACAAGATCTGCACAACGTGTCATGTATTTTTTAGATTCAACTCAGAGAAATCTTTTTTAAGTAGCAATTCAGAGCAAAATCAAATGATAATTTACTTGTGTTCTCTCAATCTTTCACCACCAGTTAGTCATCGTATCACTTCTTTCTAGTCACAAATTCATTAATTAATAACCAAGTTTCTACCCAAGTCATTTTAGTTGATTTTTCTATTTTTCAGTCAATGTAAATCCAGGAGGTCACTTTGCCTCGTCCAGTGCATGACTAATATTTGGTGGAACACACTGTTACAAAAAAAAAAAACAACCCAAAATGATGCTTAGATTTAGAAATAAATGTAAAAATAAATAAATAAATAGTTACAGTGAAGAACATTTCTCAAAAAGACAGCTGGGCTAATCTTCAGTTCTATTAGTACAGATTTTTCCAAGGTCAGGACGACCCTTTTAGTTTGTTAAACTCCATCTTAGAGCTCACATGTTGGACACAGTTTGCCATCTCTTTTATATAGGGTTCATCTACACTTAACTGTGTGGAAAAAAAAAAGTCAGTGCATGCAAAAAAATGAAATGCATTTTAAAAGCTTCACTTATTTCCATATGTTTGTAATTTTGTTACTTAAGTATTGTACTGGATAAGCCCATTCCTGAAGTGCCTGCATTACAATTTGCCTTAAATTTGGTGGGTCTTGAGTGTTTGTTCAGATTTTACTATCCACATATTTATTCATCTTTTCCAATAAAAAGGATGGGGTGGTTTTCCTCGAGGTTTCTGCTGGGCCATTTCCAGCAGATAACTCATCACTCATAGGCCACGTCTCCATTTCCTCATGAATAAAATTGACAGATGGAGGACAACCGTCTTGTTGCTTTGCATGATAAGAAGTGTGTATATGCATATGTGTATATGTGTTTGAAGGAGTAAGAAACAGGTGAGAGGAGAGCGAAGAGTCTTGACAAGCACATCTGTTTACAATCTGGATATATCTGTTTGTGTAAATGTGTGTTTTAGTGTTTTGAGTTAAATCCACAACATCATATGTAATTAAAATACATATTTCTTAAAGCTGCATAATGTACATATAGTGTTAAGTATTTGTGTGTGGTAGGAGTGTAAACACGTAATGAATGCATTGCTTGCACTCACCACTCAGAGAATCTATGCGCCCTCCACTTGTCTTCAATGCAATTAGGTTAAATAATGAGAGCACATAAATTCCCAGAGCAGGAAAAAGGCTCCCCTGCCCTTGTCGCCCTCTGATATATGGCCAAATCCTTCATGAATGGGGTTTGAGTTAAAGCGTACGTGTCTGTAAAGGGTAAAACACTGGCTATCATCGTAAAGACAAAAAGTTTGAAATCAAAATGCTTGTGTCAGCAACAAAATTAAATATATTCATTAAATAAAGGTTGTACTGATAAAAATATCAAATAATAATGCCTTTGTATAAATAAATATAAATAAATTACACATACTTGCCATGTATTTAAATATCACCTGCAAGGCAGGCCTTATTTCCTGATCTCAGTAGCTGACCTCATGGCTAAACTAGGTTGGACTAGTTAAAATACAAAAAAAAACATTTCCTAAAGTTCATGAAAATGTTCTAGTTTCCCCACGGTATGCTTTTTCAGAGAACAACTTGCCAAACTACTGGAGTTTTAAAGGGGGAGTGTGATATGTGGTCTTAGGACCTCCCAGGCCCCATTTCAAATCTCAATTCTTTTTTTTTTTTTTTTTGGGGGGGGGGGCTGTGGACTACGGCTCGAGTCACACCTCTTACCAGACCCAATGGCCTCTGATTGATCATGTGGTAGAACCTAAATGGCAAACTTCAGGGGGGCACTCATTCAGTCTTTGAGGAAAGCTAAATTAGCCTTTGGGCAGACATTATGCAAATTTGATTCATGGTGATGTAATTCTGTTAAAGGAAAAAGAATAAAGGGAGTGTGAAATTTTGGACTATTCAGGAGCATAAAAAGTCCTGGACCTCTTTAGCTCTCAAAATGAGTTATCAGTATTGAAAATAAAATCCATAGTTTCAAAAGACAATATAGCCAAATAAATTGTGAAGGTATAAGTGGGTATACTGCAAGCTTCAAAGTGTTACTTCATTGACATTTTCCATTTTATTAAAATCTAACCAGTCCGATTTAGAAAAAGGTCAAAATATGTTGCAGAAAAATATCTTGACATTTTGTCCTTAAAATGGACAGCAATGTCTAGGACAGCGGGAAAAAATGCATCCCTCTTTCATTTGATACAATTCCATAAGCTTACTTCTGTAATGTTCAGAAAAAGTATTTGTTCCCTTACAGACAATCTGTTGTTGCTATTTTTTCACACTTACTGTACATGTGTCTGATCAACAAACATATCTTAATATCAGACAAAAGTAATCTAAAGGAAAATGAAATAAAGTTTTTAAAGGATAATTAAATTCCTTAAGGGAAGACACCATCCAAGCCATCTGGCCCTATGTCAAAAGTAATTACCCCCAAACATAAGAACTGGTTATGCCTCCAATGGCAGTAAAAATTCAAGCCAAAAATAAAGAAATGGCCATTGGGGCCATTTTGGCCCAGCGGCACCTTATATGTTGTTCGATGTCCTTTTGTGACCTCCTGGATGAGTCATTGATGATGTTTTGGAGTATTTCGTCGGCAGGCCACTCCTGTAAAGGTTCCCCAATGTCCCTCGTTTCTCTATTAGTTGCTCTCATTGTGGTTTACTGGAACCCCAAAACATTAGGTGGCTTTGTAATCCTTTCCAGACTGTCAATAATTTTTAGCTCTTTTCCATTCAGGTGAGATTCTGTTTGTATCCATATTACAGAACCACCAGCACATGCAGCTGGAAAGGTGGAAATGTATTCGTCAAAATGTCTGTCAGATATTTGTCTGATATATAAGTACTGATCTAAAACATTCACATTTCAGAGGGGTGTCAAAAACTTTTGCACAGCACTGTGAAAGTTTATCTAACAACAAAATCAGACTTTAAATGTGACCTTATTTTTAAATTGTTGACTGGATCAGTATGTCCATTGGACATCCAGCAACAAGAAATGTTTTGGAGAAAATGTGACATTTAAAAACTGAGCATCAGAACTTACTGTTTCCTGGTAAATATTTCTATTTTTATCAGCATATATTTAACCCAGAAATATGGCATATCTGAAAGGGAGTCTAAGGTTGACGTTTCTGTTTAACCAATGATTCATCCTGCTGCTTTGCTTACAGAGGGCCAACTAGCCCACTGACAATTTACCCCCTCCCCTTAAAAGGAAAACAAAATAGAGAAAGGTGATGAGTTTAAAAAAAGAGAAAGGGGTGCTGAAAAGGGATGGAGGACAAGAGAAAAACAGAAAAAGAAAGGGGTAGAGAAGCAGAGAAGATGTAGTGATGAGGTCGGTTACCGTGGCAACTAGCAGAGCCGGGCTGTGATATATAATGTTCCCCATGAGAGAGAAGAGAGAGGGAAAAAAAGGAGCGCAAGTGGATCATGGAGGAGAAAAGAGACAGGGAGAGGAGTTAGTGGGGCGGACTGAGGACAGAGAGGAGAAAAAAGTTGATGGTAAAAAAGAGAAAGAAAACAAGACATAAAAGAGGACAGACACATGGGTTGAGAGGGATTGCCATCAGTGGAAAAGTAAAGAAAAAGCCAGATGATTAACGAAGTCACAGTCTCTCGGGTACTTTATTTTCTGGACCCTGGTTGGCCGTTCTGGTGATATGGCCCCTGCTGCCTGGCTCATCCCTATTATGACAGATCTGTCTTGTTTCAGTATTATTAGAAGAGCCACTAGCTTAGCAGGACAATATGATTCAGTCGCGGGTTAATGCCCTTGCTCTCTGCATACAGTCTCTAACACAGACACAAATTGACACACAGGGGTGCACGGATATAGGGACGCCTGTTGGGATCACACAGACAGCTCCTAATTAGTGGTTTGTCTCTGAGCAGTGATATTAAAGGCTGGGACACCTTGCACTAAATTTAGCTTCCAACAACAGGCAATATCTGAGCGGAGATGTTCCCATGCATCTTGATAATGGTCACACAGTCACACGCAGCAAAAAATATGTGCTGGGGTGGTTGTGTGTCCCTCGTCATGTTATGCTGCAAAGTGCAAGGGGAATCACAATTGACCTGTCAGCTTCCAGCATTTTCTTCTGTCCATTATGGAATTATTTACATACTCTGCCTCCATGGTTTAACTGCTGTGACAAGAGATAGGAGAAGAGAGGTTTTGTTTTTTCAGCCTAATTTTGTGTTATCAGATGCATTATGTGTGGTGTCTGGAGGTACACAGAGAACAAAGCTGACAGCTAATGGGAAAGCATTTTAGTGTGTTGGCAGTTCACCTTGTACCGTCCTCATTTGCATTTGTTTCTGTCTGAGTACTTCCGGTGACAAGGGTCAACTATAAGGCCTGCTCTTGAACCTCTAACAAATCATTAAACCAGCAACATCTCATCGCTCATCAGGAGGTTACCACGTGAGCAGGACAGCATATGACCAGTATGACTGGTGAAGGTTTTCAGTCAATCAGGTCATCATAATCCAAGTATTTTTTAAAGGCAACGAGAACTTTTTCTTGAAGATGTTTCACTTCCTATCTGAGGAGCTTCATCAGTTTAAAATGAAAAGTAACAGAAGTGCCAGCTTTTAAGCTGTAGAAAATGAGCTGGTGTACAAAACAATCCTTTCTCCTTCATCCTGAGGATCATTACTGTCTTTGTTGAGCTTGTTTATGAGTAAGATGTTTCAGTCACAACCCTTAAGATGTGAATCATTAGTAAACTGTTGCACTAAAGCTCCTTGGCTGATAGGCAACATTTCCTAAAAAAAGAAAAAAGTCAAGTTGCCTATTTATCTGACTGAGATGTTCGAAAAATTACTCAATGAGAAAATTCTTACTCTACAAATTTGGAAAATGAGGGGGAAAAGTATTTTCAGCCCAGCTGTCTTCCGTGAAACAGAAGGAGAAAAGCACAAGAGCTAAAACAGAGTATGACATCTCCACGCTGACGGAATGGAGCTAAAATGGAAAGGGAAGCCAAACTGAGACATGTACTTTGCAAAGCCTTGCAAACAAGGTTAGGTTTTGGGTCAGGAATATTACAGCATTCAAAGAGAGCTAACTCGGCATGGTGTATCATCAATCAGCTCAGTGTGGTGTGACCTGCCAGAAGATGTAATACACCCCTTAGAATGCTAAAAACTGTAGAATATACAGCAGAGAAAATCACTAACATGTTGGCATTGCCTCTGTAAAGACAACATCAGAACAATGAGTCGCTGCTGGACGTTATTTGCAATTCTCTGTTGATCTTTTACAAAGTGATGAATTAATCTGTGAATTTCCATGTTCTCATGGTAACATCAGAAATATTCTTCTTTTAAAGAACATCAGCAGAATTTTAAACAAAAGCATAAAAGTTGTATCTTTTCTTCATTTGTTTGTCTTTTTTCTTCCTACAATTGCTTCTGGGCATACAGTGACGTGATTTGTCATTTAATGACTGCTCAGGTTTGGCTCATTTAACTCCTCATTTGTATGAAAAACCCCTTGGTTGTGCAATATCACTGCTCATATAATCCATCATCTGTGGCCTAAAAGATAGGCACCCCTTGCTTCACAGTAAGCTGCTCGGGGCTATGCCTAAAATCGGAGACTAGAAACCATGTTTAAAACCATTAGATGATCCCTAGAATACTCCTTCATTCATCCATTATCATAGTCTATATTTATTCTTTGACTATACACGCACCATTTTTTCCCATTTGGACGGACGATGTTAGCATATCAACAAAGGTGAGGTTGTATTTCTATTGATAGCTTGTTTTTTTGGGTCCACATAAACTGTGAGGTGACTGCTCCAGTGATGCAAATGAAAATGAAAAACAGTGTTAGTGTAGCTACTTCCCTTTGTACACCAAGCAAAGATGCTCTATAAAGGTAGATAAAAATCTCTAAACCCATGTTTGAGTACTCAAATAAAATCTTCATAGTAGGACTAACTTTTACCTTTACTTCTGGCAATAAAACACAAGTAACAATTGAAAAGAAAAAAGAAAAAAAAAAAACTCCTTAGAATACAAGACATAACCTCTTTGGTAAGACATTTTGTGATAATTTAACATAAAATATCTTCTTCTTTTGAATTCTACTGGGCTTCTTAAAAAATATACACGCTTAGAGGCCCATTCTGAGCTTTTTATTTGACTCGATGATTTCCATTTCTTTACCAGCTCCATCCTTCCTTCCTCCCTTCACGGCTACACTGGTGCAATTTCCACCCCTGCCTCTCAGGTCGTGACCTCTCCTCTCCCGACAGATCACACCATGGAATTATAAATACAGTGTCACAACCTTCCTTACTGCCAAACCATTCACTGTTAGGGGGAATATTAGCCAGAGGACCTCAAACAAATGCTGGCTGCCCTTGGCAGCTAGATAAACAGGTAATATCCCCTATTTAAAGACCCTAATAGTAAAAAAAATAAAATAAAAAGCTGTCTGTGCAAGAGTTTGTCCTTCCTGCCCCTCCTAGCCTCTTTTAACACGTCTCTTCAGTGATTGCTTGATGCAAATGCTGCGTTCCATGCTCGTTTCACTTGGGTTTCAATTACATTGAGCAAAGATTGGTTGGCTTGTCGGAATGGGAAATCGCCCTTTAATCATTTATGATAGCCGTGTCTAAGTTGGGTATGCCCTAAAGTAGTCTGTCTCCTCTTTTCCTGTATTTCTTTCCACATCAATCATACTCTCTCCTCCTTTTATCTTGTCTTTGTCTCTTTTTCTTGCAGTTTTCTTCAATCCTACAGGGGAATAGTTCCTGTGTGTCCCTCCCAAATAACCTTCTATTTTCTCCTAGAAAGGGTAAAAAAACAAAGAATCTTGAGGCACAATAGTCAAATGGAGAGTGATATATTAGCACTTTGACGCTTAACTTCCTGAATCTCTTAGATGCAACTGTAGCCATTTTGTGAAAGCGCTACAGGTAAGTATTGGGGAAAAGCATTAGGGCAGTTTTACTTGGTTACCGTAAATGTTACAGTCAGGCGTATGGATGCTAAGCTTGTTCAGCAAAAGGCTCTCTGCTTTCCTCTCATGCCAATATCAAAGCCGACGTGGAGCAGCTGGGAAAGCTGGGATTGCAGTTGGAGCTATTAGATACCACATGCAAGCTTTCTTTATGCACCCCGTGACAAGCGGCTAAGGAAGAGAACACCCCATCTTTTCTCTCCCTTTCACTTACAAACACGCACACACACCAAAAAAAGACCGCCTGAAACAATAGTTCAGTCATTGACATTGTTTTGCATGCCATTTGAGGTTGTTTTCCTCCCTCCTGGTCTGTTTGACAATTTTCTATTTCCGTGTTGTTTTGCCTCTTCAATATTGACTTTGTTTTGTTATTCATGTGCTTTTTTTTAAACTCCAAAGCCACCATCATCTGTAACAGAATGGCATTTCCATTACTGCATTTTATCTTGTGTCGTCAGGAGCGGCAGTGCCGAAGCCAGCGTTCAAAATTAGATCTTTCCTTGGCCAAGATGCCCGCATACTCCACCAGTCTATGTGAATTTGATTGCCAAACTAAGTATTTCACAGGATGTAGAATTAAACCAACATTGGCTCTTAAATGTTTGTAAACCACTTAGATTTTTTGAGGTTTTGTTATTTATCTTTTGTTCGTTTTTTCAGCTCCGAATGTAACCTAAACCATCAGATCTTCACAAAGGTTCTAAAATAGAGACAACGAACCATAAGGAACAAAAGGTACATTCAAAGCAACACTTGTGAGCTGATTTAAAAGCAAAGTAAGGTTTTTACCAACCTCAAAAAAGTTGGGATGTTGTGAGAAACACAAATTAAAAAAATGCAGTGATAAGCAAATATTGTTAATCTCATTAACGCATATTTTACTTTTGATCAAAACAAACATGTCAGATATTTTTCCACAGCTCAAAAGCAACTGCAGGATCAGATGTACAGAAAGTATGTTTATTTTTGTTTTTATTATTTATTTGCTATTAAAATCAATGATCGATTTGAGAGCCAAATTTATTATCAACAGTGTGCAATTTATTTCACGACACCTATTAGAGAGAGGAAGTCACAGGCAAGTCCATATTTTACACCAATACATTACCTCATACTGATAAGCATTTTGACATATCTAACTGTAAATGATTGTTAATAGTTTAGAGATAACCAGTGCCTTTTTGTTTTTCCTTTTTTCTTTCACTGCATTCTGCAGTATAATTTATAACACCTTACACCCAGGAGATTTTTCAAGAAAAGAAGATGATATAGTGAGAATAAATGAGACAAATAGGAGATACAAAAGTGTAATGATAGAAAACACAGAATCTGCAATTGAGTAAGTGAGAAAGCAGGAGGAAAAAGCAAGTGTCCTGTTTAGGATGGTGCCTGAGGTCAATAAAGTGCAGTCTGGTTCGGGGGAAAGAATCGTGCTGCAATTTTTATGAGTGTGCCTTTCTCCCCATTCATAAGGGGTGGCCTCTCATAACAGAAGGAAAACAACTAATCAATAATGGAGGAGAGCAGTAAACACCATGTGCACAGTAGCTCTCAAAGGTGATTCCTTTCCTGTGAATATGTGCTTTTCTTGTGCATGTAAGACCAAGTTTGGATTTTTTTCCCTTCTTTTTCCTCTGTGGATAAACAACAGATTTTTTTTCCTTTTGATACATTTTAAAAATACATATGTTCCATTGAATTAATTAAATATCTAACAGTTTATCTTTCATTCAGATAGAAACAGGATATCAAAATGCTTAAATAACGAAAAGTGACTCATCTATATAAGATTATGAGATCAGCATCCAACTTGTCTCTATTAAAATCTGCAGGGGCAAATACTTTAGTTAGTTTCGAATTCAAATAAGAGACGCTTTACTGAATCTCTGAATAAAATGATTCAACTGCATGGACTTCATTTGGGTAAATCAGCGTTGTGTGTTAAACAGGATATGTTGATAGGAATCAAGGTGATAGGGAATAGAAAGGTCATGTTTATATACATTTTTAAGTATGATAAAATAGGATGATGGTGTTTGTGACTCCACAAGGTCTTTATAAGCTAGTCCACTTAGATGCATTCTCATAGCTCTGATCCCAAGGGGTGTGTACAGGCTTTAAAACACTGACATGAGCTTCCTACGTAGGGTGGTCGGGCTCAGCCTTAAAGATAAGTTAAGAAGCTCCGCCATCCAGGAGGACCTTGAAGTGGAGTTGCTGCTCCTCCTGGAAAGGAATCAGCTGATTTAGGCATCTGATCATGGTCGCCTCCCTATGGAGGTTCCCCCACAGGGAGGAGACCTCAAAGCAGACTCAAAACTTGCTGGCAGAATAATACTTTTATATCCTCTCATTTCTATGAACATCTTGGGAAAAAGCCATTTTAGTCAAATGTTTAAAAAAAAAAATTATATTTTAACGTGATATAACACAATATTGCAACATCTTAAGTGATTTGTTAACCCTTAAAATATGTGATGTGAAAAATTTCCATCTCCTACTACATTAAATTTGAGGCCAATATCTCTAAAACTGACACAGAAACAACTTTATTTGTAGTTGTATTGATTTGCTGTGGTGGCCATCTTGAATGGGGTCACCACCTAAGGTTGATCAGCTATACATGAACATCCAGTGATTACTTTCTATGAGTTTCAATAAAATCTGTTGAGTGATTTATGAGATAATTAGAGTAAAGCTACAGTTGAGCATACAGTAAGGAGCGGTTTATGTATGGGGTCACACACAAAGCAAAGAATTTGCACAAACCTGCAGGATTGCTTGGGCATTTGTGTAAAAGCAAGGTGTGAACACTGAATTAGGTGTCACAGTTTGTATCTGACTTGTGAATGCTACAGAGGCACAGCTTGGAGTCAGCTGAGCTTGATGTGGGGATCAGATCCCTGTTGGCAAAGTCAGAGCCTCCGAATCACTTTCCCCTCGAGCTGTTTTGTCGCTCCACCACAAAACAGACTCAGCATCAAGCAGGTGTGCTCGTTTTGACCATTTCCTCAAATACTCTGCCTCAGCTCAGTAACTGTTACTTAGTATTACTACTTAAAAAATAAGGTATTGATTCTACAGTATATGTGGACCTAAAAAAAGAACAGTTGAAAATCCACAGGCTTCTTTAGAAAGGACTTTATGGCCAAAGCTGCTAAAAGACACTTTTACTCATTGATGCCGGTGACTCAAGAGCTTCGAAGATTTAATTGTTATATAATATTAAGTTCTACTGGCTGTTAATGAGTAGACTTATTGGCATTCTGTGGCACAGCACACAACTTGACAACACCAGTAATTGGAAAATCATGTTAAAAGATCGTCACTAGATGTGCATAATTAGTTCCATAAATAAGACGTGCCAGCGACTGGTGCAACTCTTTACCATAAAAACATTTTTCTTACTGGTTGCAGTTCAGTGCATGTCATGTGAAGACAAGTCCCCCCCCCCCCCCCCCCCCCCCCCCCCCCCCCCCCCCCCC
>SSNP01000137.1:1127770-1338489 GCA_006937955.1 Pachypanchax playfairii | reverse complement strand
CCCCCCCCCCCCCACCCCACAACTTCTACCCCCACTCTACAATAAATGTGCATGGAATACCACCAGGACCTTGTCAATTAACCACTGAAAACAATCCCTCACTGCCGTAGGGGGTTTAGCAGCTAACTAGGAGGGCAGTGCCAGTTTGAGGGAAATTGGCCGCTCCAGTAAGCTGCATGATGATGTTCAGGTGCAGCACAGAAATGCTCATTAATTTCTGGTACTGCAGATACTGAGCATATCTGATGAGGCCAACATTTTAGGGATTTTGTATCATGATCATTCAGGTAAAAACAGGAGGATTTCAAAACCCCCAAACACTTTTACATTATATGAATGTGTAAAAGCTGGCACCAATATCACTTGGCAAGCAGAATTGCGAGATAAGCATATGGAAGAAAAGCACCCTGCTGATAATTACACTGTCCATTAGCTAGGAGCTTGAAACTTGAGTACATAAGCATGACTTTTCCATTATTTACTACCTTAAAAGACTTGAGCTTTTAGCTTCCATCGACTCAGTCAGTGTTTAACAGTGCAGATATTTCCATACCTTTTCCATTTAGTATCATGGTATGAAACAAATTCACCCCTTTTACTTCTTATACATCAATAAAAACAGCCATGGAAGAGTTTCTGGCACTACTTTTAGGGTGAATAGGGTGCTGAAAGCCTAAAGAGGTTAAGACTCCAACAACACAGAACAATTTCCATATTGGGCCAACCATATTAGGCTTGTTGCCTTCATGACCTTAAACTTTAAACAAACAGATGGGATTTACCATTAAAGAGGCAATTTCACACAAATTTCGTGAATTTGTGGTTATTCCTGAAGCATTAACCTGTAATATGAAACATTTTATATCTAAAAGGTGTTAGGAAACACTGATTAACAGACCTTTCAATCTGTCTGCATCAAGATTCGGCTGGCTTCTACTACAACTCATTAATATTCATTATGTGAATTTTTTGGACTCAGATTGGCTAACAAACTAGCCTATGAGAGCAAGGCATACTGTTTCCTGCTCCGCTGTGCATGGCAACAGCACCAGTAGTCTCTTCCGGTGTGATGTGTGTTTATGCTAACAGCTTTTAGCCAGTAGCATGCTCAACATAGTCTCAACTGAGGAAGCTGATGAATATTAATGAGCAAAGTAGATGTGACGTAACAAGTATAGGTTTTTTGAACAAGGGAGAACTATGGCGTTATCGTCACCTGCGTAGTTTGAAAGATTAAAACTGAAAGAGAACTTATTGGGCTATTTTCACAACCAGTATGAAGGTAAGAACACCTGTGGAGCTAAAATATTCAACAGAAACCTCAGAAAAACCATTGATATTACAACCAAATTTCCCCTTGGGGGACGATTTAAAGGATTATTCTTCTATTCTATAATAGGTGTGAAGAGGTAAAGGGAGAAACAAGCCACAGATGCATTTACTGAGCTCTAAAGGAGGTAAGTTAGTAGATGGACCCAAACTCCAAATTTCTACTGTGTTAATGTAACAAAAATAAATACAAAACAAATTTGAACGATTTGATTATTTGTTTTTTTCAATAAACGGCCTTTAATATGTTGGAAAGCAGAAACTAGATCTTTCAAAACTAGCAGATGTCTTTCCACACGTGCACATTCAACTCCGAAACAGCAACGTGCCAAAACCTGTGTTTTCAGAAAAGTGCTCACACCTGCTGATGATCAGTTAATCAAGAGCATTTGATTAGCAACACCTGGCTGCTTTCTGACCTCTAATTTCTATTGAAGCAGAGTGGGTGGACTTCTTTAACAACAAATGTACAATGAAAAGAAATAAGGTAACACTTCATTTGATGTTTTATTTGCCTGGTGAAGAGTATGTTTGCATCTTCCATTTAGTTCCAATACATAGAGTATGTACTTTTTACCTTGACTAAAGCGTTTATGCAAAATAGTTTTCTGACAACTTCATTCTTTGCATCTGATGAGGTGTTGAACAGATTTTTTTTTCGGTTGAAACCTTGCTAGATGTGCTTAATTTCATTTATCCAACCCAAGTGAGAGCAGAGTTCCAATAAGACAATGCCCTGCTTGATCATTTGTGACCCACATCGTCATGCTCCTGTGGTTAAGGAGAAAATTCCGCACTTCGGGGATTAATCAACACATTTAAAAGCCATTGCTCTTCAAGAAACCAGAAGTAGGAGTTCAATTTCTTTCGATTAAACTCTCAGGACTCACCCTTTCTAGTAGTAATGAGAAAAACTGTGTTCTCTGAAGCTGAAAGAGAAATAAAAAATAGCCGTGACTGAACTAGAGACACTAAAACTACATTTTTAATCAGTGAAACTTTCTCTGAGGACTTCCTGCATCTCTACAGCAAAAAACAAGGGATCAAACAAAGTACCAGGGAGATGCTTTCCTCCTTAAAAAACAGCCTTAAGCAGGTTGAAATAAGTGGGTGAGACTTTCCAGGTGAGGCTCACTAAGCTGGTTTATGTACAGTATTCTTATTGATTTATTAATTCTAGTTTCAGCTTTATGTTAGTTGAAGACTTTCAAGTCATGCATGGAATCTTTATTATGTCAGTGTTAGTAAAACACTTAAATTTAGTCAGTCATGTTTGATTCATTGAAGCAAGTCACACAATAGGGTGGCTAACCTACAGCAGGTAGACCGACTGAGCTCAAAGTACAACATAACCAGTAGTTCAGTGTAAAAAAATCAAACTGTGCTCAATTAATCCTCTCAAATTTTAGGGCTTGAAAGTTTTTGGTGTTTGTTGACAGTTTAGACTCTTCAGTAATGTGAAAACTGATTGCAGTCACACACTTAATACACATGCCATTTATAAGCAGCTGGTTAGTAATGAATAGACTGTATATAACCATTTAGTTAATGATGACAAATTTACACTTGCTAATGATTAACAACACTTACTGAATAACAGAATACATTACTGACTCATCAACAAGCTTCTACAAAATTCTTTCACACAAAAAATTTCTTAAAGTGTGACTCTGACAGCTGTTATCTTATCAATATCAATATTTTAAAATGCTACCAATAAATTATTTTAGGAGAAATGTTAGCATGAATAAAGCACAATTTGAAGTGACAAGTTAAATCATGGATTTTTTTGTTTTTTGGTGGTTTGTTGGGGTGCAGTATTAGAACCAGCAACACAGAAAGATATATTTGAAGTGTTTTAAGAAAAGAGTACAAAACTAGACAGAGGAGCAATGTAAATGTAGCTTTTTTGCATCCTTTTAAACTGACCCTAAATTGACCCTTTTGAGTTTTTTTGTTTGATTTTTTCTAATTTTGGCAGTTGCAGCAAATAAATTTATCAGGCTGGGATTAATTAAGTACACTCATTGATCTATCAATCTATCAATATTGACCAGGACCTTGTGAGAAGAAACACTCTCACCATCAAGTCTTTCATGGTGAGGAGGACAAGAAAAAAACAGTAATAGCTTTATTATTTGAGAAAATCTATTTTTTACAACTTTCTGGATACATGGAATTTAAAAGCATCCTCACCTAAAACTGTCTATGTTCTACAGCTGAAGAGTAGAGTCACATCGAGTCCCCCAAAGACTCTACAAGACTACATTCCCATGCTGCTGTAAATAAAGGTCACAGTATCTGTCTGACACCTTGGGAAGCAGGAGAGGCACCGGGACATTCTGATAAGGCGGACAACAACGGGCTCTCAGAAGGAAGCTAAAGGTCACATCTGTACCATTAAGGACTCAGCAGGGTCACCGTGGCAGCTTCTGTCCTCCTGAGAAACTCAGAGCAACTCCCAGGTTTGCTGCCGGAGTTTATTTCTTCGATTTGCCCAGCGCCGAAAGAACGGGTATTGATTTGTCGAGCACATCTGAGTGAAGTGAAATTGTGGCGAATATCAGTTTATGAGTATTGTTTTTTGTTTGTTTGTTTTTTCAAAACTTTCCTTATTGCTCCCTTACTTCTTGTCAGACAGCATGAATCAAAAGATGGACAAATGGAAAAAAATAATCTTTCTTTTTCCTCCATCTTCCTCTCACACTGTTTCAGTAATCTATCTGATGCTGCACTGAGTGGCTGTATGGGGATGAATTAATTATGTTTCTGAAATGACTCATCTGCATGAAAACGTAGAGTCAGTGAAGGGCAGACAGGCTGCCGAGTTGTGGAGACCTCTGCAAAATGCCGGCACCGCACATAATCAATTACAAATAAGCACGTTTAGGTTTTATTAAAATGTGCCATGACATCTAAAAACCTTCTTCTTCTGCCTACATCTTTGTATGCATGTAGTTAAGAGATGTGTGTGTATATATATATATATATATATATATATATATATATATATTAATAAAAGCAAGTAGTTTAGAAATTAAGGGGAAAAACATTTTCATTTTCATGCTCGTAAACACTATCTTGTACCCACAGAGAGTTACTCAACCCTGAAAGGATCTTCTACAGATGAGCCTAATTGCTGGTCGGCCATTTTGCTTGGGGAGCAAGACAGTGGCATGAAATATTAACAGAAACTCATGGGATACAAGAAAGCAGCCTATAACAGTTGGAGAGATTTATAATTAAGCAAGAGAGGATTTGAGAAACACACATTCCCATCACTCTGACTCCAACCTCCCTTCTTCTCTAAAGGCGCAAACAGGCAGGCGTGCAAACACACAAGCGTGAGAATGAAGATTAATGCACAGCTGGGCTGGCTGACAAAGCCAAACTGTACGGTCAAGAGTCATTAACGCCTTTACGCATCTCAGTGTGCATCCAGCCACAAGCCTGCAGAGACACAATGAAGGTCAAGGGTCATAAATTCTTGAATGTTGTCCTCTCAGACACTTAAATTTGGCCCGCTGTCCTTCATGTTCACTGGGCCGATTCGGCTAGGCCCCCTATTAGTTTTCAGTTTCAGAGAAACAAGCCATGAAATCCAAAGTTTACTCAAGTTGATAAGATAATCATTATATAAAAGAAAAATGTATATATAGTGTATTTGATTTCAAAACACATTTATTTTCTTTTTATGGACTATTTTTTATTGACAAAAAGCAGTTTTACAAGGTGTGTAGCAGATGGTGCAAGAGATGCCTGTGCAAACTCGTAGTACAAGCACACAAAAAACACCGTACGGTTCACTTCAACCCTCCAGGGGTAACAGATGTATAGATTAATATGAAAGTTCACGGAAACCTTCCCTTTAAAACAAACATCTGCTGAACAAATTCTATGCAAACTATTTTAAAGTCCCATAATATTTTCTTTTTACAAATCATTATAAAATATGACAAAATTTAACAGAAGCTGTGTTAAAGCTCATCCAGCACATGATCTTAGAATAAAAATACAAAAATAAGAAACAACCTTTAAAGCCTTATATATGAAAGAATAATTTAAAAAATAATCTACATTTTTTTAATGGAACTGCCAATTAGTTTATAGAATAATTGATACATTCTAGGGTTGTGCAAATGATAACAATTTTAATTTCGATTTTAAGTCTAAAAACCACAAACATTTAACTAACAACAACAAAAAAGGATTAGAGAAATTATTTTTTCACAATCCAATTTTTCAAGAATGCTTTTATTTTGACATTCCTTGTGGTTGACGTACACGTCCACCCAATTTGAAGGCTAAACTCTAAGGTGTCTAGTGGTGGTGTTTTAACAAGTTCAACAAAAAGCATCAAAGAAATTTCACAATAATTTGAGTTCCTTTAGGAGCTTTTAAATGCAATGTGCTTCAAAAGTCAATGACTCACTGTTGAAAAATTTTAATTTTAGTTTTGACCACAATAATGATGATGACTTTTTTTCATGCTCAAGTGGCCTTGATATGTTCTTATGTTTTTATGTATTAAAACTGGCACTTTTTACCCATCTTCCACCAGAGGACATGTATTGGACTTAATAAAATAGTAATCCTGTTCATCTGGTAGAACTCTTAGAAATCTACAAGGGACTCATGGGATTTAGTATTTAAAAAGAAAAATACATAAGGCAGATTATGTCTTAGATTAATACTTCTCACAGACAACTAACAGACTTCCTAAATTGTCTTTGCTTTGAAAATATTTCAGCAATCTAATTTATTTGGGTTTGTTTGTTTGCAAGATAACGTGAAAAGTTCTGGATGGATTTGGATGACATTTTCAAGAAAGGTCAGAAATGGCCCAACGAAGAAGTGATTAGATTTTGAAGGTGATCTGGATCATAGTTTGGATTCAGGAATGTTTTTAAGGATTTTTCATCATCGTAAGATAACATATCTACAGTATATGTAATACCACAATCAATGGGCTGGGTGCTTGGTAAGAAAATACAGGTTGAGGTCTGCACTATCCGAGTGCTTTTCTAGTCTTTAAATTGAGCAAGACTTGATAGACTAATGTATTTTTCTAATTTACTTATTTAAAATTTCTTCGCTGTCAGCAGAATCTTTTTTATGTGGTAGAAAAAAAAAAGACTATCCTAAAATTGGAGAGGAAAATATTGATTAAACCTTTTCACATAGCAGCAAAGGTACTGCTAAAAAAAATATTCTAAAGTTGTGACAAATATATATATATTTTCATTCCTCAGTACTACACAGCTTTTGATGAGCAACAGTTCCACCGAATTCCCCACTTAGCTCTCAGTCAGAGGGAATATTATGATTTTGTTTTGTTGTCTGAGTACAGATTAGGCTTTTAAACTCTCCTGCCAACAGGCTCGCCATCTCCTACAAAGTTTACAGCTTTTTGAATAGAGAAATCAATCCTGTAGAAAGAAGAGGGGGAAAAAAAGAAAAATGAGTATTGCGCTGTAACTTCAGCCTGCAGGGCATAGAGCAGTGAAACCTAACATATTAGCTTGTCAAAGTGAATAAAGTAATTTGTTTTCTTTTATTTCGGGATTAAAAGCCTTACTGTGAAGTTGTGCTGCACCTAATAATGCATGCATGTAATGTTTAGGGTGTGTTCGTGTTGTAATGATGTACATTTGGACACACTTCCATGGCTACATTTTGGTGTGTATTCATCCGAGTGCACTTTTCTTACTCTACATGTGATGGATAGCTTGCTTATTATACAAGGAGAGAGGATGCAATAAAGCAAAATGTATTTTTACCCATTATGCAAGTGTAATGAAACTATTTCTCCACAGGTTTTGCATACAATTTACTCTGACTACTTCTTCTAAAAAACAAGTATATATACATATATAATATGTGCAGCTGAGATGAGCACATTTCCCATATTTATGGGAACTCAGCAATATCTCCCAGCATTCCAGGCAACAGTTTTTCTAAACACACGTCTCCCAGTACAATGCAACAAAGTGTGACGGGAGGAAAAATAATCTGTATTTTTACTGCGATTGAGCAATAAATAAATGGGGATAAAGAGCAGGAAACATTTTACTGTGCTGTGTCTCATATTAAACATCATTATTTAACAAAACTGAGCGAAAATATAGACTGAATATGTGAAAAAGTAGGTGTATATTTACTCACTGTGAATCCGGTGATGAGTGACAGTGAAGTGCAGCTAAAAAACTAAATTATTAAGTGATTTTCATCAATCGAAAACACTTGTTTAAAAAGAAACAAAGACATTTTCAAAAGAAAAAACATCAGCAACGATTTCAGGTCCTGTCCACATTAAGCATAAATATTTACTAAAACATACTAATAATAACAATAATAATACAAATACATACATTTTATGGCGATTGTTATCATTACTTTGACTGTGTGCACAATTATTTAGTCAGAGAGTTATGGATGAAATTCCACCTTTACTTGTTTTTTGGAGCATCATCGTTATCCAAATTATAGCCACCTATTGGTCACCTACAATTTTTTTAAGGTCAGATAAGATTCACTCTTGTCAAACTGTTACTTTAAGGTGGATATAGAACATTCTCATAAAAAGTAATATTTTTAAAAAAATAATGCCTCCATGGGGCGTTTTAGAGGGGCAGAGATTTAAAGTACAGTATTCCCTTTAACCATTATATTTGACGTAAAATGTAATAAAATATTTAGTTTGACGGGCACTACACTGACATAATGTTTACATCTACCAGCCAATAGCAGGCACCATTGCGGGTTGTCTAATATGGTGAATAGTCAATAGGTTGGTACTGTGGAGGGTGGGGGAGTTGGCAGGTCGAGCAGCTGCTTCGGAGCCCCAGAGATTTAGTTTTTCCTCTCGAGGGAGAAGTGACCAGAGAGGATTGGGGGCCAGAGTGGGTTTGAGTGAGGAATTTTGTCAGCTTCGGAGCATATGTGGGGGTCGCGACTTTTGAGCCTAAAGTGCATCAATTGGAGCTCTTGTTCTGTTGTTGTAGCTGTGACATCTGTGGACTGGATGTTGCAGTGGTGTTTGTGTTCCATATTCCACCTTTAATTAAAATAAATAAATACATTTATTTTGAAAGAACATCTGGCCCTGCTTGTATTGTGATTGATTTGTTTAGAGTTAACAATGTGGCCACTGATTAGCCTGACAGTATTTTGTCATAATCTTCACTTCTCATCTGAACAGGCATTTTTTTAATTTTCTTTTGTTATAAAATCTGTTTAAAAATTAGCTGTTTTGTCAGGGCTTCAAAGAAACGGCTTTCGTTCTTACTTTTTGTGCCACGTCTGAGTTGTAGCAAACCTACACCTACAGATAAAGTGTGTATCGGGTTGGAGCTATTCATGATGTGACACAACACAAACACTCTGCAGCTCCTGAGCTCATTCTTTTGGCATCAGGTGCCAAAGTAGTCATGCCACAAGCCACGCTACACAAGTTCAAATTTGACAGGTGTGTATGGGAGAGAGACAGAAGGAGAAAAGGTGTTTACTCAAAGAAAAAGCTTAAAAGAGATATCTAAGAGGTGTTGTACTGATTGCATCCCATAGTGTTCTTTTGCTTTCATGTTTAAATACTATGGTGACCCTGTTTACTGTAAAAACATACATGGATTTATGTTGTTGTCAGTAATAACTTCCAAAGTTTTCAACCATGTGCTGAGAAGCTGAATAGTATAATGACTTTTATATTTGAGACGTTTGACTAGGATTGAGGGAAAATGTTTCAGTGTTTATATAAGACAGTTAAATGTCCCTATTTCCAGGATTCAGGATAACTGACAGTGACATGATGTCATTAAGTTGAATATGTAGCAGAAACAACCAGAAACGCATCCTGAGCTCACTGCATCCTATTCCACATGTTAAACATCTGCAAATTAGGAGAAATAAGGATTGCATATATAGAAATATTCTTACATTTGTGCATTTATATAACCAACAAGTTGGATTTAAATTGAGGCATAAGAAAAGCCAATTTAAAAAAGTAGGTTCAAAATTAAAAAGAGAAAAACAAATGTGGGAAAAATTCAAAGACAAACTGAGATAAAAATAATACAGAGAAAAACACTATAAATCAGCTGTAATAATCATGTTAAATGTAAATTAAAGAGCAGCTTTCTGGAAAAAGCTTCAGGCTAGTTTCATTATCTTGAACAATAAATTGTTAAACCTTATATAAAATAAAAACTAACAAAAAGTTCTATTTGATTTACCCTCAAAATAAGAGTAAACTGAAGCCTAAATCTGAAAGGGAATGGTTTTTTTCTTCCTTTGTTTATTAAACTACATCCTTCTGGCATGAAGGGCTGCAAATTGACAAATTAGTGTAATTGGTGCCGAATGAGGTACGATCTCAGCTTGCAATAATCAGGTAAACACAGCAACGGGGAGAGAAAATATGTTACAACTTTAAGTTGAAGAAATCTTACAAGTTTTCAGAAGTATTGGAACGTTCCCTGAATCTCTTTTACACCTGCATATGTTTGAACTCTCAAATGATCCCCAGCATTTAGGAGAGACATACAAAAAAAAGAAAATGTTTAAAACCTTTAAAAGCTGTCCAAATACATCAATATGGATGCAAATCCCCAATTACAAAGCTTGTTAAAACAAATAGGTGGTTCCTAAGGGACCCTCAGTCGACTCAAACCAAAACAAACCTTGCATACACTTTTATTTTTAAAAACTGATGTGAAGTCCAGCATCTGAGTACGGTTGCACTCAGCCAGCATGTTTTGCATTCCTCTCTGTGTGGGTGTTCCAATTCGAAGTTTGCATTCATACCAAGTCTTTCACAAACTTCCCTAAAAGTTCTGACCCACTTTATGTCTTCACTTTGCATACTGGTAAACATATTTAACAAACATGTAACTCTTGTATAATCAACTCCCTTTAGTTTCACCCACATAAGGTCATTCGCTTCGCTGGTGGACTTATCGCTATCTTTTAGAACAAAAGGGGATGTGAGGCGCTGATTAGGACCTTCAGTTGTCTGAGTGTCCACATGCGTGTGTGTGTTGGGGGGGGGGGGACGACAAGCCTTGGAAACTTTGTTTTTAGTTGTTTGCCTGTGTGTGTGTGGTTGTGGTGTGTGTTCTCTCTCTCTTGTTGGACCTCTGAGCCTTGAGTTTGTGTCAGCCTTGGACCAGAAACATGAAATTTGCATTCTTTAATTAACATCCAAGCAGTCACTGGCGGTTGTAATTCCAAAGTCGGGCCGACGCTACTTTTGGAATCACAAAGAGAAACAACCCTAGAGGGGATTTTCCATTTAAAGCTGTGAATAACTGGAATAGAGGGGGTGACATTTGAATGAGAGTTGGAAGCAGTTTTACTGCAAAGAAAATCCCAAAAAACAAAAAAAAATAACAAAAAACCAAGTCACAGTCACCCCAGATAGGCTGCCTTCAGGATCTTTATGTCGATTTATTTATTTTCGTCTGATGTGAGACAAAAGGGTCTCTGAGTGTAATGTGGAACAAAGTGGGAGTTTTATCCCTGCTGTCGTGGGTGAGAATACAAGGTGGCACCGAGTGTCAGGTTGGGTTAGCTGTGTGGGGATGTTCGCCCATGATACTGTAAGTTGTTTCCCTCCGTAATGACACAAAAAAGGATTGGGGCAATAGGATTTCCATTTCATTTCCTGAGCCCCCTCTTGAAAGGAAAATCCTGGCATTTCAGTTACTCCTTTCTGTCCAAAAACAACATTTTCTAATTACATTTTTTTGCCCTCCAAACAGAAAAGACAGCTTGTGTTTTTGACAAAAGATGACAGTTTCAATCAGGACTAAAGCCAAATGTCATTTACATTGTCAAGCAGCCGGAGCCAACATTTATCCTTTTGTTAGCTGTTGGCTCACATATCTGCTTTAAATTTTTCATCTTTTAGGTATGTGTGTGTGTGTGTGTGTGTGCTCACTTGTATGGGGGGAGTGGGGTGAGGGGACTTGGCATTAAATCCAGAACATGTTAATTTAAGTAGCATGATAAATGTAAAAATATTCACTTATTGTTGAAGAGGTTTTATTTTATTGAAATTTCACACCAAGCTATTTGCTGTATTTGACAGTCGACGGGCATGTTTGCAAGGTGAGGTTAGTCATTAACAGATTGGCCTCTCTTCTATGGCCTTCTTCCTTTTCTTCTCCCTCCCTGTTCACAAGAAAGAACATGTGTATCCTGTGGCTTGAATATTACTATTTTTTTGTGTGAATGTTTACTCGCGCAGATAGAAAAAAGTACACTGCAGAAGAAAATCTTCAAATTAGAGTTTTGTTTCATTCAACCTTCAGGGAAAATCAGACCAGCCACGTGCGGGGGGGGGGTAGCTTGGGCACCTGCCCCTTTCTTCCTGGGTGCCCCATGTGCCCTTTTCTTGTCTTTTCTCTTCTCTCTCTTTATTTTTTACGTTGGTGTGCATGTATAGGTCTGCCTGTGCACCCAACACAATAATATTTCATTATTAATATCAATTTTGCAAAATAAAAGGATCGGTCTTGAATCAGTCACATGACACCAGTAACAAATGACCGCACAGAGTGCGTCGGATAAGAGCCGCTGTGGACGAGCGTGTAGAGAAGAGTGGAGACATTAACGCGCAAAAAGTGCCGACTGACGCAACAAAAACCAGTAAGTAAGATCCACCATGGCCCATAATACAGGAGTGTAAAGTTATTATCCACGTTGTGTTAAGTTATCTGGAGGCAATGGACGAAATGGAATAGATGAGCACGCAGCTGTGTGCACGCGCACCGTGCAACAGCATGATGTCATCTGTCAACAACTTGTGCAGCACAGGTAGTGTTGGTCATCAGCTGCTAGCAGGCTGGGTGAAGATGTCATGGGTCTGTCTGTGTGTCTGTCCAGCATTACAGGGAAGTTTAATAAGTTCCAGGTTTTGAACTGGAGAACTTATATTTCACTAAAACCAGAAATTATGCATATCCACATAATTTGTGAGCAGTTACAATTATGATATTTTAAAACACACTGTATTTGAAAGAAAATACATTAAAATACATATTCAATCTATGCTGGAAAAACTTCAGATTCTACTGCAGTAAAATGATTGAACTTTTACTGTTGACATATTTAATGAGCTTACTTGTTCAAGGTGGACAAACTGAATCATTAAAGTACATTATTTTTGTACTCTTTTCTTTTTTTTTTAATTCTCATTTGTTTATTCAAATAGCATCAGAGATAAATAATAGGGGATGGGGAAGGATTCTGGATCAGCACCATGATGCATTTTTCTGGATACGGTCAACAGAAAGTTACTGTTGTAATTTGGGATAGTGCATTAACCCCAAACTCTAGCAAAAACTGCTAACTGTAGCCAAATCCTTTGTATAAGGCACCGCATATGACAGGAAAGAGGTACGGTGGAGAACAATCAGTGAAATGGTCGCTTAAAGTTGTTGGTTGTTTCTACTTGTTGCTTTCCTTAATAAGTAGGGGAAATCAGAAAAAATCGGAAATCGAACAAAAAAAACAGTCAGAGATTTTATTTTTAAGCCATATCGCCCAGCCCTATGATATAGTAATGATATGATTCCATGTTAGATTTTTGATGAAATGTGGGTTGTTGTTGTTAAACTGGGTTCTATGTGCCCCTTTTTGACTTTTGAGCACCCGCCCCTTCAAAGGTCTCTGCACAGCCCTGAATCAGACTATTGATAAAAATATATCAGTTGCTTTAATCAAGTGAACGCAAAAACAAAATAAAGACACTGACGAGATCTCCTTCATTTCTTTTTTTTTTTTTTATGGTAACAGCCGGAGGGTTCTGACCTTTGTTTCTTTCCATCTCTCACTCGTACTCATTGTTGAGTGTTGCTATTAAAAACGTGGCCATCCGAGTGTTGATGCTCCCAAGTAGCTTATTATCGTCATTTGTCTTCTGGGCTTCAGCTTCTGAGCTAAATCAGCTCAGTATTGTCCAACACAATCAGTACAGGCATGTGCGGTGTAATAAACAGTGTTTCCATTGGGCCGCAATTTGTTTAAACAAATAACTTCTAGTGCAGCACTTGTGACTCATTTACATTAGTTTTAATACTAAAAGGTCACATGGGAATGTTAAAGCTGTTTTACAGACTAAATGTGGGAACTTTGTGCTGCTGATTGGGTCAATGATTTAAAGACTTCGGACCATGTTTATTTCTTCAATAATCATATTTTAACACAACCAAAATAAACAAAGTGAAATTAATTAGAGAGCAAACACTCTGATTTCATAGATCAATCAAAGACAGAGATGTTTGTTTTAAGCCAGAAGTTTGATAATTTAGCTGAATAAAACAATTTTGATGGTTAAATTGGTAACATTTAATATCACAGAGGAAATAAGAGTAGGCTATAGAGCAAAAGTCTGACACAGATATCTGATTCAAATTTTCATGCCTTTCCTGGTTCAATAAAGTGTATAAATGAGAAAAACATGCAAATCATCACCAATAATGTTTCATTTTTCGCTTGCGTGCCATCTGCTGTTAAGTAATGTAACCATGCAGCTGTATAATAAAGTTTCAGAATGTAATGATAATGGATTTTGTTGGTTCATTCTTCACATCATCCACTGTTTGTATTTTTTTATACAACCAAAGCTGCTTTTCATTCACTCATTCTTCTCCACTTCTGTTGTCAGACAGCAAAATGAGTCTGCAATTATGACTGAAAGGTGACGTTATTGAGGTTACCTGTTCAGCAGCAGTTTCTGTCTCTGCTGATTTTCAGTCTGTCATTCCTCTCAGATCTGGAGTTACCCTGTGACTAGTGTTTGTTCCTCACAGGGTGAACTTGATTCCACCAAGCAGGAAAAACTTGGCACAAGCTTTTTGTTTTGATGGTTAAAGTGAAAGTGAAGAGAAACAGCTCCCCCAAAGACGAGAGGAAACAGATGTTTTATGTGACAGCCAGTGTGGTACTGACTCACTTGATCGTATGATGCACACACAGCAGACAACTAGATCCTGCTTTTGTGAAGGAATATTGCTGACTCTGAACTATGAAGTAGCAAATATTTGTCTGTCTATGCAGCCCTGAGTAACAAGGTTAAATCCAGAGTTCTCTACTTGTCTTGTGATGATCTTTCTTAGACAGTGAGGACAGGTGTTTCTTCTACAGATACTGACAGGCATGTGAGTAAAAGGTCAGCCGAGGTTTGTATGCAACATGGACATTTTTGCACAACAAAATGCAGCTGCAGGCTTAAAACAGTTAAATATGTTGTCATGTAGCTTTCAAGACATACTTTCATAGATTTTCATTCTGACTTTAGCTTCTTTTTTCTCCACTCTCACCCAATATTTAACAATTTGAACAATCATCTAATTCTGAACTTCCAATCATTTAGACACAAGATTCCAAAATGAATTGACCCTGAGGTCTGAACCCATTTCAGCCATTTCCTGATTTAACTACTTGTTTATTTTTTTAATAAAAAACAAAATTAAAAATTTTACTGAAAGAAATTACCCACTGCCTGTTTCAGCTTTTTTTGTGTGAATCATTATTTACTTTACTATGGCATTAAAACTATCATACCTTCAGTTTTCCAAAGTATTTTAATATTAAAATTTAAAAAGGAGATGGTTTAACATCTGCAAGTTCGAATGAATTTGGCAGCAGTTATATTTTGTGTTACAGCACTTCGAATGTCTCAAGCGATTCGATCACATTGGCACTATCATAGACCCATCCATCAATTTTCTAAACCTGCTTCTTCCTTTTCAGGGTCGCAGGGGGCTGGTGCCTATCTCCAGCAGTCTTTGGGCGAGAGGCGGGGGACACCCTGAACAGGTTGCTAGTCCATCACAAACTATTATAGACCCATAAGAGATTATGTTGTTTCCACACAAAAAAATAATTATCAAAGACTTGATTTAGTTTTTATTGTACTGTACTTTTTAAACTAGCAGCCTGTCAAAGACACACAAACAATTTTAACCATTTCCTTCAGATTGATAGCTCAAAAAATCCCCAAAAACAAAAAAGATGCAACCCCTATCTAAACATAAAGCATACTTTTACATTGCCCCTTCCCAGAACATATTAGTATCATGTAAATTAAATGGGAATTTACAGGTGTTGTCATGGTTGTTAAGTTCTGCATTTATTTTTTCTATTATATTCTAGTGTAGTAGTTATTTTTCATGGGCTTGCAGTGGCGCCCCTCCAGCAGGGGGTGTCCTAAACGACCACCTAGCCCGCCTATGCCGAGAGCCGATTCTGCCCTTAATTGAGTTTCAAAAACAAAACTTTGTTCTTTCTCACTGCCTTCAGCTGACCTGGTTTACCCATAAAGAAACAAACAATACAAAAGACTTTTAAAGGATGCTCACAACACGAGCTATCTTCTCCTCTCTGTAAGTATGTTGCAATGACTGGCAATGTAAGAAGGCAAACATTTGATGGTGAGAACTCTTTAATGGTCAGTTTTCTGCAGGGATCTGACTCAAAACCCCACTGATGTCACTGCTTTTTGGTACCAACATCACCGATGTTCTACTGATTATATGTTACTACCCTAAAGAAGAGACCTTTGTAAAAATGTGTACAAGCATTTGAAGCACATGTGAAAGGATGAGATCAAATGTGCCACATGTAACATATTTTCAGTTGTGAAACTTACTGTGCACATGTACAGACACAGATCTGAGACCACATTTAATAATAAAAAGCTGTGGAGTTTCTCTTTACGCAAAGGTTGTTGTTCAACCAGCTTAAGTCCCAGTTAATCTTCAGACTTCAGGCCGTTATATTTCAGAAATGAGTCAGGGTGAAATAGAAGTAAAGGAGAGGATAAAAAATGTGCATGTGTGTGTGAGAGAGACAAAGCAGAAGCAGCAGGGGAGATTGACGAGGAGAGCAGAATCAGCCTCAGTATTGAATGACGCACATCTAATGATGTAATATGTGCTCGTTGC
The DNA here is from genome assembly GCA_006937955.1 of Pachypanchax playfairii. Taxonomy (NCBI): domain Eukaryota; kingdom Metazoa; phylum Chordata; class Actinopteri; order Cyprinodontiformes; family Aplocheilidae; genus Pachypanchax; species Pachypanchax playfairii. Next base: position 1,322,212 of record SSNP01000137.1, on the reverse strand, counting down.
TGTGCGGCTCGTAGAAGCAGACGTTTGCTCTCCCTGACCCAATTTCACTTTTTTAATTTAATTAAAATTTATCACTTACATGTTACCCAATTCTCACTTCTAACTTTGTTTAAAAATTTCCCATTTTTTTAATCAGTGTTTTTTTTCTCTGATAATTCTGTCTGAAATTTCCAAGTCTGCAATAACCGACTGTTTTTTGAAATAGAACAAATAATTCAGGGCTTCTTTTCTAACTCAAATGTATTAACTAGCTTTTGTTTTTTCCTAGAAAAAGTTTATAGCAGTACAACGTTAAACATTTTGGTTTCTAAAAGCCAAAAAGTTGTGATACTTTCCTACACTAGAGTTCTTCTTTATTAAAACAGTGTCTTGTAAGTTGGTGGATCAGCATGTTATTTCTGTCCTTCTTAGCTAGTTGTAGCACATTTCAACAAGCAGATATAGTGAAAAAACAAAAATGAACATGAACAGGAGCATCTTCTGTTTCTTACAGCATTTATCTGAAATTTAGCAGTTAGTTTTGGGGTGACAGTCACAAATGCTGATCAAGCACATCTTATTGATTTACACCTTTTTTGGGTTTATCTTACACATTTGGCCATTCATGTGTAATAACTTCAGGTTGGGAAGGGCATCACTGTTTTCCCTTTGAAACACAACTGATAATCACTGGATCCTGATGTTACTTAGTTGTATCAGTGAGTGTTTTAGTTGATGTAAATAAAATATATCCTTGCACTGTTATTCTGCTCGAACAACAATGTGACATAAAACAAAGAAAACATAATTAAAGCCTTTCTCTTATCTCTTTTGTCCATCACTGGGGATTCGGATCAGCTGTTTGGTGAACTAATTTTAGACTGTTGCCATTCATTTCCATGAGGATGACACGTATTGCTAAAAAAAAGAAATTCACATCTTCTCTCATTCACTTGCGGACAGTACCACACATATGAGGAAAAGAAAATGTAGTTAACAACAGTACTGTGGTACATAATGACCTCCTATTCATACAGAAAATTAGTTGTGTCTAGACTAGACTGTTTTGTGAATTGAATGAAAGAGGATTTTTTCAGTTTGAAATGCAGAAAATCTTCTGATAAAAGCAATTTTATGTCCATCAACTGCTTAGTTTTTAAATGGATCACTTAAAATTATATTCAACCTAAACAAGCAACAAAATAACTTGCCATACAGTAACAGCCAGCAGTCCTGGGACCAGGACAGCCAGTTGTGGCCACTTCAGCACTAACGTGGCTAGCAAAGGTAGTGGAGCTAACGTGGCAACAAATTCTTATCTTCTCCCCTGTTGTGTAGACGACCGGAATGTTGATAAGATATTCACATTCACATTTTCACATACATTGCAGTCGTCATGGAAACACATCCCCTCTTAAAATGGCGGCTTGTGGGTTGCGAGGGAAAGTGTACTTGATAATGACGTCCACAAAAAGTTGTATAGATGTGTTAAAAACTAATGAGAATATACATATATACACTATATTACCAAAAGTATTCGCTTACCCATTCAAATGATCAGAATCAGGTGTCCTAATCACTTGGCCTGGCCACAGGTGTAGAAAGTCAAGCATTCAGGCATGCAGACTGTGAAGCAAGACATTTGTGAAAGAATGGGCTGCTCTCAGGAGCTCAGTGAATTCCAGCGTGGAACTGTCATAGGATGCCACCTGTGCAACAAATCCAGTCGTGAAATTTCCTCGCTCCTAAATATTCCACAGTCAAATGTCAGCTCTATTATAACAAAATGGAAGCGTTTGGGAACAACAGCAACTCAGCCACCAAGTGGTAGGCCACGTAAAGTGGCGGAGAGGGGTCAGCGGATGCTGAAGCGCATAGTGCAAAGAGGTCGCCGACTTTCTGCAAAGTCAATTGCTACAGAGCTACAAACTTCATGTGACCTTCAGATTAGCCCAAGTACAGTACGCAGAGAGCTTCATGGAATGGGTTTCCATGGCCGAGCAGCTGCAGCCAAGCCACACATCACCAAGTGCAATGCAAAGCGTCGGATGCAGTGGTGTAAAGCACGCCGCCACTGGCCTCTAGAGCAGTGGAAACGCGTTCTCTGGAGTGACGAATCACGCTTTTCCATTTGGCAATCTGATGGACGAGTCTGGGTTTGGAGGTTGCCAGGAGAACGGTACATTTCAGACTGCATTGTGCCGACTGTGAAATTTGGTGGAGGAGGAATTATGGTGTGGGGTTGTTTTTCAGGAGCTGGGCTTGGCCCCTTAGTTCCAGTGAAAGGAACTTTGAATGCTTCAGGATACCAAAGCATTTTGGACAATCCCATGCTCCCAACCTTGTAGGAACAGTTTGGAGCGGGCCCCTTCCTCTTCCAACTGTGCACCAGTGCACAAAGCAAGGTCCATAAAGAAATGGATGACAGAGTCTGGTGTGGATGAACTTGACTGGCCTGCACAGAGTCCTGACCTGAACCCGATAGAACACTTTTGAGATGAATTGGAGCGGAGACTGAGAGCCAAGCCTTCTCGACCAACATCAGTGTGTGACCTCACCAATGCACTTTTGGAAGAATGGTCAAAAATTCCTATAAACACTCTCCTCAACCTTGTGGACAGCCTTCCCAGAAGAGTTGAAGCTGTAATAGCTGCAAAAGGTGGACCGACATCATATTGAACTCTATGGGTTAGGAATGGGATGGCACTTCAGTTCATAGTATGAGTAAAGGCAGGTGAGCGAATACTTTTGGTAATATAGTGTATATACCTGTATACAGTATATATACACATAAGTCCGAGTCCTGATCGGGAGGTAATGTCCAATTCCGATCAAGTCTGAAACTATGTGATCGTGCCCGATTTCCAATCACGTGATTGGATCTGGACACCCCTAGTTAAAACATATTATTCACTCTTTCACTATTAAAACAGACTTTTACCTGGGAGAGACAAAGTCTCATCATGAAATGAAAGTGGACATCAAAGAAACAGCTAGAGATGTATTTTCACATTTTTATGAAATACACTATTTATACAAATAAAAACTCAACTAACCCACAGTAAGACCTCAGTCCCATTACAACAGTCTGACAGAGAAACAGACAGGGATGTTAATTTCACCACTGATATTTCTCTGCTTACCTTCCAATTATAAATCAACCAGTTTAACAAAGCAACATTTAATTTATAACATGTGATAATAACTTTATCACCTGCAAACTGGCAAGATAAAAAAAAAAAAAGTTGGACACAAAATTTACTCACAGCATCATTTGAAAAACAAAGGGAACTTGCTCACATGTACGTGCCCGGTTTCATTGGATTAGATCAATGTCCTTCAAGAAAATAAACCGCCGCGGTTGACAAAAATGATCTATAATAAACTTTTCACAGTTACCGGCTGCCCAAACAATAGTTGGCCCACTGGCCATTGCCCAGTACATTAGATAGCTAGTCCATGCCTTTACAGTAACACTCCAGCTAATGGCAACCTACAAATATAACTCAGGGAAAACAACAATAACACTAATAAAAACCTGAGGAGTTGCGTTTGCAGTTCTAATGTGTTTTGAAAACTGAGAAACAAGTTTTATTTTATTCACTGGCTGAACCACAAATTGATAACTTCAGTACTCCACTGTCCAATGATGGGTAATAATCAGACGCATCAGTATTCATAGAAGAGGTAAAATGAGTCAGAAGGAACAAAAAAAAAATACTCAGGTGAAGGAAGAGGCACAAAGCTAGAAAGGAGGATTTGCTGAAAGTTTTGACTGGAAATCTGGAAGTAAAGCTTCTCAATCTTGGGATTTGGCCCTCAAAGCCGTTGAGTTTGGCTCCGTGTGGAGGCCAGATTAGAAAAAGGACCTGACTCAGAGGGCCGCCGTGCTTAAACATGTCTGTTATTTGACTTGGCTCACACCTGCTCATCTTTAAAAATCCACGGTAAAGCTGTTGGATCTGATATCTCTCCTTTTAAGTAAATAGATTAATGTTAAATGAGTGTCATAAAAGCCATTTGAGTTCACTAATAATACTAAATAAACCAAAAAAAAAATCTTATGAATGACTAGTACACCCAGGATTTTTTTAATTTGCTATTATTAAGTCACAAATTAAAGTATTTTGTACTGTAGGAGAAATACTGGTGGACAGAATAAATGGATGTTTTGAATCTGAACTGTTATGTAACTAAGCAAATACAGCTTGATATTCATCGAAGGACACACGAAGGGTAGGTAAAATTGTTGTGTTAAACAGGTCTGTCGCCCCCCTTTTTTTACACAATTACTGCTCCATTTTCCAGCTGTTGCTAGGATACCCAAATCCAATACTTTGATGAGGTCATCTCCTGCGTGTCTCATTCAGAAACAAATGGAACGAGTGCTAGTAAATCAAAACTCTATCCCTAAATCCCTTATGACATGGCATCATCGACTCACCATTAATCCCTGGTTGTCACAGTCTAGGTAGATCAAAGTAAATGGGAGGCAACTGTCACCATGAGGTTTTTGCCAGGAGAGGGAGTGTGAAGAGAAGAGGTCTTCTGGTGCTCCTGATATATGCCAAACTGCCCCTCAGTAAAAAAGTAAACTATGTTTGCAACCCCATCTCAAAACTAAGATTTTACAACTTGACGTCCAAGAAAGTAGCTCTTCCTGAAACTGAATGCAACAGCCTGACTCTTGATGTTTTAACATTACTCTGTTTCTGCACTATCACAGTTAGTCAACCAAATTATACATACACATCAAAACTCCAATACTTCTGATACTACCAAGCCAAGACTAAGAATGTGACTTGAAATCTGATTAGTATCTAAATGAATTGTAGCTATTAAACATTTTTCCTGTTTGTCAGTGTTATTATCAGCTATCTTAAATTTATATTATGTTTTCTTAAACAGTTTAGTGGTCATGAGTCACATGAAAGTAAAAGATATTTTAAATAGGGTTCAGTGGTACTATTAGGAACAATTAAAATCGTATTTGTTGCAGACAACTCCTTAAACTGCCATATTATTTTAGCAATCAATCCTTAATGTAAACAAAAAAAAAAAGCTATGTAAGCAAATACTAACTAAATCTCAAACCCAGCAAATATTAGTCTACATCTAGTTCAGATTTGTTAAACAAAATCAGTTCAAGCTTTTCAGAATAAAACACTGCACATAAAATCAATTTCAGAATTGTGCATCATTAAGGAAGCATGGTGCTGAAAATCAGAGGGGTACTTTTTTTAAAGCTAGTAATTTTGCACCCCATCATCATCAGGCTGCATTCTGAATATGTGCCTATAGACGAGTGATGAGTCATTATCATTGCAATTTTGTCATCTGTGATTTTGTCACTTCTGATGTCTACAGGTGTAATGATATCAACTGTCTAGTATCTGCAGGAACAGTCAGACTGCTCATTAAATTTATGAACATATGGCTCAGTGCTGATTACAAGAAGCACAGAAAAAAAAAAACATTGCACATACAGACAAATTTTGAAGAAGACTTCCTACAAAACTAACTTTAAAATATTCACCACACTGGTCAGAACATGTCTACAGTTAGTGCTTGTTAGCGTCTTACCACATAAAATTCAAGGCATTTATCATACAGCTGACAAAGTTTATAACAAGACCAATTACATAATTACCTTAAAAAACAGCTATACAAAACTGGTATTTTTGATAATCTTAACACTGAGACAGAATTAACAAAATAAAAAAATATCACTGATAAAGACTTGCAATCAATTGTTGCACTTTAAATGCTTCAATAGAGACTTAAAGCTGATTGTATTTTAAATGTTGCTATGACAAGCTGCCTTGGATTTTTTTTTTTTTTTTTTAATAATTCACATTAATTAGATTACAAATCCTCCTAGACATTACACCTCAGAAACAGCTGAATGACCATGCCAGAGATGTCACTAAAGAGACAATGAGTTTGACATAAAACCAAAAAAGTAAATCAATTCATGTCTTTCATCTAAGGCAGATAAAGAGAAAAAAAGGTTGGCATAATCGTTTCTGGGCAAATTTTCCCCAAGCAGTGCCCATCTAATAGTTATTTTTCAAGCACACTATATTTTGTGTGATGCTACTTGTTCAGCTACCTGCCTTGCAGCAGTCTGTATAGTTCTTACACACTGAATGTCTCCCGTTTCCAGACAGACTGCTGGAGGATTTTTGAAAATCTCTAACAACTATTCCTAGATTCATCATATGGACGCAAAGAACACACAAAAACCTGCACTCGACCTATTTCGAGTCAAGCATTGCTTGACAGTTTATTGTACTCTGAAATAATAAATGTGGTTTGTAGTCAGCTGTCTCTTAGCTCTGTTTGGAAAAGCAAACATTTCATGTTTTGAAGTCTGCATTTTTTTCCCCACAAAGAGTCCATTTATCAATTTCAGGGGAGCTAAGTTGTCTTTAGTTTGCTGCCACAGAATATTTATTTATACAAACCAAAGACACTTGTTTTATAAAAAGAGGTTGTTGCCATTTTTTTATTATTATTGTTGTCATGACTTGTGAAATATGATTGTTTTTTGCACTTTAGGGCCACCAGATCTCCAGTAAGGCTTAATGACAGAAAAAAGGAAATAGCGACAAGAGAAGTAAATTATTCTTCTCTCTAATCAAATGTCACCATTGAGGTTACACCAGTTCCAGGAAGCATATTGAATTAGAATGTATTGTCATGTCTCTGTTGTCATCTGTCTCGAAACCAATTTGCTTTACACTGGCCATCAAAGAAGTGCAAACACAGAACAAGAATATCCATGTCCACTGCAAATGAAAGAAAGCAATCATCTTAACACTCATAAAAAGAGCCATTTTCCTTTTGGCGTCCTCAGAGGAGATGAAGCTTTACAAGCACAGTGGTTATTGCTACTGTGTGCATGTGCATGTATATTGACCCCTTTAATGTCCATTGGATCCAGGCGTCTTGGGAAATCTCCTCCAAATTGGACTTTAGGCAGACATGAGCGTGCTTAATGAGGTGTTGATCAGAAGTACAGGTTTGGAGTCATAAGAATGAAGAGCAAAATAGTTTTCCACCATGACCAGTGTTGATACTTTGAATTATTCTGGTATGGTCTTGGTTCACCATGAAGATGAGTAGTTCAGGTCCCCTGTGATGTGGGAAACCAGAATAATGGCAAGTGCACCTCCATGCTTCCCTTGATAATGTGCTGCTGTGTGAAAATTAAATCTCAGGAGACTGTATTCTTGTTAATAAGGAAGCACTGACTGCACATCCAGTATATAGAAACACGTATGAGTCTTAAGTTCCATCTGCTTTTGTCATTATGTGTTAGATCCATCCATGATTAGATCCACTGTGTTGACATTTAATCATGTACATGTGTCGCTCAGGTCACCCATATGGTGGCCTTTTGCTATTCTACCAAAGCAGATGGAAATGTGGTGAAGTATCAGGTTTTAATGAAGTATGAGCTGAATTATGACTGCAGTTCTGTAAAAAGCATGCACACTTTACCTAACTAACAGGTAGGGGTAGGGAATACCACCCCCTGAAAAAAAAGTATATCACAAACAAACACCCACTGTATGAGTCACAATTTATCAAAATGTTTTACATTGATTTTTTTTTACTAATTTGCAAGTTTAGGAAAATTGCAAACAAAAACCATCTCTCACAATACAGTATTGTATTCCATTTTATGACCCAATCAGCATTTAAGATTTCCTGTATAGCCCTAGTAACTGTTTTACATCAGTTTTATCACTGGTGACCTAAAATACATGTTCTTCCCTATAACTTAACCTACAACAATTATATTTATTATACCAGTAAACTCTTCACAAAACCTTGTTGTAATTTGAGGCCTATAGAAATGGCTTGTGTTTTCAAGAAAGTATTTTTACTCTTGACACATTTTACTTGAATAAACCTTTCAATTTAGAATCTGAAATCAATTAGGGAGTTATTACAACTAAAGAACTCAAAATTTAATTTTTTCTCAGAGAGGACTTGCTGCTTCTCAGCACTGAAATGAGCCAGTTTGGTAGTTTGACCAAGATTCCCTGTGGAAGTGTTCTATAGACATGTCCCAGTGTTGACTGGATGATGAAAAAAATGCTGAAACACCCTTTCAAAATACTAAATGTCCTACATGTATATGCCAAATAATTATAAATCCTTCATTATTAATATTAGAATTACTGAAATATAATTACAAAGTCTCTCAGAGAGTCACTAGTGCTTAAGTTTCATTTTCGAGATTGAAACTGCATTTGCTGTTCTCTAACCATAAATTCTTCCTTGCAGTTCTCTGATCTGTTATTTTGCTTTGACAGAGAAATCTTGTCCACATTCGATGAGAGCATCTGGGGGAAACGAAACATAAGAGGAGGCAGCTGTTGTTCAGCCCTGACCCAGAAGTGAGCTGGACTTTAAGAGGCCCAGATGTCCAGGCCTGACAGTGCCATCAGGCCAAAGTGAATTTCCTCCATTTCTTTGTTAAGTATCAGTAGTGAGAGTCATGATGAGGAGAGCCTTTTCCTGCCTATCAAACACTGATATTCTCTTTTTGACTCAATCTTTGACACTTATCACTCTCTTCTTGTCCGTTGAAGTCATCAAAGTAACTCTGTCTTGTTTCCCAAAGACCACTGCTTGATGCATTTGAGGACTCTTTGCACACTCAGATGAAATGGGAAACAGGATGTTCCCAATTTTTAGCTGCTCTTTTCCTCTGTGCAATCACAAACTCCTTTTCTTCAGCTTCAGATCATACCCATCTCATAAATCCAGACTAACTCGAAGAAAAAGTATTTTAACATGCAAGGCACATGATTTGCAGTCTGTCTAGTTGATTTCAGGCCCTGATTGTGAAACTTGCTGATGAAACTATCAGGATCCAATAATTATTTGATCAAACAAGATTGAATTGTCAAATTTGGATGATACATTTTTTAATATTTAGGTGTACCAACTGCCAACCACAGAGTTGCTGTTCCAATCTCAGCTTCTCCCACCACAGGACCGCCTTGGTGGAAAAAGAAAACAAGTACTGACTTTCAAATTGCATTGCTTCTACAAAATATTATTCAACTGTACTCAGCTGCGCACACACACACGCACTGTCACTCACTTCCTCTTCAAGCCTAACAATTAGTTTGGCTGCAGCTCAGCAATCTATTATGCGTGGACTGACCCTAAAGGCAGAAGCGCCCTTTCTTTCTCTGCAGTGGTGCTTGTTTCCAACCATCTGAGCTCAACTACACAGAAAATCTGGTTCAAGTCCTCCTTAAAGATGATATATTGTAAATGAATAAACTTTATATTTTTACGTAGAAAAGTAAATATATATTTATTCAAATATAGTGTGTGTCACTTACTTTTAAGTTTTTGAACTGTAGCCTTAGAAAACAATGTTTTATTTTTTATAAGTTTTACCAAAATGTCAGAGTGCTACTTAGATGACTCACTACAAATCATCATTCATCCTTTCATGAACATGTTCAAGCATTTGGTTGTGAAAAACTACACACTGTAGCCACAGCTGATCTGGTGCAGGCTGACAGAAGCAAGACTGCAATAGCAAAAAGGCCACCAGGCAGTCTGACCCCCACAAAACAGGCAAAGTGGGCAAGGTGTCTTGCCCAACGTTGTAACAGCGAAGCAGACAAAACTGGGATTGCAGACTGAAGAAGACATCTGAAGGAACATCACAGAGTGTGTCATGGTTGCTTGTATCTAAAGAAATTAGGCCGAACAGCCAGAGGATGTGGAAAATGTTAGCAAAGATGTTAAAGTTCTAAACAGCCTCAGTGGTGTTGCCACACAGAGAGAATTCCAGGTGACTTCATGTATGGGTCTGGATGACACAGGCTGGATATGGACATGTGACAGCTGAAAATCAAGTTCAACTATTACATATAACTGAAGTATTTCACCATTTGATGTTATAAGTTATAGTTATGGAAATATTTGTGTTTTTCAAGCTGTAGATTGTATGCAGTGAAAGATTTATAGTGGCAATAACTTTCCATATTTTTGCGGAAGCAAACTGGACTGCCTGGAGGAAGAGTACCTGAATCATCCAGAGCACAGAGAAAATACTGGAATGCCAGAGGGAAAAAATACACAGTGAAAACTGGAGTACCTGCAGAAAACCTACAAAGACACAGTGAATGTAAACGTATTCACAGTCTAGTTTGAAAGATTGAATAATTCTTGTTGGGATGAAATAATTGCTCCGTTAGCTTTCCCCACTGCTACCGCTGTCTTCAGAGCAAATTTCAGAATGAAGTTTGCTGGTCTATCAAATTAATGAAGATAAAGTATTAAGCCATTTAATTTACATTGTCTCTAAGGTTAACATCTCAAATAGTTCAAGTTGCTCTGGCATCAAATAAATGTCTGTATATTATCTTGTTCATCCTGATGAGGGTTGTATGGTCAGTAGAAGGTTAACTTCAAAGAGGTGTGCAAAATCAATTTGGCTCAAAGTGCCTTAATTGGTCAAAAGAAGGACGGGAACTTGATGGATTAAAAAAAACTATATTAGTTCAAGATTTACAATGTGTTCATAAAAAATTTGCTTTTTTTAAATTTTCTTCTTTGCTTAAAGAAATCAATATGAGCCAAGGATAAACATCCATTATCTGAACCTTTAACAACTTTATCCCTAAAGCAAACAAACAAAGTTAAAATATTTAATGTATCCTAAAGTTGCAAGACTATATTGTAAAAGCAATGATCCATCACAGTATTATAGCACCTGTTTAGAAATAAAATGGATATGATTGTTGCATTGATGGAGAATTTTTTCATGCTCTGGCTCATTTTAAGAGCTAAGCTCACCAACAGTTTACCAAATAAAACCAGCATAATCTCTGCACAAGATTTGCTTAATGGAAAAGTGTTTTAGCTGCCAATTAAAGCTTTGTAAGAGCTTTGTATCAAAGCAAATACCCATCCTCCTGTTAATTTGTGGCTCTCTGGTATCATATTGTTATAAATACCCTTAAGCAGCTTTCCTATTGCTTTATGTCACAACTTTGTTAAAGCCTGACTTGGATCTATTCTAGGGTCATTTGTTGCAGTCTGTTTGTATATTTTCCCTCTTTTGCAATATTTGAACCTTGGCACTGTGTTTTTGCTGAAAGCTGCTGATTGTTCCTTGCACAGGGTCACGGAGGTAAATCACACAAGAAGCAGAATTACATTATAGCTTATTTGGAGGCCACAAGGTTTCACGGGAACCATCCATCAAATGTTTGAGGTGTTTTTGGAGCTCGTAAAGAAAGGTGATTCTGCAAACACTGCATAGTCGCAGGTAAATTTCGCTGAGCAAATCAAGAATGGATCACGAACGCACACCTCCCTGAGAACAGACATCGCCAGAAGGCTCAAGTTAGAGACCAGATCATAAATCTCTGCTTTGTGCACAAGTTGAAGTTTTGGAAGTACAATGAAATATATATATATATATATATATATATGTATACAGTGGGGCAAAAAAGTATTTAGTCAGCCACCAATTGTGTAAGTTCTCCCACTTAAAAAGATCAGAGAGGCCTGTAATTTTCATCATAGGTATACCTCAACTATGAGAGACAAAATGAGGAAAAAAAATCCAGAAAATCGCATTGTCTGATTTTAAAAGAATTTATTTGCAAATTATGATGGAAAATAAGTATTTGGTCACCTACAAACAAGTAAGATTTCTGGCTTTCACAGACCTGTAACTTCTTTAAGAGGCTCCTCGGTCCTCCACTCGTTACCTGTATTAATGGCACCTGTGTGAACTCGTTATCAGTATAAAAGACACCTGTCCACAACCTCAAACAGTCACGCTCCAAACTCCACTATGGCCAAGACCAAAGAGCTGTCAAAGGACACCAGAAACAAAATTGTAGACCTTCACCAGGCTGGGAAGACTGAATCTGCAATAGGTAAGCAGCTTGGTGTGAAGAAATCAACTGTGGGAGCAATTATTAGAAAATGGAAGACATACAAGACCACTGATAATCTCCCTCGATCTGGGGCTCCACGCAAGATCTCACCCCGTGGGGTCAAAATGATCACAAGAACGGTGAGCAAAAATCCCAGAACCACACGGAGGGACCTAGTGAATGACCTGCAGAGAGCTGGGACCAAAGTAACAAAGGCTACCATCAGTAACACACTAGGCCGACTAGGGACCAGGGACTCAAATCCTGCAGTGCCAGACGTGTCCCCCTGCTGAAGCCAGGACACGTCCAGGCCCGTCTGCGGTTTGCTAGAGAGCATTTGGATGATCCAGAAGAGGATTGGGAGAACATCATATGGTCAGATGAAACCAAAATAGAACTTTTTGGTAGAAACTCAACTTGTCGTGTTTGGAGGGGAAAGAATGCTGAGTTGGATCCAAAGAACACCATACCTACTGTAAAGCATGGGGGTGGAAACATCATGCTTTGGGGCTGTTTTTCTGCAAGGGGACCAGGACGACTGATCCGTGTAAAGGAAAGAATGAATGGGGCCATGTATCGTAAGATTTTGAGTGAAAACCTCCTTCCATCAGCAAGGGCATTGAAAATGAGACGTGGCTGGGTCTTTCAGCATGACAATGATCCCAAACACACCGCCCGGGCAACGAAGGAGTGGCTTCGTAAGAAGCATTTCAAGGTCCTGGAGTGGCCTAGCCAGTCTCCAGATCTCAACCCCATAGAAAATCTCTGGAGGGAGTTGAAAGTCCGTGTTGCCTAGCGTCAGCCCCAAAACATCACTGCTCTAGAGGAGATCTGCATGGAGGAATGGGCCAAAATACCAGCAACAGTGTGTGAAAACCTTGTGAAGACTTACAGAAAACGTTTGACCTCTGTCATTGCCAACAAAGGCTATATAACAAAGTATTGAGATTAACTTTTGTTATTGACCAAATACTTATTTTCCACCATAATTTGCAAATAAATTCTTTAAAAATCAGACAATGTGATTTTTGTCATGTTGGCAGTTATTTGCCAGTATTAAGACAACATACTCATCAGCACCAATAGTAAAACTGAGTAACACTCTCTACAGTAGTTATATGCTTAAATGATTGCCAGAAGGCATGTAAAAGAAACCATAAACATTCCCACAAGTCATTGCATTACTTTATAGAAGCTATGGCTGAACTTCCTGTAATGGCTAGGTGTGCAACAATGCTAATGCCAACTTGTACACAAAACAACTAGTAAAAATATTTCTGCTCCTGTTTCTCCTTCTGTCTTCCTGTGCAACACTGTCACCAGCTAAGGACACAGTTTCACATCCTTGTCTAAGAAAAACTGTGGATCTTGATGCTGTTTGTGTAACTTTACCATTGAGTTAAGTTGGTGTATTCTTCAGCCAGATAGTTGGAGGCTGAAAACCCAGTTGTCCCTGGCTTCCTCCTTCCAGCTAAGATATTACACTATTATTATAAACTATTGAATCATTGGGTGTACATAGTTTCCTTTACAAAATGTTTCTGAAATTGTATTTAGCCTTTGTTACCCCTCCTTTCCACTGAATGCATCAGCAGCATGCAACTTTTTGCTCATGCAATCAGCAGCGCGTCCCTTCCTACCGGGAGCGCTTCACACGTGTAAATCACTCGTGTAACGTTACATCCAGCGTGTCCTGGAAAATCACAAAATCTCATGAGAATAGCAAAAACGTGCATGGTTTTGTCAGTATACACAACAAGCAGGAAGAAAGACAACAATATGTATCCAGAAGGTATGTGGCTTATTTTACCACCACCTACGGACTTCAAACCCATTACAGGTACTCCGCACGTCCTTTTATTTTGAAACTTCCGGGTACTAGCGCCTGTTTTCCTGTCTGGTCCAAAGTAAACTGCTGAGCTTGATGTGTTTTAGAGGCGTACCGTAGAAAAAAAAGAACAGCCGCGTAATGCTCGCGACACTACGCTTCTGGAACGTCTCATGCGCACTGCTTCGTGCGCAGTGGAAAGGGTCTGACTGACTTTAATGGCGGCTATCAGCCACGTATTACGCGTCACTAATGTTGTGCGGTGCTGACACATCCAGTGGAAAGCAGAGGTTAGACTCATTTAGACATCCTCATCTGAGGTTGTATTTGAATATTTTTTTTAAAAGTATCAAGGTCTACATGAATTTCTATAAACAAGACATGACAACCCATAGAAATAGAGCAGAGAGCCCTTTCACTTTGCCCGCTTTGCATAAGATCCATAAAAGATCCATAAACCACATGTTTATTTTTTATTTCAATACTTACTTTACAATCACAAAAATACAGAACAACACTGGAGTTATATTTACACATATTTTTCTTCAACAACTATGGACTCTGTCCTTGGCAAATAGTAATGAAAACAGTATGTGAAATAGATGTACCAAGTATTTTTCATAAGCTGCCCAATTACAATCACACAAATCTCTTGGTATATGTTTTATGTTTGAATTTACATGGGCTAACCTACTGCAGATTCATTACCTTTTACAAGTTATGAAGACAGGCTTTTAGAGAGTCATAATGGGGGGTTGGAGGGGTGCCTCGTGTACCGAGCTGCTTATTAATTATGAGGCATGTCCTCGACTGCACTCTGTGGTGCCGACTCTGGCTAAGCCATCGAACCCAGCCAGTCGTGAGTGTCCTAATGGTACTGTGTGATACATGACACAGGAGTGGGCAGCTTTTCACACTTTAGGCTTTTTTATGCCTTCGGCTGGTTTTACATCACGTCCGGATTCCAGGCGCCACTTGAGCACATTTACAACTATTATCTCCTTCATCTCAATAAAAGTTTCAATTACGCAGCATAGATGGGATCTGACAAATGGGCCGTGGTGGTGAAATACTGTACTCATATTCAGAGAAAGGGAAAAGGAGGCAAAGAGGGCAAAAGAGGTGATTCACGTGCAGTGAAGCCACGATTATGACCACAAGTTAGATTATATTCATTAGAAAAATGTCTGCTGGCAATGATGTGTATGCACAGACACATACATCTCTGCATGTGCACATTGCATAACGCCAAGGTGCTTACAAGCTACATGAGTTAATGAAAATCATGTAAATGATGTGAAACAAGAACCACTTGTGTTGCACGAGAGATTTCTAATTAATTTTAGACAATTAGAAAATTGTGTATGAAGTTATTGTTTAACTAAGTTCTGACAGATGGATTTTAGCAGAAATTGTCACCAGTTTGGACAAAAACAGATTAAAGTAGCCATTTAGGAAAAGGCTGAATTATTTTCAATGTCTCCAATTTTGTTCAGAAATATTTGAAAAAATATATATTAAGATAACAGACTGATTTGAAAGATATTTCATGTGTCCAATCAATTAAAGTGTAAACATAAATACAGTACATCTACAGACAAGATTTATTCTCAATGAATCCTTCCTTTTTGTCTTCTCACATGAAAAACATGATATCTCAAGGAAAAAGACAAGGAAGCCAAGAGTAAAATTTAAATAGCTTTTACAAATGAGATTTTTGTAGTGCAGTTTAACTGCACCAACATAAAGCCCAAAGATAGGACTTTAAATGTTAATGCTGAAAAGTTAATGAGGCTGATAAAAAGTTTTTAAGTGCATCTGGCACAATATTAAAAATCTGTCTAAGGCCACAAAAGAAACATAACTCTCACTCTGCCATCTATATTTAACAAGAAAAGGCAATTCAAGGACTTTAAAAATGATTATTTTTAAATATATTATTGGGGGGAACAAAAACATGAAGAACCTGTTGTTGCTATTTCATAAATACGCTGATGAACTAATGATAATTACAGGATCTAAGTTCCATGAACTGCCCTCTTCAAAACAGAAATCCTCAGGACTACCTAATAAGAGCATAAATGATTCATAAAAAAGAGTAAATTACTATCCTATCAAAATATATTGAAGCAGCCAATTTTTTCAGACTGTTTAGACTTTGTCACTTTTATATTTGATTTAAAAATTTTATTAATGTTCATTTTGAGTTTTTAGAGTTTTACCCATCCTTCCACTATTGTTTGGTAAGATATTTGCCCACAAACACTCTAGAAAATGAGTATTTCTTTCCTTTATTAACATGGAATCATGTAAAATCTTATGGATAGGCATTTCAAGCAAAATACTACTAAAATATGCAGATATTGATTAAACTTTTCTTTAAATTAGCACACAAAGGTATGTCAAGTTGTGCTTGTTGTGGACTTATATATTGTTTTCTTTTTTTAGTTGCACAGATGATGAGTGTGCAGGTGTGTGCATGTATTATGGCAGTGAAGGTCCAGCTCGTCTAGCTAGCTAGTCCTTTGAAAATGAAACTCATGCCACAGGAATGCATGATCACATCTGGGTGGTGCATCCCTGTAAAAATAAAGTAAGAATATGCTTTTAAATTTAAAGACTACTATCTTCAATGATGAATGATGCTAAAGTTTGAATGGTCCAAGATTGTTGGACAACTTTGTAAACTAGATGGGTTATGTGAAATAATTCTGGTTTTTAATAGGATTATTAAGATAAAGTTTAGTAAATAAGTAAAGAGAAATGTGTAAAAGGCTTCCTAAGCAGTGCTTTGCTAAGCTTCACCAGTAATGATAGTGATGATAAACGTGACAGTGCTTCACCCAGATGGGGTGACTTCTGATCTTTGTAATTGGCCACAAACCCCTTTTGTGCCACCCTCTCCTGCTCTTTTACTGCTTTTCACCCCCTTGAGGCAATTTGTGGACAGTGGCTGTGCAGTTCCAGCTTTGCTTTCTGTCCCTATGCAGCAGGCATCAAGGGCTTACATCAAGGAAACGAGAATCCAGACGTTATTAAGCACTCGTTGGCCCCATGTTAACACTGATGCTAATGGATTTCTACAGCTCGGGAGCACATTGACATCTCTGTGGTCTCTATTCAACCGAGAATCACCAATAAGGGGGGAAACACTCTTTGAAGACAGAGAGTAGATGAGGTAACGTGAGGAGCGGTGGGGAAGGCTTTCAGCTGATTTAACATTTTAGTCTAAAACTGGTATAAAAAAGAAATAAATATTATTATGCCTAACTTAAAGGTGGTATATGGAATATTTTCATTAACAGCTATATTTTTAACAAAATAATGCCTCTACTGGGTGTTTAGAGGGTTGTAGAATGAAAATACAGCATTTCCTTGAAAAATTATATTTGAAGTAAAATATTATAAAATATTAATTTTGATTGGCACGACGTTGGCATTTTGTTTACATCTACCAGCCAATAGCTGGCAAAGCAGCGGGCACCATTTTGGGTTGCCTAATACCGTAAATACTGCTACACAGTGAGGCTGGTACTGTTGAGTCTGCAGGTCAAGTAGCTGCAAGCACCAGGGATATGTGGTGATTATATATCTTATTTGCTTGCCATAGTGATTCATCTGGGGTTTCCAATGTGACGAGCAAGTTCCGTGTGGTTTAATTAGCTGCTAAGCTAACAAGGAGCTACATGTTGCTGAAGTGGAGGAGCACTTCGGGCCACTTTTTGGACTGGAAGACACACCACAGAGGATTTTATTCCTTTTTTATTTAACTGGATAAGTGGGGCGTGCAGGATGGTGTGTGGGGAGGAGAGATGATCTTAAGAGGGACTGCAGGAAGTTTTGGAGCTGCGATGCAACTGTGAACTCTTTGCCACGGACTGAATCGATGACGGAGCTACAAACAGGTAGGAGCTGCTTTTATCAGTGTCAGTGTGTGATCAGCGGGGCTGGAGAGCATGATTAGTGAGCTTAACTTATGATATTTTATTGTCCTGCTCGGATCGGGATCAGGTTGGGTTTGGTGAGGAATATTTGTCGGCCTGAGCATCGGACGAGCCTGGCATGTGTTATTCTGTTCCAAGTTCCATAGACCACCTTTAAACATGATCTAATTTTCACCAGTGTGAGACAGTGTATTTTTGTTCCTGCATACATGACCAAAAGTAAAAATATAACAACCACCCCACCCCAATGATCTAATTAATCGTTTACTGCCATCAAAGCCCATGACAAAATAGCAGTTATCTATCACCTTTGAATACAAAGCAGTTTGATCTGCATATTAATATTATTAGCCCTAAAACATACTGTATGTTGTCAAGCGGTTTCTTTTTTGTGTCCATGTTATTAATACTAATCCAAAACAAGAGGCGCCTGAGAATCTTGATAGGGATTCAGCACTTTGCTGCTGCATCATGGACCACACATGTGAAGCTTATTGCATTACCCTGCCAGAAGACATTTCTTGACTTTAATATGTGAAACTAGTTTAGGAATTATATCAGCAAGTCATTTTTTATACTATAGTATTACATATTAGTCATGTTTATTCAATTTTAAAGCATCCAGTGTTAAACACAACAATTCTGGTATAAATAATGTCCCAGTTGTCAGGCTGGTTGTTTAAATAAAGGTTATTCTTAATGTGAGAAGGTGGTTTTGTGCCTTTCCTTTTGTCTTGATTTCGTATAATTAAAGACAAACAACTCTTGAGAGATTTGGTCAATGAGCTAGTGAGAAGCAAAAAAGTAGAACGCTTTAATGACTGTGGCCTTAAGTGCTAACAGCTGAATATGTGGAGAAAACTCTTCACTGATGCTTTTCTGTCCAACACTCACACATAGACAGCGACTTTCTATGTTTACACCTTCATGCATGTAATTTGATGAAATATAGACATTGAGCACAGATTTCAATAAAACAGACAAAACGTGACAATGGAGTGTGTGAGAGGTGGGGGTGCTATTGCGAACTGCACCTTTTTGGTCCCAGATGAAATTATTCAGCATGAGTTGTTGATGTGTCGGATAATTGCAACGTTTCCATGGATACAGAGCTGTTGAGTATGGCCTTCTCTCCGAGTGGACGTGGAAGAGATGGGAGATGGCGGTGGTGAGATTAAAACAGAGGAAGGACATGGGGAAACTCTGCACAGCTGCCTTGCTGATGGATGCTATCAGGGAAGCTGCTTTTGAAGAAGCAACAGTTCAGTGTGAGACTGAAATTGCACCTATTCTCTGCTTCCAGAATGCACTGTGCATCACGCAGTGGTATAGAAGCTGCTTCACCTAATAACACTACAGTGTAATTTAAAACCATATAAAAAGGCTTTTACAATGGCTATGATAAGACAGGAAGAAGTAGCTGGCATTATTAAACAACTATTTAACATAAACCAGATAAAAAGCCTTTGAAGCAGTGCTCAGTTAAGGGTTTGCATAGATCTGAAATAAAAGCACCACTCACTGTGTATAAAGACAAGTAAACTCAGTGGAGGTCTGTATCAGTTACAAAGGAATCCATTACTTATCTTCTTTATTTCTTTAAAAATAAACAATCGCATGATGTTTTAAGGCTGTTGATCCAGTTAATGATTTATTTAGAACAATCTTCTGTTAATTTTTGTAACTGATGCATTTACTGAATCACTTTTTTCACTCCAAATTAGGGCTGCAGCTATCAAATATTTTTGTAATTGACTATTCTATCGAATCTTTTAGCGATTAATTGAGAATTCTAATAAATTACACTTTTGTGTTTGTAAACTATTATATCAACAGCTTGTTATAAAATATGAAAGACCTCTTAAAATGAGCAAGCAATTGTCGATTATTCTTCAAAGTTTTATTCAAAATTATTTTTCAAAACTTCCACACTTCGAGTCCGCTTGACATTGGGTATGGGTATCATTAAGGATTTATCAATAGTACTACTCTTAACAATACTCCTTATCGATCCGCTACTTTATCTGTACTTTTTTATTTTGAAAGACTAAAACAAAAGGGGAAAAACAAATAATGAACTGAAATGTTATTTTTTAGCAGTTGGAACAGCAAAGCACGCACATTAAATAACTATGAAATTAGAAAGTGAATTGTGCCATTAGAAATGAATAACTTAGTAAAAACACTATATATAAACAACTTCTTTTATATATCAAAAACTAAAAATACTATTAAAAACAGTTAAGGTAATCAAATAAAAAATATCAAACATAACTTCTCCATAAACCAAAGCAATTAAGAACCAAAATGAAAGATTTTGATTGTTAAAGTGTTTAGTTAAACATGACGCCGGGCGATTGTACAGTTTTTAAAGTAAACAGAAGGTGGTGACATAAATTAAATGAAGCCCCATCTGGGTGAACATAAAAATACACCCAAAAACAGTCTAGACAAGAGGATTTTTTTCTAATCACCTCATACCTTGAGGATTTTAGAACTGACTCCGAAAAGTGAAAAGAAACTTACAGGTAGCCACAAAATTCAACAACTAAAACTGCTATAATTAAAGGGACTTAAGGCAACTTTACAAAATCTGACTCAGTGCTGCCGCGACAGGCGCTGTGGCTAACTGCAGCCACCAGCCAAGCCGGCACGGGAGCGTGCACAGACACTTTATAGACTGTTCGTCTTCACAGCACTGCTGCTTACTACGTCACGGTTTACTGCAAGACCACAGTGCATATTATATAAAAACAAGCGCCATGTCAAGCGACGAAGTGAGTAACTGTTTATTTTAGTCTAACTAACACGTCAGGTCTCTCCACTCTGTTATTTGATTTGATCTCATCATTTTCATACTGTATCAGGCTCTAAACACGACCTCAGCATCCGTTTTCACTCCCAAATGCAGCTAAAGTTCCCTCCATGAACCGAACGCATATCCAATATTTATGCGGGTGCCTGCCCGGCTTCGGTCATATTATTTCTTAGACTCACGAGATGCCGCTGATAAAGTCTTTTTTTTCTTCGTGGTGCCACTTTTTTGGGGGGTGAGAGTGGATGCAGGTCGTTTGTTGGCTGCAGAAACATCCATAAGTATACCTTCAGTGTTTGAATCCAAGTCCACGGCGGCCATGTTCTTCCTGTTCAAGAGCTGTCGGCAACGCGCATGCAGCGTCAATTTACGTCACATCACTACAACTGCGAGGGAAAGTCGGACGTCGAACTGCAGCGCATTATGTGGCACACAGCGTGTCCAAGGCAACAGACATATGGATGGCCTCGTTATTTTGGGTTTTTAATACTTCATGACCCATTAGCATTGAATAAACTGGAAATGCATGTGTAGTTTTTCACAAATCTTGCCTTATGTCCCTTTAACAAAAAAAAAAAAAACTTAAATAAACACAATGCTAAATACTGTATATTTGTATTCAAAAATGTATCAGTTTTAAATCATACTTTAGATTTTAAACATGTTATGGTTTGTTTAAAAGATTTTTTTAGAAAAATTTTTTAACCACTTTTGTTTTCAGATTTCAACACGTGATGATGGATGTGAGCTGTGTGCTCCGAATTTGCTGCAATTACATGTTAAACTGAAAAGAAAAAAAAAACTCCAGACATAGCTGAGCCTTTTTTTTCCCACACTCAGTTGAAAAGAGACAGCTGTCAGTTACATTGATATGCTGATTTTATCAATTTAACAACTGGTGAAAAAAAGTGTCCTTGTCCAAAATCTGCATGAGCTTATTGGAGCTGAATAAGAAGAAATGTGGAGCCCAGAATGGGACGTGCTTTGTTAAACAAAAAAAGAGTAATATAGATTGGAACGAGTAAAGAGATGGGTCTCTGAGTGCAGCTAGTTAGTTCCAAATGCATCAATGGGTTCTTCTTTTGACTTCGGCAGTAAATTAAGGGGCAGAGCCCATTTTCTTCAGTGGGAGCTTTAACAGGAATTCTCTCATCCATGGAAAGGAGCGTCCTGATGGGTTTTCCTGTCTATCACAACATGTAAAGGGGGCAGGTCTGGAGGGGGCAACCTTTATCTGTGCTTTGTAAATTGAACATAGAGGGAATGTCCATTTGAACCAGACAAAATGTATTCAACCCTGAGCATCTGTGGGTTTACATGTGGGTAAAATGATGAAAAAAATGTGATAATGGGCTGGAACTTCAGTATGTAAAAAACTGATTACAGAAAAATGAATGCGTTGAAAATGTCCTGTATTTCTGGCAAACCAGTAACACTGTTGGATAAATTCTAGCCTGGAAGATGGAGGCAATGCAGCTAAACTTTGTTCACCAGGCATTGAACCTAACCCTAACACAAGACTTCTGCATTGTGTATTTTCGTGTTGACCTTCTGGTTAAGGTCCTTTTCTTTCTTTCCTTTGCACGAAGACAAAACAACAACAAAAACTATGAAAATCCCTAATATTACTAGAGGTTTCTCTTACCCTAAAATACAAACCTAAATTGAGGCTCTCCTTATTTCCAGCATTATCCAGTTTTTTTATCTAGTGTCAAAATAAGCACAGACGAAAATGTGCAATTAAAATGTAATTATTTAAGAAGCCTGTACTTAATTAGATAAAATTTTTTAATCACATCCCACCAACTAGCTATAAGTTACTGACTGGTAATATACATAGTAAAACTATAATACTGAAAATAACTTTTCAGCCGCTCTAATAATCTTCATGCAATGATGAGAATATCTCCAATCAAATTGCATGTGTTTCTCTCCTGATAGATATCCAGTATCAGTAGATTTATCCAACAGTTGGGAACCATAGAATGAAACCTGCAAGGACTCATTTGTGTTGAATATCAATTCAATGCTCAAATGCATTTCGGAAAGTAGAGGCAATTAACAGGCTAATTATCAGCACCGTGGAGAACATTCTAATCACAGGAAAGAGCCTAAGTGAAATAATGTTGTCAACACTGGCTGAGTGGTTAGCAGGAGAGGGTAATATCTTTAATACTGCAACCAGAATTTGACCTTCATCAAAACTTGTGAAACTGATTGGACAACTTTGGAAATATGGGACTGCACAGTGCGCTGACTGGTTCTGAAATAATGGACTAAAGCAGTGGGTCTTGAAATGTGTCAGTAAAAAAACTGTGCCAGCACTAGGTGTGGCTGAAGGACTCTGGGTTCATATGAATCCCTACCATGTCCTATTTTACACTGTCAGTCACCTCATACACATACTTTTGGGGCTATGAACAGTTTGTTAAACCGTCCGTTTGAACATCAAAACATTGTGTTAGCTGATACAGATCTGTGCATTAAGATATGAACTTCTGCTTAGGCAAAGAATAACATAAATTGAATTCTTATTCCATTTCTGCAGAGGAAACATCAATTCAGAAAAGAAAAGTAAGAAATTAAGAAAATTCTGTTTAAGCCAATTCATGTCAAATGATTCCCTAAAGCTGTGCCTGAATTGTTTACTGTCCCAGGATGCATAAACATCATGCCATAAAGTTTGTAAAATGTTAACTTTGAATGTGTCATCTTGCAGTTTTATTTCAGGTTCTTGCAGCGTGAGCATGCTCAACATCAAATAAAAGTGTGTTGTTGAAATTACCTTGTAGGGAAAGAAAAAATGCATTTCTTTTCTGTTTAGATCAGAAATATTTTTAAAAATATATTGTGGATAACAGAGAAATGATTCATAATGATTCACAGAATTTGTTTTATAGAAAAATTGCCAGACCAAATTTACATTTACACCAGTAACGTAATAAAGACTAATTTTAGAGACATCAAGAGTCTGTCTGAGCAGCAATAATTTAGTGGAAGACAGAAGAACTTTAAAATCCCTGAGTTACATGTCTGTCATAAAGCTTCTTTGAGTGACCCCTGACAATGTCCTGGCTGGTCAGCTGTCTGGTAGCCCTTCAGTTCGGCTCACTTCCTGTCTTGGATTGATTCACCTTCAGCTTGGGGTTCACAAGGTAAACACATGCATGAACCCAACCTCGAAGGGAGCAGACATATCTCTTATCTCTGATAAATAACGCTCTCATACATCTCTCCAAATGTCCTCGCTGCATCTCCTCTTCTAAACTAAAGTCTTTACCCAAATTTTCCACATTATTTTTGAAACAAAGACTCCTAAACTTGTATTAAAAGGTGAGAAAAGTAGCTTAAACTATCCAATCTTTGTTTACAGGTGAATTCTATGATCATGGACCCTGAATTCAAAGCCAGCAATTTTCTGAGAGTTATACTTTTACACAGTTTCAAATCTAAATTCAAATGACATCTAACATCCCATTTGAGCTTCTTTTAATTTTTATTTCCCCTGTTCTTTTCATATACATTTATTTTAAAATATAATCAATTCCTGAATCAGTATTTAGTTATTTTATCGTCTGATTTTACATAATATTGAGATTATATACTGTATATATACACACACAGAGAGAGATCTTGGATTCTAACCTTAATCCTCAAACAAATGAAAAGTGCTTCTGGCTTTCAGGTTACAGAGTGAATTATACTTTCAGACGACTAACAGGTCGTCCTAGTTCCCCTGATAAAGGTAATTAATTCAATTTAAATGAGTTTAAGGTTAAGTTATTATTCTGTGTCAGGTGTCTTTGTACTTACTGCCACCTAATACTTATCCGGAAGGTTCTACTTCACACTCACCTTCGTACCCACCTTGGCAGCTGCCCAAACAGAAGTGATTTAATCTAACCAAGTCTACTTTTAAACTATCTGGAATAGCAGTATGTTCTAAAAAACTGATATGAGTAATACAGTATTCCAAGAGCTGAAAATTATTCTGAGAAAGTCAAATCTAAAGTATTGCAACTGAATCCCATTAAACTCCATAACGGTGACTATGTTGTGACTAAAATAAAATCTAGATACTACTTTTTTCCAACCAATACTTTGATCTGAGTACTTGCAGATATCGAGTACCAATGCATATTCTTCTACCACACTAAAAGTGCAACAAATGGAAGACAGGTTTTATTTTTTTGCTCTGCTTGTTACAACAAATGATGGTTAACGCAATAAAAAAGTTAAATAATAATAAAAAAAAAGACCAGAAAACTAAAATTTCAAGCGAAAAATAAAACATTTCTGTTAAATTATTGCAGAGTTTCCACATTTTAAGTATTGGTTCATGATATCGGTTAACTAACCGATATGAGTGCATTAGAATGGTATCAGCCCCGATACCCTATACCAGTATCGGTAATGGTGCATCCCTAATAAAATCGGTGATTTGAAGCTTAACTACAACTTAAAGAGGCTATTTCATAAAAATTTCAGGACTTTGTGGTTATTTCTGAAGTATTAACCAGTAATATGAAACATTTTATATCTAAAAAACATCAGGAAAAACGTATTAACAGAACTTTCAAAATGGTTCCTGGCTGTTTCCGTCAGGCTTCATGATTAGCTCGTTCATACTCATTATTTGAATTTGGTGGACTCAGATTGGCTAAGAAACTACCCTACGAGAGCAAAGAATACTGTTTCCTGCCCCACTGCGCATGGTAACATCAGCCGTTATCTCTTACATTTTGCTACGTCTTATGCTAACAGCCTTTAGCAAGCAGCATGCTAGGCGTGATTTTAACTTCGGGAGCTGACGAATACTAACAAACAAAGGAGTTGTGACGAAACAGATACAGGCCATTCAGACTCAGGAGAACTTGGGTGTTAT
Organism: Pachypanchax playfairii; assembly: GCA_006937955.1. NCBI lineage: Eukaryota > Metazoa > Chordata > Actinopteri > Cyprinodontiformes > Aplocheilidae > Pachypanchax > Pachypanchax playfairii. The sequence goes on along the minus strand of SSNP01000137.1, from coordinate 1,296,828 downwards.
CACCACCTGCATAGTTTAAGAGATTAAAACTGAAAGAGAAGTTGTTGACCTGTTTTCACACCCACTATGAAGGTAAGAACACCTGTGGAGCTAAAATATTCAACAGAAACCTCAGAAAAACTGTTTTTAATGGAAAGGCCTCTTTAACAAAACACCAAACCAGCACTATTACATCTGTAAAAACTGAAAAATAAAAAAATTAATTTAAAGCAACTACTAGCTCTGAATTAGCACTGCAACCAGTTTGGTCTCACTCTGAAAGTTTTAAACATTTGAAGCCAAAACCAAACTGACAATTCTCCATTAGATCCTGAAGAGGAGAATAAGAGTAATGTATGTGGTGTGCAAAAACACATTTTTGTGTAAAACTTTCCGTGTTTGATTAAGTCAGATCTTTGCATTGATTAGCATTTAGCAGTAAAACTCTCCCCCAAATACATAAATAAACAAACTTTACCCAGCATCTCTCATTAACTGTGCTGATCTTCTTTGATCTTTCTTTAGATGATACTGAGGTGAGGTGAAAAGTTTAGTTTGGGGTGGAGTTTGCATCTATCGAGGCTTTAATGAAAACACTTGACCATCTCTGGGAGAAGATGGGTACCAAACAGAATAAATTAATCATGCCTACCTGAAGGGAATATGGAAACTTTTAACACCCAGTGGATTTAGTTTAAGCTTGAGGCTGTAGAACATGTATAGAAGCTTCATGTAAATTTGTCTCAAGAGGACAAAAGAGGAATTATTGCCCATGTGAAGCCCAGAGCAATGCAGTTAGGTCCTCATTCATTTAGTCTGCAGAAAAGCTGTATTGGTATTGCCACATGAGAAAAAATATAGCGGGCTTTTGGCACTAACCCCATTTCATTTAGCTGTAAATTAAGTTAAGTCTGATGTGCTAGACTGTATCTCCTCATTTTCTGAGCAGCCACGAGCCCCGGAGAAACAGTTAAACATGAGCACAGGGTTTTTATGCAGTGTACACTGTTCATTTTGCTTTGCAAACATGAATCGCCGGCAATCAGATGTCAGCATCCATCTCCTCATTATGTCATTAAACCCTGTGAGTCTCACTGCAGCTTCTTGGAGTTATTTTCTCCATTCAGAGAAAATGCATAGTGTTTAATGTGAGGGACAATGGAGATGTATTTCACAAATTGTAGCTGTTTTCTTGTAATCTGAAAGTGAAGTCAGTGGAAACAAAAATGCCAAAGGCTAGTTTAAAGGCAGTTCATGGAAACTAATTTCGTTTAAGGAGCATTAAATGCCATCATTTATTATAACAATATGCTGTTCTAGCTTATGACTACAGAGGTCCATCAATAAAGGTTAACTTTCTCCACAAGCAATAATTATTTGTTACATGTGTAGTTACAGAGTTTCTCACTTTTCTTTTGTCATCAATCAGTCACAGCTTTGTTTCATAGGTCACCAGTCTCAAACTTCTTCCAGCATCAACATTTCTGATTCCAAATAAATTAAGAATTGATCCAGGTAGATTTGATGTGCATTACATCTTGAAGTCCGTTTTACATGAATTTCTGTTTTGCTATTTTTTTCAAACTGCTCAAAATTCAAGTGACATGAAGCTGCAACAGTCCTTGCCACTCACATGAGGAAATTAAGACGCCACAAGGATATTTCCAAATAGTTTTGGAAACTCACAGTATTTCTGTTTGCAGTTCTAGTCCAGTGAGATAAAGGGTTTAAGCTCTCTGATGATGTCTGTTTTGGAATTCAAAGATGCACATCTCTGTATCTAGTTAAATATTAGATATAGACCTGCAAGACACATTATTACTATGACTTTACATATTCCAGGTTTCATGATAAAAAGTCCTTCTATTGGAAAGCCTCTTGTAAAAAAATGGCCCCTAACACAATGGTTTGACAGTTTTACCTCGAAATAGATGTATATAAGACATCTAGACTTTGGTTATCTATCAATTTCATAGCACTAACAAGCTGTAAGAGCACTTTCATTTCCCCATATGACAGATACAGGCTTCACGCTTCTAAATTTATGCTGATAATTAAACACTGGGGATACAATTAAGTAGACAGGTAGGTGTGCCTTTTAGTTAATTGACTGATTCAGAGGGTAAGCGTACAGAATGATGCTATCTGCTTGACTACTCCTTGGTACCTGGATGTCCACAAGAGGGACATCATTTATCTTTTGACAGTGCTTATGTTAACCTGTTGCAGCACAAGGAAGTAAACTAAACTTAGAATTGATATGGCATGGAAATGTTGAAGCTTCAGCAGTGAGTGGAGGACTGTCATGTAGTTGTGTAAGAGGAGTATTTTACATAGGCAGCTGGCCCAGTGTGGATACAGAATTTGATGCTGGGAATCTGAATCTGACCAATAGAGCTGGGCATGGTAACCACAGAGATCAACTATAGAATCACTGTTTCTCTTCCCAGCGATCCTCCAATGAAGGAACATAATGAATTAATTGCAGCTGGAATTACATAAACAGCATGAAAGCAGGAACTGCCATCCTATTTATGTTGAGCAGCATATCTGGCTCAGTATTCTCTATAAAAGTGTCCTGGATTTCTGTCATCAGAATTTATTATGAGATGTTGATTGAGGTGGTTGAAGTTCAGACCAGTTTTTTTTTAAACTGGACAACGATCACACAACCTGTGAGCTGTCTAGCAGAGTGACATTGATTAACGGGCCACACATATCACTGAAAAGGCTCCTCCCTTCCCAACTGTCAATTTATCTTTTAAAATCTGAAAAAGAATGTTGCATCCAGACCAGAGATATGTAATATAATGCCCATATATTTTATTTACAATACATGTGTGTTACGAATTAGTGATGTAACTCTAGTTTAAAGTAGACTCATGTACTTTGTGGTGTTATATGATGGTCTGTCTCAATTTCTAACAGTAATTAAAACCTGGTAAACAAGCAAAGGTTAAGCAAAATTATTTTGATTTATGTATTAAAATTGAATAAAAAACAGCCCAAAAATAAAACATTTTACTGTGAGCTTCTTGGCTGAACTGCAGCTGCATTCAAATTTAACCTGACACGCACTCTGTGTTTTCTTCCATTTCTTTGTAATATTGATTGTGAATTTTTAATAAGCCCAGATAAGATCAGTGTAAACAAACACAGTTTTCAGCAGTGACAATACAATTACAGGTCCATCACAGGAGCCTTATTCTCTAGTTTCTATCTCCGAGACCCAAAGTCATTAAAAGACTGCAGGCAGATGGAAAACATGTACTTTGTTTGACTAAAGTCACTATCAGGGCTGCATGTGAATAAGCATCTTTCAATCCAGAACAGCACGCCACTTGGACACCCCCATTGCTGTCTAATCAGCATTCAGCTGAAGTGAGTCAGACACATCCTAGTGTAGAAAACTGTCTGTAGCACTTAATGTCATTAAGAAGCCCAGATCTGACTCTGAGTGAATGTTTGTGTGATGACATACTGCTTTAGAATTCATCTATTTTAAAAACTTACTTCATATGTTTAGATACTCATTCATACGGACAGATTAGCTGCACTGTATTACAATATGGACGTGTATAATGGTTAATTGTCATATTGTTGACATAACGATGGTCTTTTCAGCTGTAGTCATAGCCATAGCACGCATGCTTGCTTTCAGCATTATTATCGATTTAAGAAGAAGAGGAACAACTCACAGACTGTAGAACTGGCTTCCCACCGAGACACACTCCCTTTCTTCGTTTGGGAATAAAAACAGACTTGTGCTCGTCTAATAATTGATTATGTGCTTGTTAACACTCTTGTACAGTAACACATCTGGCCACACAGGAGTGAAAATATTCAGTATCCAATGTAAGCTGCAACAACCTTCAGAAGATTTAACGACTTACTGAATTTTGAACGCTGAATTTAAGCTTTAAAAAAGGATAAATGAGCTTTGATTAAAAACACACTTGCTGTTTTTAAATACATTTGCCAGCACTACTATAACATGGCTTCCATCACTTGCATAACTGTTACATATACCATTTAACCCCTCAAGGTGTTTTAACAGGTTTTGTGTCAGTGTATTTCATTTAATTGACAAACTCCTGCACGCCCGGTACCACAGGCTGGCTGCAATTCCATCAACAAACTATTCAAAGTCAAGCCACATGTTTACCAATCTATACATGCGGTTTATGCAAAAAAGGCTAAAAGGCTAAAATAACAACTTCTAACTCAACAAAACACATTTTCAATGCCAAGCAGTAAGCTGACAGTAGAAGCTGTACAACTCAGTGCTTACTCAACAAATGAATGCTGATGAGTTCAACAGGTTATGTTTGAGTTATTTATAAAGAAATAGCCGTCTCAGTGTTCTCAAAGAACCATGACATAATCTTCATGCAAATCAAAAGTTCCCAATAGTCATTTTTTTCTGGTAAATATTTGACAACTGCAATTTGTGACTCATTTCACTTTGACATGTCTGAAAGCGTTTCACTCTGCAGGAAACCCCCAACCAGCAATAAAACAAAAAACTGAAGAAGAAAGTAGAGAACAACTGAAAGGCTAACGGAGCCAAGACAATGAAGTGAAAATGAAAGGATGTTGATATATGTTGGAAAACAGACGTAGCAATTATCCCTCAGTTTCAATATGCTCTGGAATCCACTTAAAACAAACACTTATAAATTAATTGAAAGACATTTTAGTTTAGTCTTTCAGTGAAAGTATAATGCTTGGTGTAACATTTTATTCTTACAGAACTAATCTGAATGCTGGACTAGTGAAATTATTGTTGAGTTGCTAATTTCTCTAGAATATCAGTATGGCATGGTGAGTTAATTTTTAAATTAATTTTAACTCTGAACTATTTAACACACGCAAAAAAGACTCCAAGAATTCAGGAGAAAAAAAAAACATGATGCAGTGAGAGAACATTTAAAGGTTTAATGTGGAACAATTTCATAAAAAGCTATTTTTAAAAACGAAATACCTACACCAGGCATTTAGAGGGGTGCAGAATGAAAGTGCAGTATTTCCTTTAAAATTATATTTAAATTAAAATATAAGAAAATATTGATTTTGACAGCCACCACATTGGCATTATGTTTACATTTACCAGCCAATAGTGGGCACAATTATGGGTTGCTTAATAGAGTACATAGTCCGAGAAATAGATTTGTAAATATTTAAATGTAGATAAACATTTTTTATCCCCCAATTATGAATCAGAAATCCTGACTTATTTCTTACTGTCCACTCTGTTTCAAATTTGATAAAAAAATACACGGTAGGAAGTTGTAACTACATGTTACAGACCTTCATCCCACTGTTTAAAGCCAACCATTAAATACTGTGAAAATCAAATTTGACCATTTCTTAACAATGACAGAAAACAGCCTGTAAAGAGAAATGGGTTCTTGATCTTTTGGAACATAGTAATTTTCAGCCTATTTCGAACTCAGCATTTCCCTGGGAAAAAGCCTGAAAAGTGGCCCTCAAACAGCTGTTAACTAGAAACGCATCACATCTCTGGAAGCCTTCAGTTTGGGCTGTCGGCCCACCTCAACAGAGTCGGCACTTTGTTAAAGAGCCAAATGATGTGAAGATCTAAACTCATTCCAAGAAGCTTTCAGATTTCAACTCAGACCTCGCTGCCACAGTTAAAAAAACAACTCAAAAAAACTAAATTAAAACTCAGACTAACACAAATCACAAATAAATCTAACACTGCCTACGTGTTTTTGTTTTTAAATGTATCAGAGATGATTTTACTTGTTATGTAACAGCCGGTTTTAAAGCTCCTCACATCAAGCAGAGCTCCTTGCCATTCACACAAGCTGATTTGGTAACTGTAAATGTAAATATTGTTGTGTAGGTGCACATTTCTCGACCCAAAATGAACAAATAAATCAAAACTGTAGCATTCTTGTAAACACTGGTAGGTTGGGCTGGAAATGTAAAAGTTGTACACAAACTAGACTAAACAGTGATTTTAGGACCCTTGTTTGCATTAAGAAGAAAACCTCAAGCTTCTCTAATTAAAACCGGCTCTTCATGTCCAGACTAAACCAGAACTTAGATTGTAATTATTTGGTATCAAACCCAAATCAAGATCCGGTGTTTCAACCTTTACTTGAGGCCAAACATGCCTTTCACAACTGGGCCTTTTATTCTTCAGATATTTTATATTTTCATCCTGCTTCAGCACACCTGATTTCAATTAGTGGATAATTAACAGGCTTTTAGCAGAACTCCCATGGCTGATGTACAGCCAATGCTAAAATTACTGAATAACTTTAAGGACCCTGGGCACTTTAATTTACAACATAAGTAAAACCTGAACCGGAAAAAATATCCAAAAACTTCAACTTACTCACCGTTGACGTTCGTTTGAAAACACGTCCCATCCTCCTCCGTCTGAATTACCTTTAAATGTTTCATGTTCGCTTCTCCAAAAGTTTTTATCTTATCCTTTGACAGTTTTCTGTTTCTTAAAAAAAAAAAACGTCTACGAACATCTCCAAGGTGTTTGTCAAAGTTTGTTCCTGTTAAGTTTTCATTTAAGAAAGTAAACCGACAGTAATTGCATCACCGTTCCACCTGGTTACAGTAAGCAACCGAGCGGGGAAGGGGCCAAGATGGCGACCTGTGCGGATATTTTGTAAGCTCGTGGATATCTGATGAGTACCAAACATTAAATGACTTAATCGAACTCAGATGAAGATTCTTTGAAAAGTGACCAATTGGGCTCGCTTTATATACACAGATAGTAGGTCTACTTTACTAAAAAAAAAAAAAACTTGAATGGTGTTTTTTCGAAGTCGTGTTCCTGACGCAGTAAACTGTTAACTTGTAGGTAAAAGTTTAGCTAGCAGCAGCGAGACAAACGCGCGAACATGGCCAAAAAAGAAGCAAGAAGAAAGGAAGGACTGATAATGGACTTGAAACCCGACAATTCTTTTCCAAGCTTATGTGCACCTCTTCCTCAGACTCCTCTCAACAGCCCTAACCCAAAGAAGAGCCGCTCTGAAACTCATGTGGTGAGGGAGAAAACCGTGTCTAATGCCGTTATTTTGAAAGCCATCAATGGGCTTATGATATTTATTGATTATAATGACAGATTCTCCAAATTTGAACAAATGGTGAATAAAAACACGGCGGAGATTATTGCCGTGCAGGAGCATGTGAAAGGCCTCGAGATACAGAGCAAAGAAACCGATGTCACCGTGAAGAAACTGCACTGCATATCTCTGCACTTAAAATTAATGACAACATAACCACTAATCATTTGGACATCTCAAAATATGTTGGGTCATTTTACAGTGATATATACAGGTCAAACTCCAATATTAATGATTGTGATAGATTTATTGAGTCTGTTAAAAATTTCACTCCTGTTATCTCAGAACACTTTAACTCTAACTGTGAACGTCCCATTACAAAACATGAAATCTCAGAAGCAATCCAGTCCATGAAAAAAGGCAAATCTCCAGGTAAAGATGGACTCTCAGTAGAATTTTATTTACAATTTTGGGATGTCATTGAGGATCCTTTATTTGAGTTATTCAAGGAATGTCTTCATAAAAAAGAAATGTCTACAAGCATGAAACAGGGTGTTATTACTTTAATCCCCAAGCCTGATAAAGATTCCCAACGAATAGAAAACTGGAGACCCATTACACTCTTAAATATAGATTATAAAATTATCTCATCAGTATATGCTAAAAGATTAAAAAAAGATCTTGAAGAGATCATAGGTGAAACGCAACCTGATCGTGGTCGAACTGCTTTCTTTACATGTTTTAAATAACCCAGTAATTGAAGGTTTATCTATTTTTGGCAGGGAAATCAGACTAACCCAACTAGCAGATGATACTGCATTATTCTTAAAGAACAAAAATCAAATTGAAAATAACATTTTATTAATAGATGAATTCTCAGCTGCCTCTGGGTTAAAACTAAATAAATCTAAATGTGAAATCTTATGTTTGTACCAAACAAATGATAAAACTTTATATGATATTCCTGTCAAAAAATGTGTAAAATATCTTGGTGTTCATGTCTGTAGGAACGTTATGGAGCGTCAACAACTTAATTTCTCCCCCAGAATAAAAAAAACTAAAACTATATTGAACTGATTGGCTTCAAAGAGACTTGTCAATTTTGGGAAGAGTTCTTTTGACTAAAGCAGAAGGTATTTCCAGATTTGTGTACCCAGCCCTTTCTCTCAATGTGTCTGATTCCACTTGTAAGGACATTAATAATATGTTTATTAACTTTGTGTGAAAGAATAAGTACCATCATCTGAAGAAAACCCTACTCTCTGGACCTAAAGATAAAGGTGGTTTTGATCTACTGGACTTTATGGATTTGAATTATACATTTAAGGTGAAATGGTTAAAAGAATGCCTAAAAGCTCCAGAGTCATTATGGCATTTCATTCCTCACAAAATATTCAGGAATGTGGGAGGTCTTCAATTCTTATTATCATGTAATTATAATATCTCAAAGTTAACAGTCAAGTTATCACAATTTTATCAACAAGCATTGTTGGCTTGGAAATTGTGTTATTCACATAATTTTTCTCCTCATAAATCTATCATCTGGAACAATGAATGTATCACTAAAAGGAACAAGTCACTCTATTTACAGAATTGGGTTGATAAAAATATAATCTATTTTAAAGACTTATTTAACTCTAACGGTCAACTACATTGTTATAATGAATTTATCACAGAAAAAGCATTCCCTAGCAAATTTAGGGATTTTAACTCAGTAATAAACTCCATTCCCAGTGGAATGATGCAACATACGTCTGTATACACTCTTTATATAAATGGAATTGACATCTTGAGTGATGCAACAATAAACATATTAGAGAATGTTTTTATGAAACGAAGAAAGTAACACCTCGAGGGAAATTTTTCTGGAATGCTCATTTCATGAATATTAATTGGCATAAGGCGTGGCTTGTTCCTTTCAAATTTTGTATCACAAACAAAGTCAGAGAACCGCCTCTAAAAATACTACATAACATATATCCATCCAACACATATGTCTCAAGATTTTGTGATATTGACAACAAATGTTCTTTTTGTAAAACTGAACCTGAAAATGTAACTCATTTATTTTATGGTTGCTCATATAGTAATACATTTTGGAAAGAGCTTGAAAATTACATACTGTGTAAAACTACATATGAAATTAACATAGAAGGGAAGGATATTATTACGATGTACCATTGTCAATCTTTATATTTTATTAGGAAAATTCCACATTCATAAAAGTAAATTCCAAAACTCTACTCCACTATTTAAATTATTTTTGATTGAAGTAGATTATTACTTTAAGTCTCTTAATTTGATTTCCAATAAGAAATGTATGTCATTTGTTGATATCCACTCAGAGGTTTTTAATTTATGTGCTGTCACAATGTAATTCTCAGAATGCTTATGGAATCCAAGTCTGCCACAGTAATCTTTTTTTTTTTTTCTATTGTCTTGTTTCATTCTCATGTTATTTTATATACATGTAGTACAAACTGAACTGGAATGACTGATTGTTCAATGTTCCAACGTTAAATAAAGTTTATTGGAAAAAAAAAAAAAAAAGTAAGCAACCGAGCAGAATTGGCCACGCCTCCCATGTAAATCAGGCAGGTGGCCCGTCAAAAAGAATCTGAAATCTGATTGGTTAATCAAATAATCTATCTGCATTGTTTAAAAATTAAATTGGGGATTAAGAAGATGACATACTGGAGGCAGTGGAGAAGGGGATAGTGTTTAACTATGGATAGTAAAATATGATTAAATCAACTTCATATAATTACCAAGTCTTTTCTGTATAAAAGTGGTAAAAATTGAACCGGAGACTCCGTAACAGAAGTTCTGACTTCTAAATGTTGACACCAACAGACATAAATCCTTAGACTTTTTATTTGTTTATTTATTTTATTTTATTTATTTATTTGGTCAACATGGTCCTGAGAGGATGTAATTAAGCCCAGCATCATAAGTTCCACTTATCAGACCTACAGAAACACGGTTTGAAAGCCGAGCGGCTACTTTAAATAAAAAGTACTTAAAGGTCCTGTATCCTGCTATTTTACAGCTTTCAACGTCTGGAATAGGCACATATATGATAAAATGTTACTGTACGTATTATATGGTATTAATTTGTCCAGAAATAGAACTTCTATTCTCGAGTTATTTGACCAGGAAGTAAAACACTTGATTTACCTAAAATCCCATCTCAAATTAAAAATCATCATCTCCTTTCAGTTTTTTTTATCTGCTTCCCAGGATTTTAATAAATGTCTCGTACATGTTTTTCCTTGTAGCTTGTCTTAAAAACTCAGAAAAAAAAAACATTTTATTTCAAAACTATACCAATCTGCAACAGGCGGAAAACAGGCCAACACATAAGTCTTACACCATCATATTTCAACCAGGAATTATTTGATTGAAATAGTTAAAAAAAAGTAACTCCAGACACATCAAAGACCCTGACATTCTGTCACTGCTTGTGTTGAGTTAAATCTTTTCAGAACATTTGAAGTATATAGATAAATGATATTTACAGCTAATATAAAATGATTAGGAGGATGTAAGTCAAATATATGAACTTCCTGTACAATTAAATGTTTATTTATTAAATTCAAACATGCAGAACCTTTTTTTGTTTTTATTAATGTTACAGGTAATTCAAAAGGATGACTTTCAACTGTAGATGTTCAGTGACTGACATGAAGGGCATCTTGTTCTAGAAGAGCTGTATAGATTTTTCTAACTCCGGCCTTTGTGTGTGACTTCCTTTGGTGCTCGTGGCTCAAGGCTCTGTAAAAGTTTTACCTGGAATACTTTGGAGTCTTGCCATTTTTCAAACGTACTTTCTTTACCTTGTTGTCAACCATGAAACGGCAATGACAGGGTTTGAAATGTCTTTCTATCACCTTATTACCAGGGTTTTTACTTTGTTTACGTTCCTCTTTCTGTTCACGTTCAAAGTAAATAAAAGCTTTTGCATTATAGCAACCTTTTTTACTTCTTCTGAGATTTAGTTTTTATTTAAAATGTGTAAGAGGCAAATAATGATTCTGATCTGAACACTTGAAGCAAGAAATGTCAAATCAATCCTACATCTCTCTTCACAAACAATTTAAGCTAAACAGCCCCAGTGCAGCATGATCTGGATTTTTTTTTTAACTTGTTTAACATTTAGTAACAGCACTGCAGGTAACTAATAATACAAGACTCCTGGTGAGCTTTCTTAAGGCTCACCATTTGTTTTGAGTTAAATGTTTGTAATTAAATGTGGGGGTGCTATGAAGATTAATACTTGAACAGCACCAGGAAATGTAAAAAAAAAAAAAAAAAATAGATCAACCCAAAACAAAAATGAAACAAAATGAAGAATTTAGGCTTCTAAAGAAGAAAATCCCCAAAGGTAGTCAGATATAGTTTAGAAAGCCAATGATATAGGGATTGAGACATGCTACATACTCAAATCAGGGGATAAAATTGCACCATAATCTCATTTAACAGAATATTTATACAATTTTGCACTGAGTTTTATTTATATCAAGTAAAGCCTGTTCACCATGGTCCGGGGTAAGACTGGTATTAACCCCATTGCATATGCTGCTGGTTTTTGTTCTGCTTATTTGTAAGGGATAACACAAACAAGATTATTTGAAGGCCAAATATGATTACTTGTTAGAATGTGAACTTGTGCATAGCTTGACGACGAAGTGCTGAATCAGCTCTTTAATTGGATGATTTTTTTTTTTTTTTACTCCAAGATGTTATGCATAAATCCTCCAGCCCTTAAAAGAGAGCGAGATGGAGAGAGTGGGGGAGCTTACACTTATGGGCTACTTTATATTAACTGTGCCGAGAGGAAGAAAAAGACATTTGCACTTTTTATTTTCTGCTCATGTAACAGCTTCCCTAAATTTTTACAAACGCTCATCATTAACATTAACGATCTTGGCAGCACTGAACAGCTTCTTTTTCAAAAACACGAAAAGTCACATTTGAGAAGAAAAATTACTTTCAACAACTCAAAACCTTTTTTTTTTACCATAGATTTAAGGTTGCAAAATTGAATATTTTCATAAAGAGCAATATTTTTAAGAAAATAATGCCCCCCACGGGGTGTTTCGAGGGCTGTAGAATGAAAATACACTACTTCCTTTAAAAATTATATTAGAAGAAAAATATAATATATTTATTCTGACAGGCACAACGTTGGCATTTTGTTTACATCTACCAGCCAATAGCTGACAGAGCAGCGGGCACCATTGTGACCTAACACGGTGAATAGTCCGGCACAGTGATGCTGGTACTGTGGAGTCTGCAGGTCATTATTTGCTTGCCAAAGGGGATTCCCCGACATCAAGGGCGCAGATGGCACTGGGGACGGATGGGACGTGTCCCCCTCAGATTCATAGTGAGACTGATCGGTCCCCCCCACTTTTACAGACAGCACGGACGACAAACACCACCAGTAATACAGAATACTATCGCAGCGCTCATCAAAAGCCCGGCGCCTGTGCTAATCAGCCAACGGTGCATTTCTGTTATACAGAAAAGTTGGAATTTCCAGAATTCAAGTAAGAATCTTTCGCCATGAAGTCCGATCTCTTACTCGGAAGTTGGATTAATCTTCCCATATGGTACCTGCTGCTTATGTACTGGTAAACACTACGTAAATATGTTGTGTACTTGGTTTGAACAAAAGTGTTTAAATAAAAGATATTTTGCTCAAAGCATGAAGTTTTGGTGGATGACCGGCTTCCAGACAAATAATAGTTTCAACACATACTGCTATTGTTGATTATGTAGACCTTTGTTAACCATCATTGGCTGATAGCTGGGTCCCCCCAGTCTCAAAATCCTATCTGCGCCCCTGCAAATAAGTATAACAATCCTATGTTGTTTAACCAATGAATGAATTGTCCTTAATGTAATACCAATACACAGTCTTGAGTTGTTTTTCTTTCATGTAGTTTCTGCAAACAGCTAAAGAATTCAGACAATGGCAGAATTCTGCTCCATTTGAACTGCATTACTGAACAGCCACCCCTTCAGCACAGTTTGTCACGCCTTGCCAGCTCGCTCTAGCCCTGGTGTGAGACGAGGCTGCTCTGCACCTCTCCTCTAGTTTTCCTTCCACCATCCAACACTTCACCATTTACTGAAACAACATTCGGATACAACACTCCCTGCTGTTTCAAATATGTATTCACAAACTAGAAAATGGACAACTGGGTTTGTTATTGGACTAGAAAATGTACCCTTATTTTTACTGGCAACCCCATTGCAAGTTATCACACTAAATACATAAGGACAAAATCCTCAGTGTTAAAATGAAAAGTTTAGTTTTTCAGAGGTTTTTCCCTCTTTTTATTATATTCTTTTGTTCAGTTGGTCCTTTTGTTAAATCTCATGATGTGCTTTTTTCCCGTCTCAGTTCAATGAAATATTCAAGACTATTTATTAATGTGATAATCTGAAAACTTTTTTGGAGAGGGAGAATGAAAAGAGCAATAGGATCTTCCTTTTCAATGGTATGCAAAATTCTTCCTTTTCTCTTCATCCAACTGTATGAAACGAGTCAGTGTAAGTGCAGCATCTCTTTTCCTTCTTCCATCTGTTCCTCCTTCCATTTCATTATGACATGTCATGGGTCACTGCAGTATTGCTACAGTGAGCTGCCAACAAGCATATCATTTTCCATTAAGATCCTGCTCAATGGTTGCAATGGCTTTATAGGAAAAGGGAGCAGACAGAGAGTAATGGACCTCGAGTGATGGCTCTGTCAAATAGACACAAGTGGAAAGAGCCATAATGGACCCAAGTTTCTCTAAATATGAGGAAGGGGAGGATGAGAAATTTACTCTTGTTACACCAGATTAGTCTGTCTTGACGTGAACAAAGAAAGGAAATTGTCTTTAATAACCTTCAAACAAATCAATGAGATGACTTTTCATTGTTATACTTGAATCATCGCATAATCTGTGTTTTTAAATGGATTCAATTAATTTTACACCCCCTGCTCGTGTAGAGTGAAAAAAAAGAAATTTTTTGCAATAATTCTTGTGAATTCTGACAGCAAAAAGCTCTTAACCATCTCTGCCTGCTGAGGATTTACAACACCATGTGGCACTTGGTGTAATAGGCTTGTCCACATTGTCCACGAGTGATTGATTTCAACTTCAATCACTTTCGATCTAAGATTTGATTTACACCTTGCTAATTTTTCATTACTGAACTGAGGACATGCAGGTGCTTCCTCAACCTGACTAAAAACATGTCACATGAGCCCTGCATTTTGATTTCTGTGGAAGAAATTAGTTTAAAAAACACCTTAAAACAAACAGATTAAAATAACAGTACTTTCTTTACTCAGACTGACTTTGTTAGCAGGCAAAACATGTTTGATATTGGATAAAAAGCACACAAAATAATGGTGAAAGACTGCTGGGGCTGATAAAGCAACGAAAAAAGGTGTAGATGGATCATAGTACATCAGTGTCATCAGCATAAAAGCTCAAATTAGCAACAGATATTTTGCTGGCAAGACTGTTTCATTTTGAACTAAATACAAGTGACCCAAAAACTGATCATTGAGAAACACCTTTAGCTAAAAGAGATACATTCTGCTCTTTATTACTCCAAGAACTTCTGCTAGAGAGTTCATTTTCAAAATAATCAACATCTTGTTCTGCCAGTCCAACACTGAAAGGCTGTATATGTAAAAACATAAATTCAAATCTGTCTCACAGGAAAACTATTCTATGCATAGCTTAAGGTTTTGCTTGTTTGTTTTTTGGTTTGGCTAAAAATAAAATCTAATTTATAGGTAAGTTTAATAGTTAAAAAATTCAGAAGTCCAACTTTTGACATAAAAAGATTTTAGGATGGTTCAAGGCTCTGCAAAGGATTCAGCTGTCTTATAAACTGACTGAATCCTTTGCAGAGCCTTGATTCATCCTAAAATCTTTTATTCCCTTTTTCCCATCACCCCTCTTTTTCTTTATATGCTCTATGAGCCACACACACAAAAAAAATGAGTTAGCAGACATACAATAAATGGGACTATAATTAACAGTGAGCATTTGAAGACAAGCAGTCATACCCTCATTAAGGAGAAACACCATTGTTCAAAAGGACACATGCAGACACATACACACAAATATGAACAGAGTTCACAAGGGCACAATCTCTGCTTAGCAGAGAAAGAAATAAGAGTCTGTGACAAACGGACAGACAGCATCTGTTTCTCAGTGTCAGACAGCAGCCTGGTACTAATTGCAAATGCCAGAAGACACAAAACCGTGGCAAAGGTCTCTTGCAAACTTCTCTGCTCTGTTCTTTTTTCCCTCTTTTATTTTCCTTTTTTCTGTCTGTCTTCATGCTCCAGGGGTAAACAAGCAGCAAAGTCCAGTGGCAAGAGAAAACACATTATATATGAAGCACTTCATGTTATCACTAGTGTGTGTATGTCATAAATCCTTACCAAAGGCCTTTTTACTCCCAAACCACCCCTTAGTATGTTTCTGACAAAAGCTATCATGTTAGAGAACATGCAAAAGCTTGCTTTTAACAAAGTGGATTTGATCAAATCATGAAGAGAACCCCATGAAACCTCAAGGAAGATGAGCAGTGTTGGGTTTCCATTTTAAAATATGTGATGTTCTGTTGATATAATAGCACTTCCAAATTTACTGATCTCACTCTAATAGCTGGTGCGTTCAGTTTGAATAATTGTTGTGTAAATTATCTGTTCATTATTCCAGATATCCCAGGAGATAAGCAATCATCCACGATACCCTCTGTGTTCATTTGCTGTTTAATTTGATGCAAGCCATTTATCGAGCAGATGTTTCCAATGAATCCTAAGATTAAGTACCTGTGGTAATAAATGAGACTTTATCATTCGTGAACAGATTTGTGTGGTGTACCTCTGCTGCCTGTGGAGATAAATTATAGGTCAAAAGAAAAGTCAAGATCATGATGAAATGCTTTATTAAGGTCAATCACCCGTGGAAATGAAATTAGAGACAGGTTGTGTATTTTTAAGGTAAATGGTGAAATATATCTATTGAAATTGTTTATTCTTAGGGTGTCCAAAATAAATTCATCATCCAAGCTTGCTGGTTCTGCTGATAGAGTTTCAGTGGGGCAGGAAGGACAGGTGTGATAATGTGACAGTCCTATAAAGAAAGCTTTACAGGTATATTGTGTAATCAAGGGGGCACTTCTGCACTCCCCTCTTCATGGTTGCATAAACAACCTATGATTTACATGTCCTTTCCAATGGGTTTTGTTTGTGGGGTTGAGGGTGAGATAACTGGGCTGTCAGGCTCAGCATGTTAATTTTTTTAGAGGCATATTTCAAATAATGTGTGGTGTACGGCACAAGTAAAAAAAAAAACTGAACAAACAAAGAAAAAACCCCCACAAATATCAAGTTAACAGACACAATGCCAAAATCAACATTGGATAATGGTTAAATTTTGTACGATTAGCAACCTTCCTTAGCAAAATTGCTTTACAAATTTCATCATCCTAATGGTTTTATGCTATGAAGTTTTCCGCTCTTGATGTTAACAATATAAAATCCAGCCCTAGTCAATGCTGGTCTTTGCCAGCATGCTGTAAAAATGATTGCAAGCGATAGCTGTACTATGGTGAACTTTTTTCTGATCATAAACAGTGCATGTTTTTTCCTTGCAAGGATATTGGAGGGTGCATTAGAGTTTGTCAACCAGTCTTTGTGTCTTTAGTGTTGGCTACTCTGAGAGGACTTATGACCAAGTCACTTGAGATGACATAACTGGAGTGTAGCCTACTAGAAGTCCTATAACATAGGCAACCATGATCTACTGGGTCCCAAAGTCAGAAATTTAACCTGCGGGTGCTTGACTTCACAAGAGCTGGTCTATGTCACCAATTCTATTGATAACCTGTATGGACAATTTTTTAATGTAACTAGAGGCTAGTGGTTTTTCATTTCATCCTTTGGCTTAAGATTGCATTACAGCTTTTTTTTTGCAGATGATTTTAACCCTATACTTTTTACAATGACTTTCAGCAGGAACAAGTGATTTGCCGCAGAGTATTAAACAATGGTACTAATTCAGAAAGGACAGAATAACAAGCCTTGGGTTCAGAGGCCACTATTTTAAGTAGAGGGTATTAAGCTTCTGCAGCATCATCTCTTAGGTCAAGTGAAAAGACGGCAGGAAACTGACAGGTGGAATGAGGCAGTACTGCACCGCTGTGGTGGAACAGATCACTCTTACTGATTTTACACACCTAATTTGATTTTTATCTCTTCCTAAATGCATAAAAGTTGTGTGTCGTAGATCAGGACAGAATGCAAGTTAAGTAACACAAAGGTTAGGTTATTTATGAGAAAAAAGGGATAAACAATTATTAGGGATAAGCAAAACTTGTGCAAACTTTCACAGAACAAACTGCAATAAATTGGTTTAAGTAAAGTGTAGGTTTAATTTAAAGAAAGTTTTACTGTCTCAATGTCATTTAGATAAAATATGTTCAGAGTTACTGTCTTAGGAAGTCTGTGAGAAGGAGCATCATCTTTATGCTATCAATGTCATGAATCAAAACCAAACCCAATTTCATTTTCTGTTTTATTTCCACACTGACTGAAGTTCTAATAAGTCAAGCTGATAGACTCATTTTCATTGCAGTAAAAGAAAAATATTAAAAAAGAGCTCTTTTATAGCTTATCTGAACTTTACAACCCTAACTTTTCTTCACATCCCACTGAAATGAAATATCAGTGAACTGTATTATGTTTCAGAGGAATGATGAGCTATATGGTACAGTGGTAACAACTTGATTGAAGGGTGACTTTCACCATTAAGTGCAGCAGTTATGACATAGTTCTAAAAACAGGCAGTTTGAAAACGCGGTGGCAGAAATTTTAAAACCCAGGCCCAAAATTAGTGCAGCAGCAGCATGAGGAGAAAATCAATTGAAGCAAAGTACAATGGGTCATAATTAAAAAGCAGAGACATGTTCACCTCAGAGCACAAAGCGGGCACTCGTTTTCAGTCTTACACCAGCTTCAGGCTAATGTTTTTAGATGAAGCCAATGCATAAATCATTTTAAAAGATTCTTACTCAGAAAAACTAATTTATAACACGAATAAACCAAATTGCTGAATTAATTAGATGTCAAAATTGTTTCACCTTTGAGTAATTTTATGAATTTGAGGTTGTAATAAGTCTAAAAAGGGGCAGATATTCTAATTTATAGATAAAAATATGAGTTATTTAAAAAAATAAACAAAAATACTGGCTCTTATGGTTAATATATTCTTTAGAAGCTTGGTAGAGTCTGAATATTCTACTGGGACACTGCTCTAAAGCTCACAGCTAAAATTATGAAGAGTCAGAGTGTCATCTGCTTTAGTCACAGAACATGGTGAAGGTAGAAGATCCAAATGCAGAATGAAAAAAGTGGCAACATGTGAAGAATAACTCAAAGGTTTCATTCTGTTGGTTAAAGAATCCAACAAGACCAACAACTTGGAACAAGGACCAAATAATAATGATCTAAAACTAAAAACGCACTGCTGATGACTAATGAGTAACATTTGGAAAGAAGAGCAACAGGAGTAAAACTAACTGAAGCAAACAAAAAAGATGGGAAGTAGAAAAGAAAACGCCCACCTTGACAGATTTGAAATTAATACTATACTTTGGAATATTTCCAAGAGAAAAGTAAAGGAACATCCTTGAAAGAAAAATGGAAAGTATCTCTGTAGAACAGCTGAATTACTTTCAAGAAGCATATGCAATACTTGCAATCTTCAAGAGCTGTGAACCATGAAAAAACTAATAGATGTTGAGCCTGACTGCACAGAATTAGTTGGATTTTTTGGCTGCAAATGTCATGAAACTTTTTAATCATTCCAAATGTTACTTATTATTTACTTATTTTTTTATATTTTTGATGGTCAATCGATAGAATATTACTAACAGTTTGATTTTCATAAATTAGCATAAAATAATCAATTTATATCACATATTTTTAGAAATTAATTGTGTAGCTGTTAATTTAGAAAATTCTAATTGATTTTTCCAGGCATAATAATGTAATGACTAAAATAACGGACCCTGCAATTGTGACACAAACAAGTTATTTTTTTTATTTCAATAGCAAGAGTTTAAAATATGCATATTTAGCCATCTATTGTTATTTATAATGGTGCATCACTCCTCACCTTAATATTTCTAAATATATTAGATTTAATACGCCTGTTTCTAGTAACTCTGCCTCTTTAACAAGGTTTTACTTAGATTTCACCCTAAACTCAAGTTTGAAATAATGACATTATAATAAAAATGCTAAACCAAATAAAGGATTTGTCCTACAAAATCTATAGATCATGAACATCTATGGAGGTGGCACTGTTTCCTACAGGAAGTTGTTACGTTGTCACGTGCCACATGAGTAACCTGATGAATTATGCAGAATGTAAGGTGATTTTCTGTAATATGCTGGCTGCAGAGTTCTTGCTCTAGTCATACAGATGGTGATGGAACAAGGGGCGTGTCTAGAAAAACTTTATTGGGGGGACAGGTAGGGGCACTGGTACACTGGTCAATGTTACACTTTCATGAATCATTTTCTCTGATTAATGTAAAAATATTGATTGAATTTGATTGTCTCAGCTTGGTTGTGGCCAGTCTAATTGGAAGGTTGGCTGTTGCCCCTCCAGGCCACTCCTCTAGACATGCCCCTGGTTGGAACCTTCCTCCGGTCTACTGATGATCATCTTACCAAAATATTTGTTCTGAAGTCCACGAATGGCATCCCAAAGTCATTGTTACGAAAATCTTTCAGCTGTCGGCACATTTGGCACATTCCAGTATCTCCAAAATTCTGTGCGTCAATCATCACATCCGCTTGGAAATATGAGGAAAAGTTAGAAGTGTCATTTTCTGAAAACAACAGCTTTTTGTCACAGTCTATTTTATATCATTGTATAAACACACACACATGTCCATCTATCCATTTTCTAAACCTGCTTCTTCCTGTTCAGGGTCACAGGGAGCTGGAGTCTATCTCCGGTTGTCTTAGGGCAAGAGGCAGGGGACACCCAGGACAGGTCCCCAGTCCATCACAGGGCCACAGACAAACAACCACTCAAACATAGGGACAATCTAGAGTCACCAATTAACCTCTTGCATATTATTGGACTGTGGGAGGAAACCGGAGTCCCTGGAGAAAACCCACACATGCATGGAGGGAACATGCAAACTCCATGCAGAAAGGTTCCAGCCCGAATTCAAACCCAGAACCTTCTCGCTGCAAGACAACAGCTCTACCAACTGTACCACTGTGCAGCTTATATATAGAAAAAAAAAAAAAGAAAAGAAACACAAAGTCCTAATGTTAGAATATTGAAGTAAGTAAAGTTGTGTGGAAGGCATTACACCAGCCCTCCTGCACAGAATGTTTTTATGGCATTCATGCCACGAGCACTAGATTCTTATAAGGCCACCGTAAGGCTGCATTAAGGAGGTTGTAGGAAATAGTCCAGAAATCAATAATAGCTTGTTCACAGCCATTCATACGTGTCATTGTTACTGAGGCTTAATGTTCCAGCATGAAAAAACCTCAAAACAATCTGTTCTTAGAGCTACAGGTGCCAGTTTTTATATTGTTTATTGTCACAATTCAACATATTTAAGTACAAAAAATATGAGAAATAGCCAATAAACAGTCCAATTAAATAATCTTATTACAGGTAGTTATTTATTAAGCTTAGTTGGTCTGTTTTCCTAAATTGTGTAAATTGTTCACAGTTTATCAGTAAACATTCAGTTTGTTCATCTAGAAAAGGTTTTTCATTTTTTATAGTTCATTTTGGCCATTTTTTTATTACGTTTGTTTTTGCTTGAGGGAATACTAAACATTTTATTTTTATGTATGTTTTGATTACAGATATGAAGGAGCTGAAGCCGTCACCACCCCCCATGGCGCTCACACACCTCAACATCAGGGAGCTATTACAGTTCCAAACTGAAGCACCGCAGCTAACAGCAATAAATTTTATGAGCTGAATAAAATGGGAGGAATACTGACAAATCCAGGAAATCTCACAACAGAAATCCTACTAACATCTGTAGATTATATATATATATATATATATATATATATATATATATATATATATATATATATATATATGTACAGTATATATATATTTTTTTTTTTTTTTGGGGGGGGATCACTTTCCTAAAGTCAGTTTACATAGTGTATCTACACTCACCGGCCACTTTATTAGGTACACCATGCTAGTAACGGGTTGGACCCCCTTTTGCCTTCAGAACTGCCTCAATTCTTCGTGGCATAGATTCAACAAGGTGCTGGAAGCATTCCTCAGAGAGTTTGGTCCATATTGACATGATGGCATCACACAGTTGGCGCAGATTTGTCGGCTGCACATCCATGATGCGAATCTCCCGTTTCACCACATCCCAAAGATGCTCTATTGGATTGAGATCTGGTGACTGTGGAGGCCATTTGAGTACAGTGAACTCATTGTCATGTTCAAGAAACCAGTCCGAGATGATTCCAGCTTTATGACATGGCGCATTATCCTGCTGAAAGTAGCCATCAGAAGTTGGGTACATTGTGGTCATAAAGGGATGGACATGGTCAGCAACAATACTCAGGTAGGCTGTGGCGTTGTAACGATGCTCAATTGGTACCAAGGGGCCCAAAGAGTGCCAAGAAAATATTCCCCACACCATTACACCACCACCACCAGCCTGAACCGTTGATACAAGGCAGGATGGATCCATGCTTTCATGTTGTTGACGCCAAACCAGTCTGGCCATTCTCCTCTGACCTCTGGCATCAACAAGGCATTTCCGCCCACAGAACTGCCACTCACTGGATATTTTTTCTTTTTCAGACCATTCTCTGTAAACCCTAGAGATGGTTGTGCGTGAAAATCCCAGTAGATCAGCAGTTTCTGAAATACTCAGACCAGCCATTCTGGCACCAACAACCATGCCACGTTCAAAGTCACTCAAATCACCTTTCTTCCCCATACTGATGCTCGGTTTGAACTGCAGGAGATTGTCTTGACCATGTGTACATGCCTAAATGCACTGAGTTGCCGCCATGTGATTGGCTGATTAGAAATTAAGTGTTAACGAGCAGTTGGACAGGTGTACCTAATAAAGTGGCCGGTGAGTGTTTATATCTTTTATTATTATTAATAACTTTGAACTTAGTAAATCTTAGAAGTAATTTAGAAAAATACATAGTAGTAAAATCCAAAAAGTTTGCAAAGAATCTGAACATCTACCTTCTCTCTACATGTGCCAGATAGGAGAGATAATAAACAGCTACGCAATGGTAAGAACTATTATCAGAAAAAAAACTCTTTAGTAAAAATTAGAGCCAGTGGCGATTCATAATTTATGTTGGAGTTCAGATACATTGCCAAAAAGTTGTTCAAATTGTATTGAAAGGAGGACAGTATGTTCATAAATGATTGAAAAGACTGTGTTTTGCCCTTGAGCATCACTGTTTCCCATAGCATGAACACGCAAAATGAAACATCCCTCCTCATATTTTAGCAACGCTGATACTTTCAGGTTAGTTTCAAAAGTTGGGGGTTGATTTTGTCACTACAACTTGTATAAATATTGTTAACATTAAAAAATTATGCCCAAAGCAGTTTGGAATGTAATGCTTCTGAATATGATCCCTGCCTTTAATTTTTGTGGGTGCTTTAAAATAAAATTGCAAACAGTTAAAAATGAGTGTTAAAGTTATTAGCCAGTGATATTCAGTGTAAATTTGCACTGTTGTTTTATTTTCATTGTTTTGACAAAAATGTTAACAGTGTTAGCACATTTTTACCAATCTTTTTTAATAGATTTTTTACATGCAACAGTGTTGGACACTAATCAATGTGAAGGATGATGAATTCGCCTTTTTATGGCATGCCTGCCCTCTTTTTGTGAAGACAGTAATTTACAAATTCTCAACCCCCCACCATGATGTAAATAATACCAGCTCTTATAAAACTGTAAACGTTTTACTAAAATATGACGGGTTTTACTCAGTTTGCATGCATAATGTGGGAAAACTGCACCCATATAAACAAACTGTCTGCTTGATAACACAGAATAAGGCTCAAATGTTTCTTTTGCAAATGCTTTTGGACAGAGACAGACGCACAAAAACTAAATTCACAAAAGGTTTGCGATTACAAAAGGCATACTAACCTTTAGTCATTTCAGGCCTTTTAGCTCAAAGCCATTTACAGCCATTTGTGCCATTATTTACTGATAAAATAAAGCCACAATTTAACTTTTAGGTCTAAATCTTGTTTGGTTATGTGTACTGACAGACTGTAACCATTCAAAGACCA
Source organism: Pachypanchax playfairii (assembly GCA_006937955.1). NCBI lineage: Eukaryota > Metazoa > Chordata > Actinopteri > Cyprinodontiformes > Aplocheilidae > Pachypanchax > Pachypanchax playfairii. Next base: position 1,273,415 of record SSNP01000137.1, on the reverse strand, counting down.
TTACAACCTGCCATTCTCAGTGACCCCCATGTCGTGTTATTATGTGCAATACATACACAATATTTACACCCAAAATATTGGTATCAAATTTAGATAAAACCCTACAAACTTTAATCTGCTATTGGCTTCACTGCTCTGACTCAGGTTACTAAAGTGTGACAAGGCAACATGACATGTGGTAATCTGAACCTGTAACAACAAATATGAATTATAAAGACCATCGATGTGTTGGGAAAGAGTGAAAACAGGTCAGCTGACAAGGGACATGGAGCAGGGGTTGAAATGAGTAGTTAAAACTCAAACAGTACAAAACTTAAATCTCATTCTACTGATAAAACATTCTCAGATGTTTTGAAATCTTCTTAAATCTTTGTCCTTTCAAAATAAAGGCACCAGATTATTATTTATCTTCATACAACTGCAGTCTACCTTCAATGTATTTAATCATTAATATGTCCATGTAACATGGTACCCTTTTCTTTTGATGTCCTGTAACATAATTGAGCTTTCACAGGTGTTTACTCAAAGAATACCTCTTGAAATTGTCTGTTACATCAATTGCTTTACATATATGCATTGGATTTTTGTAGATATCACAATTAAAAATACTTTCTGTTTATCAACATGATTACCAAAGTGTAAAATATCAAATGTTTAGTGAAATACATATAAGCTACATTCTAGGATAGTACTACAAACAGTGGCAGCTTGTTGGAGTAGCTCTGTTATTTTACCAGTAGTTTTTATTATTTTTTGTATTTCTTTCATGTTTTCTTCAGTAAACATTACTCTTCTTGAACTATTTTTATTCTGGTTTGGACAGTTGTAAGGATTTTTGTTTAATTCATTACCTTTTTCCCATTTGTTATGATACGTAACCATAGCAACGAGAAATTGTTTACAAGAAAGAGCAGCTAATGGACATTTCTAAGGCACAAATAATACTCAAATTGAGACCCCAAATCCATGATGAGTTAAAAAAAGAACACGTGGATGTAGAGCAGGAGCAAAGTGAAGAGTGAGAAAGATGAAGTTTAAATCTTCTCTTCCATGCAGCCACCTGTTGGTGGAGCAGAATCAGAAAAAGAGATGTAAAGAGACTGAACAAACTGATAAAGACAGCTGGTTCTGTTCTGGGGACTGATTTGGAACCCTGATTTGATTGTGCAAAGGAAGATGAAGCACATCATGGAAAATCCTTATCCTCTTCACAACATTGTAACTCAACAACAAAGTTCTACAGTCAGAGGTTCTTCAGATCTGCTGCAACAAAAACCACTACAAGAAATCCTTTCTGCTCATAGCTAGAACCCTCTGCAGTGGCTCCTTGAAGAAAAACGAAGTTAATACGATATAATTTGAATAAAAACAAGACAAAAATATTAAAGCCCTATACAGTATAAAGAAACATTAAAGAGGCATATGCTTCAACCTTCTAAGAAAACAATTCAACACAATTAGTTTATTTCTCAGTGAGCAGCATTATTTAACTTACACAAGGGTGAACAAAGCAATTTTCCTAAAACTTTTTTTTGTTGTTTTTATCACAAATGGATATTTTGGCATGTGAGGCAGCTATGCTCAGCGGGTGGGCCAGCATTGTTTATTCACGATAACTGTGCATTACACGCATGAGAAGCTCTAAACCGATTAAACGTGGGTTGAAAATGGTCATTGGCTGCTACAGACGAACACTGCCAGTGAAAATCAGGCTGAAGTGCCAACAAACTTGTCCAAGCATTTCTTGATACGTTTGAATCTTTCACAACCCTTTAAAAAAGCCTCTGTTAAATGTCCATTTGTTCTTGTTTTATTATTTTTATTTATATATTTTTTTGCATAAGGAGAATTCTGTAAAATTTTCTGTTAATAATGAATTATTCCAGCAGAAATATATCTAATGATTGCATGCAATAATGATTTCAAGGCCCTCTTAGAATTCTGTCATTTTCTCCTCACACATTATATCACATGCAAATACACACACACATTCTGACATTTGTGATTATAGTGATTACCAATCGGTGGAATAAAGTCATTTTTTCTTGACACCAGATTGTTGAAGCAATAAATGAATCTGCTCCCACAAGTGGAGCAAAATACATGTATCGTTTAAAATTTTCTATACATTTCCTTATGTAGATTGTCATGTTTCAGGGCTGCTATGTATGCAATAGTAGTTGTTTGTTCCTAATATGTTTGCAATATATTGGTTTGTCAAAGGAATCTTATTTTTACAACTGTAGGGGTAAAAAAATCATTTACATGAACATTTACTGTGTGTTTACATGAATTCCAGGGACATTACTATATATTTCTCCAGATCAATCTAAAATATCCAACAAAATCTGAAAATTGTCATTAATTTTGTGTACTAATTTATGCATTTCACAAATGACTATGCATTTGACACAGAGACGTGAGAACATGGCCACAACAAGATTTTACTTTAACAACTTTCATGTCAATTTATCTCTTCTGGCTGAAATCAAAAAGTATAAAAGTTCAGTTTCTGCACTTGTTATATGGATCCAATTTTTGTGGAATTACAGTAAAAGTTTATATATTTTGAAGTGGGGATGGTTTAGACTTTAACAATGTATTTGTTACCAGAGGTACAGTAGATAGTTTAGAGTGACAAGCTAATGTTTAGTTGGAACAAGACTAATACCAAAGTGGATTGCTGTCACCTAAAAAAACAGCTCTAACCTCTGACATTCCATGCAGATCATGTGAAGCCTGTTTTTTATATATAAACCTTTACATTGCCTTCAATTTCATATGACATAGTTATTCTGACAGGAATTTCATGATATTTCTGCACTAAGTTCACAAGACTGTAATGGAAGTGCAACACCTAGCTTCTGCTAACGTTATCTGTGCTTCAAAGTAAGCACAGGAATCAGTGTAAATAACCGTGTAATGAAAATTTTACATCACAAAAAATTGTTTTGAAGTTATTTTGAGAAGGCAACAATCTATCTTGGTTTTGGTCTCACTTGGAGTCACCATCAGTTCATCAGTTCTGTCAGAATTAAATTACTTCTCCAAAACTGAGACTGTTTGCGGATCCACATCTGGTAGCATATTCATGGTTCATAATCTTTCCATATTACTCCACTTCAAAACACTTGATCTGCTTTAATTTAATCACAAGGATTATTACAAATGGCATATTTTGCAGTCATACAAAAACTCAACTGAAAACCCTGTGAAACCTTTTATCCCCGTCAAATTAAGTTGTAAATAGAGAACAACATTGATCAGAGTTCAGTTTAGAGAGCTGCTGAAGGTCCAACAAGCATAAAACGGGTGACACTTACCGAGGCAAAACAATTTCTCTGCGAGATATAACAGGGAGCCAACAATTGATTTCAAACTGACTTATACTTTATTCATTGCAGGGATATAAAACTGCCAAACTACAGGCTAAGTTAAAGGATCACAAAATCCTCTAACAAAGCAAGAGAAAAATCCTGACCTATAGCCATGGCACATACCACTAATGTCTCATCCAAATAGCATTTAGAATGAAAAACAGGGAAGAATTCAATACACTTAAACCCCAAAGGATTTGTATGGATTGCTCCTTTTCAAATATGTCATTTTTTTCAGCTGTCTGTTTTTCTGTCATACAAGTCAAAACAGCAACCATTCATATGCTTTATCATTGCAGTTTCAGTGTATTCAGACAATAAACTAAATATTTATTTATTAAGTTTACTTTCAAAAACAAATTTGAAAAAAGACTAATTGTATTGCAAGCATTAACTTTGTAAAAATGATTAAATCTGATTGGTTGATATAGTAGTGGTTACTATTATCGTGATTTGTGGCATCTGGCCATGAAAAAATGGCAATACATTTAAAGAAAGCGTAATATAATCCTGCCTGGTTAACATCAGTCACTTCAGTCTTTGTATTTCTTTGTCAGAAACACTGTCATAAAGCTGATTTAAACAGCAAAACACTTACAGAGGTGGTTTGCTATACTGCTACATGATTTTGGATTGACTTTTTATGTTTTATATAAATGTCTTTACAATGAGGAAAACAAAAGGCAGCCCTGAAGCTTTACTGTCTTCTGGTAACTTCAGATGTGTAATCTTTCCTATGAGACATCCACTTTTTTGTGCGCTTTAGGGTAAAGATTTCTCGATAGTATCCAAGATGTAGTTTCTATTAGGCATTATAGATGACATCTTGGATAATAAAATGTTTTAATACATAGTGATTAATGGTCAAAGATAATCTCATACCATATTTGACCTTAACTGGGGTTTCTCTATTTTATGAAAAGTAATATTTTATTTCTTTTTTTAAACAACGCTCAAACTAAAAACTCAAGACTGTAATAACTCTAATGTCATCAAGTGACTGTATAGGCACGGGTGAGCCTACTGAGTGGGATGATGGATCTTTTCTTATGTCTGATTACAAAGTGCATAAGTACATCATCTGAACAGGTTCATAATCTTTACGCCATGCTGGGTTTTTGGTTGCCTAATTAAGTGTAGTACCACTTTGCACGCCAGTGGCTCAAGTAATCTGTCAAAGCTGATAGAAATAGCACATAAGTAACAGTTCTAAACAGTTCACTCTTCCTGTTATTAATTATTAAAGTTATTGAAGAAAATTCCTCTTTGTAAATGTATAAAGATGCTGTTTTTGCATATTTGCATGTACAACTGAAACCTTGCACTGTGAAGTTCTTGTACAAGAAATTATGAAATTGTCAAAAACTAAAAATTGGTATGCAATGACTTACAAAAACATATCTGAACTTAAGAACCAACCCTGATGTTTACTGCAAGAAGAAAACAGGAAGACTGTTTCATAAGGAAGTTGATGTAGACTTTCCACCACTATGGCAGTGATTGCCATCTGTTTTTTATGGTCAGCTGAGGGAGCAGCGATAGTGCCATGTGTGCCAGAAGAATCAATAAACTCGTCTACAAGGTTGGGAACCCTCATTGTTTTTAACTTGTGAATGTTTGAGTCAATAAGGAACAGGAGGTCAATGAACAAACTCCATCACCCCTCCATGACTCTTAACAGAAGCAGTGGAGCCTTTCATTTGTCAGGGTCCATTTCCTGGTAGAAGACATCCACTTCCTTCAGTCCAATCTCAAGTGGCTCACACTCATAAAAATGGGATTGGTTACACGAGATATCTGGAGTGTAAAGCACAAACAATGGCTGTAACATACACTTAAATGAACAGTGTGTCCAGAAGACACCTTGTTATCTGCCTTTATTGAAGTAAATTGTTGATTTTTAGAATTGTGAACAAAGTTTTCAATCTATCTTGGCTTATTTTCATTAGAATCAGGCCCAATTCCAAAAAACCTTGCTCTTATTCCCAAAAGAGCTTAAACAACATATTCTCTGTTGAAACAGATATTTAACCATTTATGAGAAAATATTAGTTAATTTGAAAAAAAACTCAGAAACAACTAATTAGGTTAAATGGTAACAGCACTGCAACATGATCAAGTATAGACGTACACAGCGTCACCTTTTCTTTTTTTCTTAAAAAATGTATCCAACTCACAAAATCATATTGGCACAGACAGACTTTGTGATACTTTAGAGTTTTGGGGAAAAAAGTCACACTCTTGCCTGGGGCCCTTATACACCTTTAAGGGCTATACACACCAGTGTCTCCAAAGCACAGGGTTGTGACCTGTTGAGTAGACAGTTTAGCTGCCACCAGTGCTGAGGTGAGAGTGCAATGAGCTGAAACAGCAACCTGCTGTTCTGGGGTATATGTCAAGAGAGACATCAGCAAAGTGAAGCTAGAAACTCATAGTAAATACTTACATTAATATGGCAACTCAGCATTTTCAGTCTATTTCGTTTTCTGAACTTACAGACTGAAGATAATGATTTAACATCATTAAGATTCCAATTAAGCCATCACAATAAATCGCCTGTTTGGACTTGTTTTTTTGCACATCATGTTTAGCATTTTACTAGTTTCTAAAGCAAATGTTTCAACTTTCCACAGCAACTCTGAACATAAACTTGTCAACAAATGCAGACTGTGTAGCTAACAAGCTACTGTATGTTTTATAGCAAATCTGAACACCAGTCTTTGTTTGTGAGTTGCAGAGTTTTCTGTCTTTTAAGTAGCTAGTTTTCATTGTATGAGCCTCCCTCACTCACCCAGTCTTTTCTCTGTATTGTGCTCTGGTCAAGTTATCTTGGCTAATAATGTGTCTGTCAGGCATGGAGGCTCCCAAGTTCGGCCAGGCTCAACTCCCGCCATACATTTTTCTTTCATTATTCTGTCAGTAGCCTCCAACATGAGTCCCCACCTCCAAGTACCACATTTCTTTGAAAGTTGGACATTGTCTGTCAATGGGTGTCTTTCTGAAAATGTGCAGTTTCACTGTCCTGAGCTAAAATAATTGCTTCAATAAACTTTTTTTTTTTTTCATGTATTAGATTTTTGACAAAATGAAACCTCCTCTAACATACAATGTACACTGCTTCCAAATGGCCTACTGCTGGGAAAGTGACTAAAAATGAAAATTTATGAAACTTTGCGTTGAGTGAACAGTTACAAACTGGAAGGGCTGCTATCGGCGGTGCTGGATATCAGATGGATCTTGTTCACACAACAAATGCATGCTAAATGAAAAACCTAATGCCTAATTGCCTCTGGCCGTAGTAACCATACTTCATGCTAATTTGTAAAATTCATCATTATATCAGTCATTAGGAAGAAATACTCTAGGGTACTTTGGTTGATTTACGCTCTTCCTGTTAGGGTAAATGTACACATTTTTTCATTAAAAAAAGAAAAACTGACTATCACTCGTTGATACTGTGATGCAATATTATGTATGACACTTCAAACATATTCTGCAACCCTATAACAAATTAGATACATTTTTAATTCATCAAATCAGATTTACAGCCAGGGAAAATATTTGAATCACTGCTGATTAATATGTTTAAATTGAAATCAATTTGACAGCTTTGACTTGATCCAATGCCCTAAAGCCCATATAGTAGTAGTGTTTAGTAGAATTTAACCGGTTCAAAAAGATGAGACTTATCAGCAAAAACAAATTAAATAAATTGAGAAATTAATTAACCATAACATCTTTTTAAGTACTCTGAATAATATTGACTACCACAACATTTAATAGTGCTTAACACAAGTAACTTTCACAGTTGCTTTCTGTACCATCAGCCATTTTAAACTCTGTCCAGGTTTTACAACAACAGGTTGTTTGGTGCATCAGTTCTGTATCAGTCCTTATGACAGCATAAGTGAGGAAAAGTTTTAATATTTGGAGAAACCATCAAAATTACAAATCAATCACAAAATTCCTTAAATGATACAACATAATTGATGAAAGTAGGGATAAAAAGAAGGTGGAGTACTATATACAGTACATGTGAATAATGAAAAACATTTGAGCCCACAGTACCTCTCCATGTTTTCCAGTTGAGGTAATTGATAATATCTTTTCAACCTTGTGCTGGGCAAACCATTAACAATTTCTCTGAGAGAAATGAAATAATTTGTGATTGAGCTGCACATTTCCTGAAAATTTTAGTATCATCACTTAAACACTAACAAGTATACATCAAGGGTCATCAACAAAAGTTGCTCAAGGGTCTGAATTATTCTAATCAAATGGTGCAGGGTCCAACCTTTAATTAGCTAGAACTCTGTTCATTAAGGTCAGTCTGTTTTATTTATCTGTATTTCTGTTGTTAGAAAACAAATGAACTTTAACATGCTTTTTATTTTTTAGAGGCACTAAATATATATTTTTTACAGAAGTTTTGGATGAACATTATAAATGCTTAATATTTGCTATAGATGCTATACAAGAGAGGAATAATAATGTAGCGGACAAAAAGAGCGCAAAAAACCCCTAAATAAATAACCACAAATTCACTTTCTTAAGTCAGTTCTTTGTTTTTCTTTTCTTTCATATCACAATTTCTACCATCCTTCTTTGTACCTCAGCTTAAGACCAGTGGTTTAGGCATGGCTTGTTTATTTTCAGTGTGTATGCGCAGGGGTGAACATCTCCTGCTCTGATGGAGGCTGAGAAGGACTGCTGAGCAAGGAACGGGCTGCAGGGCCCACAACAGCACCTCCTGCTCATTAGGAGTAAAACCAATAGGTGCTTTCACATTAGAATCACCAAAACTCTCTAATAACACTAGAAAAAATCACTAGATTTGTTGCTTCTTGCTGCTGAGGTGAACTGTCAGCTAATTAGACAACATTCTACAAAAGAAATGCTAACATAATACTGTCTGCATGGAATTCTCGAGTCAAATGTGAGGGTGGCTGTCTAATAGTCAATGCTTAGCTGAAACCAGTTCATAGAATGGAACAAAACTCCCAAGCACATCAGCAAATCTAAAACAGAATAGCTGAAAAGGAAAAAGAAGGAAATCCATCTGCTGCAATGGTCCAGTCCAGGTGAAGACCTCAGCCTGATTGAAATGATATGAGGGGGGACTTAAAATAGTTATTTTCACAATAATTAAGAAAAAGTAGAAGAAAATGTTAAAAGAATTTTAAACAATCCCTTCAATGATTGTGTCACATTTTAGCAATGGCTCATGGGAGTTTTAAACTGCAGCTTCTCTTACTTCCTGTATAACTAAATATGCTGCAATGCTAAAACCAGTCTAAACGCAATGGGGCATGTGCAGAATTTGTTCCTGCTGAATTAATATATTGGTGCTACAGCTAGCAATATTACTGTCAGCATCTCTTTTTGAGAAAGAATACATTATTTTCTGCTGCTGATTGTGTGATGTTAGAGTTAAGTTGTTAGCTTTCCACATCCTGCACAAGTTGACCGTTTTTCTTTGAGGGTAACTACCTTAGGTGAAACAACAGCACAGACCTGCAGATTTTAGTGCTGCTCCAAACAACTCCTCAGAAACTTTTTCCTGATGCTGGACTCAAACGTGTGTCTCCTGCACCTCCATGCTTCTTGCATCCTTGCTAAGCAGCCAGTGTGTTTCAGTAAACACAATAGCAGGTTTGTCTGAGTCTGGTCTGCAATCGACTTATTTCCATATCGAACTGCGACAATTGCCTGATTAAATCCACAGGCCACCAATTAATGATGAGCACACTCTGTAAATTGGACTAAAGTAAGCCTATCAGATGCCAGATTTTATTTTTTATAAGAATTTTTTTTTAAGATCAATTTGAATATTTGTTACATCTGATTACATGATTAGACATTTTAAAACACTGATTTAGACTCTATTGATATACCAAATGATTGGAAGTGATGTGCCTCTAGGGATTGCACATAAGTGGTAACAGATATATATTTCATCCACTAAGAAGGAAGGATGGAAGTTGTGTTATTGAGCACTGGGATTATCTTTGTTTACTTTGTTGCCACACTTAATCTCTCTTTTTCCAGAATCCCCACCCAAAGTATGACAAATGTATTTATAATTTGGTTAATTTGTATGACGTTGTGTTTGTACAAAGCCACTCCATTTGCTCAACGCCCTTTGCTCGTCACTCAGAAGCAAAAAACAACTCATTCATCTGTTGTTTCGCCATGCATACCAATAGGCCTGAATCGATTGCATCTTTTAATTGAAAATAGATGGAGCAGTTTATATGCAGGCTGATTTGCTGCACCTTTGGCCCCGCTCCTCTCATTCTTTAAGATTGGAGATACACGCTCCCCTAAATGTTTGTGTGTTTGTCCACGGTTTCCGATCTGTGAAGTGTTTTTCTGAGTTTCAGACACGCCAATGCGACGAATAGCTTGAACCCTAATGTCATTAGTCAAATACGGAATGTTTAATCATGCCTCAGCTCGATTATTGATTTGCCATTAGTACTCAACTATTTAAAGAAAGCTCTGAATTGAATCTGGAGCTTCAGCTGAAAGCATCTGTTCATCACCAGTGGACGACCTTGGATATATTTGTATTTTTTAAAATCTGTATCACAATCCAACAATAGATGTTACAGATGCTGTGTATTTGTGCTGTACTTCCAGGATGCTACGCATTTGTAAAAGGCCCAGAGCAATCTTTTGATTGTGCTCATGAGAGCATGTAAAGTATTCATGAGAGGACATAAGTCTACTGGAGCAAAACCAAACAGACCAAAACTGGAAGGCAGTTCTATTTAATTTAAAATTAGGTCCAATACCTTTGTGCTTTGTAGCGTTCATGTGCATGTAGGTGTACAGTATGTGTGTGAGAGAGAGGGACAGGGTAATATAATAATTACATTTAGTTTTTATGACTGATCCTGTACAACTTCCAGATTAAGAATAAATACAAGATCTGTGACCAAATAAAATTATTCAAGGTCATGCCATTTACATACAGGAATATCATGATATAACACTTGTTTTTTTTTTTATCACATGGAATGAAATACAAAATTCAGATTTTTTCTTAGAGGGATGATCTGAAAACACAATAAACTGAAACTCTAATATTTACCTGTTGTGGTTAAATCTTTAAACTTTAAAAGAGATTAGTTTTGATTGGTTTGACAAGCTAATGGTTGATTTAAACAGGCTTGGGACCAAAGTGACTTTTTGTCTTTGTGGTTTATGTTTGTTTTCTTAACCTTCACATAGTTGTCAGTTTTATAGAGTTATTTAGATAGAAATGTATAGTTATTAGCACTTGTGACAAGAATATTGCAGTATTTCTATAAGAAGAACTATGAAATGTAAATTGATGACAATGTGTCATTTTTAAAAATGTTTACTTGAACTGCCATGAAATATTTGCGATTTTAGACATTTTTAGACAGCTACAACCCACTTTGGTCTGAGGTCCTTCAGTTAAGTCATTAACTTGTCAGTCTAGTAGATATTAATTGATATTAAGGAAGTAAGGGTTCAGAATCATTCCATAGTTTTGCACTTCAAAAGATCTGAACGGTCTGTTTAAATTACTTTTACCTACAATTTCTCTTTCTTCTTCTTCTTTTTCCATAAGTAAAATGTTGCTTGTCAACAGTAATTCCAACCTGAATCTCTCTCCAGATGTTCACTTTCACTTTAGGTTTTTTCCAGCTGAGTGAATCCCCAGCTAAAAAAAGCACTGAGTGCTTGGCGATCCTGCCTGAGTTGAGCCTTTACGATCGATGCACAACATGGCATCAGCATCCACTGATGTAAGAGGTGAGCTCTGGAGAATATTGATCATTTTACTTTTTACATTTTTACAAGTTCTATGTAATTTTTGCCTCATATTTAGCTGGTTGTTGTGACTGATCTACTCTCAGCCTGGAATGCTTCACACATCATTGAATTGTCATACAGTGATTAAGCACCAATCATCTACTTCTTCGTCATTGACTTGTGGCTTAATATTTGGAAACATATTTGTTTCGTCTCTATGCAGAGAGTTAAGCTGAAGGCACATAGGGATTAAGTTTAAAACCTGCCGAGAATTGATCTCTGGCATCATGCAGGTCGTCAGAATCAGCCGCTGTCTTACATGCTGCTGCACGGCAAGTCTTCCTGACACCGCTGTGTGAAGCTGTAATTATTGTGTTGGACATTTTTTTATATTTCTCTGTGATATGTTGAATTTTCCATTAATATTTTAGCATTAATAGGGAATTCAGAACTGTTAAACTCCATCACCTCTCAGCAGCAATGTCTGAACTGATTCTGTAAGGCTTGCACACAACTTCTGACTACTCGTGGAAAAAGTATCAATCTAAAGGTGTATTTAGACTGTGTCAGCATGAGTTGGGCTGTTAAGGTGTCTAGTTGTCAATGATCACAAATGGCTCTCAGAGAGCTCATCTTCGGATGCCTTTGAGCGACGGCACAACAGTTTTTCACAAGGAGTATTTTTTTTACTTAATTTTTTTTTCTTCCATCTACCGGCGTATATATTTATTTATTGTTTATACTAGTGCAAATGCATAAACAATACGCATTACAGCCCATTTTCCTACCCATCAGTCCTTTTTATTAAAATTTGGAATAGGTTTGACAAATTTAGAATTTTAGAGAAATTATTTTTATCTTGGCTAAAAATAGTCTTGTTGTGGGCATCTGGAGTCCTTCCCAGTTTATTTTCTGTGATTCTGTGCAAGAAATGTGCCCCCACTTAGTCCACAACAGTGTCATGTTAACATTTTTAAGACAAATGTATCAATATGCCTTTTTTCCAGGGTCCCTACCTTATCAACGTGGTTTGAACTTTCCTTTAAACATCTGTTAAACATCTTTGGTGAACAACTTTAATTTTACATATGGCAAGTGCCAATTCTATAATTATTGTTCAATTACCTCAAGTTTAATTATACCATGATTACATTGTAAAATAATGTTTAAACTACAAAAACATTTTTAAATAATTTCCCATTTTATGCATGTCCTTACAAAGAGTTGAGCACAGTAAATGAAACGTGTTTACAATGTTATAAATAACTTTTATATAACGCTGAACTAACTCGTTTCCTTTGTAACATTTTCAACAGATTTCCACATTTCTGGTTTGAACTATTTGAAAATAAAAAAAACAAACTTTTTTTTTGTTTCGCAAACACTATCTTTTAGATTCATTTTAATCTTGAAGTGGTTAATTTGTCTTTACTTTATTCTTGTTTCACTTGTTCAAATTTTGCTCATCTTTTCAACCTCTAAAAGTCTCTCTTATACAAAGTACTGATACAGATTTCAGTTTAGTTTTATTCTTTTATCTTTATGTGTGTTTACCAATGTATAATGTGTGAAAGCTGACATAGCAATAATAATAACTGCTCAATACATTTTAAAAACTTTTAAAATCCTGTAATTGCTCTGACACACAGAGATCGATTAACTGTGTAAGTTCAGATGTTATTTGTAAATATATGAAAAAAAGGATGTGCTTTAATACAACCCCCCCCCCCCAAATAAAAAAAGAGAACAAAAATGCTGTTAAATCACATAATTAAGACAAACTATTGAAAACAGGTTCTATGACAAGATGTTGTGTACTCAAGCAAGTCAGTAGCACTTGCATACTTCTACATAAACACACTATTTAACCGCACTGCTGAGCAGGAAATAGAATCGTTATGCTTGTGTTTGCATTCTCCTCCTAAAACAAGCTGTACAGCTACAATGAGCTTTGATCACCTACAACAGCTGTAGAATGTAAAGCCCAGCTGGGGCAGCTGGGGGGAAAAAAAAAGTGATTTGGCCATCTCAATCCACGCCTCCTGTCTCTGCGTCTTTCCCCCTCATTCAGTCCTGCTGGTGAAAATAAACTGTCCTTTTGATATCAGGAAGCAGCCGCACAGCTGGTCGGCTGTCACACTCTGACTGATTCTCCTCAGCCGTATGATTCATTGTCATCAATTATCATCTTGTTCCCAGATGACCATCTCTCTCTGGTTTGCCCTCTGTGGGTTTTTATTTTCACTGCAGAAGGCAAACTCATTTACAGATAATGTGAATGTATCAGATTTATAAGCTATGCCAATTTGCCCCATTTCTTTTTCACGATTAACATTTTTCAATTCCATTATTTTCCCAATTGTATAGTATTTCTCAAACAATGCGATTAAAACTAATCTTTGTGTATGTTCAGATTTCATGTGTTGGGCATAATTTTTGTGCAAGAAAATCATTTTTATGGCCAACAACTTCTCAGGTCAAAACAGCTAAACTTACTGTGGGTGTTGTTAGGAAAACAAAACAAACTGGGGTTAAGCTTCAACAATGGAACCCTGAAGTGTTTTTTTTTTTCATTTTGTTTGTGTCTAGTTGTCAGAATCTGAGACACAAGACAATTAAAATGAATCACACAGAGATTCAATTTCAGTTATGCAGCTTAGTAAACTAAAAGCCAACAGGTTGTTGCAAAAACATTGTTGATTGTAACAGTTTTTTGGGATGCTCTTAAGTATGAGCACTATTTGAAGTAAAACCCTGTAATTCTTTAAAGACTGCAAAGTCTGGTCAGAGGTTTGAGTATGGAATTAAATTTCAATCAAAAAGCCTAAGCGTGATTTTCTGCAGCGCGCACGCGTATTTAACCGTGCGCGCGCGTCTCCGCACGTGTGCACGGGCGTGCAATCCACAGCACGCGCGTGAATTCACCCCACATGCCCGCGTATGATTCATTACACGAGTATTCATGAACCGCGCGTGTGGATCTCCAAACAGGCGCCTGTACATGAAGCTCTCATACGAGCGTGAAGGCAAACCAGGAGAGGCTGCGCGCGCGAAAGGAAAGTAATTATGACTGTTTGGAGGAGGAGACTAAGGCCCAGTGTGATCCTCATGTGATTGGTTATTTTATATCAGTCACCGCCCACTGAAAGAACCAGCAGCAGCTTCCTGCTAGTGGTGGAAGAAGAACCAGACATAGAACCAGCTGCAGCTGCACATTTTTTTAAATCGAAATTTCTGTACAATACAAAGCAACAACAAAACATTATTATAAAATCTGGAGCTCAAGCTCCAGTTGCAACTGTTGAGAGGAGAGGGAGAACCGTCACTCCAGGGTGGATGACAGGACCCTGTGCACGTCCCTCTCCCCAGCCAGAGTGCCTCCAAACAGGCTAAAGCAACTCTAAAATGAACCGGTCTGCTCTGGAGCTCCAGGGACCGCCCTGGCGGGATTTTTACCCCGTTTGGGCTGCTATCTCCTGGGCATGGAGGCTGGATGTTCTCCCCTCCTGCTCTGGAGCTCGAGGGACCCATGAAAGCAGGTCTTGTGCGAAAATGTGTTCCCCTGAAATATTCTGTTTCCCCTGTCTCGGGAGCGCGCACCGCAGCCAGAGGGGCCGAGCCGACAAGCTTCATAGCCCTTCAGATCAGTTTCTCACTAGACTGAAACTAGACTGATAAAAGGACAAGTTTCCCTGTCGAAGTTCTTGCTTTATTAAGTTTCCGTTAAATCAATGAACGAAAACGAAAATTGTTTTGAGTGTTTTTTTTACTCGCCGTGAGAATCAAGTCTCTCGGTATTCACGTACACTAAACCTGGCGGTTAGACTTGATTAGTCTGAGCTACAACAATGATTAATTTTACTCTGGGATTGAAAATACATTTTTGAATTTCAATTGAAATGATTATCATCCACCAAACACTATTTTCTATAACTTCTTGTTTGTTTAGGCTGCCATGTTTTTATATTACTTTATATATGTAGATGGATGAACAGACAGACAGTCAAAGTTACAGGGGGAACAGGATTTCTCAGCACCCTGAAATATTCCGTTCCCCCCTCCTTACTTTTTAATACTTTGACTGACAAGCCTGTCCTTTTCTGTCAGTCATTTCAATTGAAATTCAAAAATGTATTTTTCAACAGTTGCAACTGGAGCTTGAGCTCCAGATTTTATAATAATGTTTTGTTGTTGCTTTGTATTGTACAGAAATTTCGATTTAAAAAAATGTGCAGCTGCAGCTGGTTCTATGTCTGGTTCTTCTTCCACCACTAGCAGGAAGCTGCTGCTGGTTCTTTCAGTGGGCGGTGACTGATATAAAATAACCAATCACATGAGGATCACACTGGGCCTTAGTCTCCTCCTCCAAACAGTCATAATTACTTTCCTTTCGCGCGCGCAGCCTCTCCTGGTTTGCCTTCACGCTCGTATGAGAGCTTCATGTACAGGCGCCTGTTTGGAGATCCACACGCGCGGTTCATGAATACTCGTGTAATGAATCATACGCGGGCGTGTGGGGTGAATTCACGCGCGTGCTGTGGATTGCACGCCCGCGCACACGTGCGGAGACGCGCGCGCACGGTTAAATACGCGTGTGCGCTGCAGAAAATCACGCTTAGGCTTTTTGATTGAAATTTAATTCCATATTTGAGGGTATTTAAAAATACATTTGCGTGTGCAAATTAGGGCTTTGTGCCTTTGTTTAATTTAAGGGTCTCATTCTGCTAAGTAGGCTGTATCTATTTGTGCAGATGCAGTTTGCCAACATTAAGATATCATATTATGTAATAATTTAAAGGGAAAAAATGCACCAAGTTTAAATCTATGACAAGGAAACAGAGTATGGTTCTTGAAGATAAGAACATTTTGAAACACATTTACTGTCCCAAAGGGGGCTTCAGTGATATCTGAGTCTCAGGTCAAGAAACAAATGACTCAATGAAATGATCAATCCGCTGCATTGCCGCCTTTAACAAAATAGGGCACACATGTCAGGCAAAGTTGTTTTTTGTTATCTCGTCTAGCAATATGAGCCAGACAAAGCAGGTGCAAACATGCATCTTCTGCACTGACATCTAACAGGCGCCCACCATCTAAAAAACACGAGCTTTTGTCATTGATTTTTATTAGTCCTAATGACAGCACCATTAGGTCATTATCGATCCCACTAAAACAGGATAAGGCCGGACATTTCCCATCACACATGCTATCACTGAGTCTTTCAAGGGTGTTCACACTCACATACATTGACATCAGCGGAGACATACATGCACTTATTTTCCTCTTCAGTGTGTTTGGTTGCAGTGTGTGTGGCAAGAAGACAATATCCCCCCTGCCAGTG
Source organism: Pachypanchax playfairii (assembly GCA_006937955.1). Taxonomy (NCBI): domain Eukaryota; kingdom Metazoa; phylum Chordata; class Actinopteri; order Cyprinodontiformes; family Aplocheilidae; genus Pachypanchax; species Pachypanchax playfairii. Next base: position 1,256,909 of record SSNP01000137.1, on the reverse strand, counting down.
AGTCATTTGGACAGATTCACCATTGGAAAAAAAAAGAAAAACTGTCAACATGAGTGAAAATGAAGCTGAAGTAAGAGCATTAATGGACTCATTCGGGAATTGCCACAGTGTCAAAAGCAACTTGTTAGAACGAGATCAAGAGAGAAGACTGATTAATTATTTGCATATATTAGATTGGCGTAGCAGTGAGGTTGGAGCAGTGTCTCTTGACATCAGCTCAGTCTGCAGGGGCTCAGCAAGTCTCCACACTTGTAATCAAAGGATCATCGTCTATCAGTGCTGTCCCATTTCCAGCCCTGCAAAAATCTTTAAAACAGTGGGTTGTGATAATTATTCTACCCACCTTAAGTCATCTAATTTATTATGAAGGGTAGTCTGACATACTTTAACTCACCTAACCTCATCTGTGGTAATCCCACATTCCTTAAAAAAATGTCGTGATTTTCTTCACAGTGCCTGTTTTTCTTGTGGAAACAGTTTGGTTAGACGTATCCAAGGTGCTCACAGAATAAAAATCTGTTCCTCTCCTTTTGTTCCCTCTTGTTTAATGCAAGACTCCCTTAAGAACAACACAGTGTGCCTTCTTTGAAGGAAGTGGAGACAAGAGTGTCAAACGTTTTCCATTCTTCAAAAGGAAGGAGACGGTTAAGAAAAAAAAAGAAAAAAATGATTGGCTTTTTTCCACTGTAAGAAAAATGTGTGCATGTGGATTGACAAGGTTTCCCCACGGGAACCTCAGCATGGTGTCTTTTCATTACAATTTTCCCTTGAAAAATAACCAAACAGAGGCCACAAACGTTGTAATTAAGCCTCACTCTGCATGTGCAACTCTTGGAAAGGATATTTTAATTTAGCTACTGCAAAGTATTTCTTATTTTCCGTTAAAGGAATCCTCATCTTGAACCCCCTGGAGAGGTTTTCTTTTCATTTTCTGGTGAGGTGATTACCAACACTTGCATGTTTTTTATTTGTATTTATTTTTCTGACAAATAGACAACACTATTGGACTTTGATGCACTTTCTTCCAAATCATACATTTCTTTCTGGAAACTTGCATTTATGTTTTCTTTTCTTTCTTTGTATTTCTCCGTCTCAAGGGAGCGTTTTTACTTTCAGAGCAAAACGCTCTGAGGTGACATTTCTGTGAAAGCTTCAAGGCTGAGACATCCACTGATGCATCAGTGATAGACCTGTGATAGCTGTCATGTGTACAGAGAAGTAACAAAGCGAGAAAAAAAAAAAAACAGAACTGCTTCATAGTGTCAGCACATAAGACAAACATTCATCATGACAAGTGTCCGTTTAGCTGACTCAACTACTGACCTTGCTAAAAATTACTGAAATGACTTGACACATGATTTTTTTTGGTCCCCTTGTTGCTCATTCAAATACCATCGGAAGATACTCTCCTAGGTAACTGAAAGCAACGTCTGTAGATTTGTTAAGCTCAACATCAGAAGGCACAAGTAGCCTCAAGTGCATTTTAAATTTCAGTGCCCTTGACTCCAAATTGAATCATCCATGAACACTGCTTTCTTTAGAGGAAAAACAGCTGACAAACTACTGTGCTATGCAAAAGGGAATGTGCGCCTGAGGTAAGGTGACTGTATGGTCAAAAACATTTGGGGGAAAAAGTGACAACATCTGTGTATATTTAAAAAAAATCTATGTATTCAATCATTTTGGACTAGGTATTATTTCTGACAGAGCCTTTATGATGATTCTTTCAGACGGTGCGTCTCTGTCTACTTACACTGTACAAATGTGAAGTTGTCATATCACATTTACAGGCAGAATGAGAGCTCAGTGAGATGGGTTGGATGCCACTTGGCTTATAATTAACAAAACATATTGAATATTAAACATACAAATAAAAACTATTGAGAACTTGAGCATCATTGAATGTAACCCAATTGCATTAAATGGGCGAGGAACTTTTAGTCAATTTTGAGAGACATTTTCAGAGCTTTGAGGAAGCTATGATGTCATTTAATCTTGCTCAGGACAAATATAGACTTTGGGAGAAGCCCGTGGACGTATTCAATGATGGGACTAATGATTATCAATGTGCATTTGATCCACACAACACCATTTCAGCCATTAGAAAACTGTACCCTAATTGAGACCAACAGAATAGTCTCTGAAGGTCAATTCTTCTTAAAACACAACAAACTAAAAGACTAAACATATTTATTGTATTGTGTGTATTGTTTTTATTTTCATCTGAACCTGTGCGTCTCTAATAAAGTTTAATATATTATTATTATAAACAGAAAGTAAACACGCTTTTAAAAAGAAATTCATTTTTTCTTCTTGCAGAGTTCTTGAGTTCTAGCAGGGTGGAAAGTTCATAGCACCTAACCTTTTGAAGGGTTATTATCACCTTGGGAGCCCTGAGTAACATTGGTCTCATTGACCCAACCAGTTATCCTCTTGGTCATTAATGTCTATCTTAACTTGGCCTAATACTTGCCTCACAGGAGAGAGCCTTATCCTTCAAGACTGCAGAATTTTGACCTGAGGAGCAGTTTCTCCTGTATTGCATTCGTGGAGCAAAATTTACTGAGCAAGAATGAGGGATTATTGCAGCAGTGATTCGATGTTTTGTCCATAGAGTGGACCACTTTTTAGGATACCCAGTATCACCCATTGTTCCATTGTGTGGCTTCTTCTTGTGGTGACACTACTAAGAGTTGGTTATAAGGAAGGATAGTTGTACAGTGGAATCACACAAAAGGTAACAAAAAATGATTGCAATTACTCAACAAAAGAATCAAATTTTTAGGAGTTGGAGGAGAAAGAAGACACACTTTTTTAGATATTATTGATTCTTGTACAGAACCAAAGGCACTTACCAATCCTGTCCTTGTTGGGAATTTTAAAATTAATAATTAAAGGAGAGCTGTTGAGTTCAACTGGTTGAGAGAGTACTACAGGTACAGTGGCTCAAAACGTCTTAACTTGATCCAGTCAAGCAAGCAAAGGCTTGGCTGTGAAGCAAAACCAAAGTATGGGGAGGCAAGCTACAGAAAGTCAGGTGAAAATGTATTTTAATGAAAACAAACTTGATATACCTACAACCAAACTCGGTCCGGTCCTCAGAGTCGGCACCTACTTTTAAGAGCAGACTTAAGACTCACCTCCTTAAAGAACACTTTCAGTCTTAATGTGGAATTGATTTATGATTTTTGATAGCGATTTGGGAGTTTATCTCTACAAAAAAAAAAAAAAATTGATACACTTGATGTATCAGCGTCAGAATTAAACTGGACTCCAAACAGTCCGCCTCCTTATATTGTTTCCTTCTCTTTGATTTCTTGCTTGTATGTTCTCTCAATGTAAGTCGCTTTGGATAAAAGCGTCTGCTAAATGACAGTAGTAGTAGTAGTAGTAATTGGGACGTTACATGAATATGGTAACATTATTGAGAAGAATCTGACAAAGGAAACAAAGGCTAGATATGCTGTGACACTTGATTGCTGACATGAGATTCTGACCTGTGATTACGGATGGAAAGCCACAGTGAGTCTTTAGCAGGGGAAAACAGAGGACTGAGTAATGGCATTGAACAAACTATGACAGGTATACACACAAAAAAGACAAGATTAACACTCGGAGGGCAGAAAACAGAAAAACTCTACAAACCCTAAAACCCTAAGAAAACCTAAAACAGAGAGCAGAACCATGAGAAATGGAAAGCTATGACAATAAAGATTGCATGAAACCACTAAGACATTTAAAGGGTAAAAGCTAATGATAAAAACACCTAGACAGCAACAAATACAACATGAATATACACAAAAGAAAACAAAACCCCAAGGAATGTGACATCTGGTCAATTTTTGATACAAAAAAGGACAACAAAAATTATTAATCAAGAATGGAATATAGTGTGCTAAAACATGGATATGCAACAACATTATGCATTCCAGCTCACATTCAAGGGCTTGTTTCTTGCACTGTCATTTAAAAAAATGAATACAAAAGCTTTCAACAGTTAAGCATGCAATTTTAAGATCTCGCTTTTATCTATTATTTATGCTTCTCCAAAGGATCAGTGCAAACATAGTACCTTTGTAGTTGGAATCTAATTTAAATGGGTCTTGGTCCCAAAGTTTCAAAAAAGAAAGCTGTCAAGTCGTGAGCCTAATTATGCCACTCACAAAGCCAAAATATAAGTTAAAGTCCAGGGAATAAACATTCTCTAAACTAAAACTACAAAGTGTGAGCAAAGTACAACTTGAAATCCACTCAATATTGCAGAAAACATCAAACTAATGAATGTCAATAGACTTAATAAAACCCAGCTGCAGATAAATTTATGAGTCCAACACAAGGTATTTATTTTTCCAGCTTCTGTTCATCAGCATCATTTTTGGTGTTTGGATGGAGCCCAAAATTGAAGAAACAAAATGTGAATTCAGCTGTACCAACCAGAGGCAAAAAACCCATATGGGAGAAAATGCTTCAGGCACAGGAATGCCCATGGCACCTGGTGAAGTCAAGAGCCTCTTTTAATATCATTCACACAGCTTGCATTGATAGATCCTCTGCTTCAAACTGATTGACTAATGAAGCAAAAGGGAGAGCTAGAATGCATCTCAAGTCTAGCATTGTTGCTAATCAAACTTTTGTCTATTTAAATAAACAACCACCACTAGACCAGATATAAAAATATATCTTTGATAGTTCACAGTTGTTATGATATGGAAACGTAGTACTGCCAGAGCTGAGAAATACATTTAGAAGCATCATCTTGTTATAACGAGAAAGTTTCTCATTTTTACGAGATATCAAACTTGTAATAACGAGAAAAAAATATACATTTAGAGAGAGATTAGTTTAAATCTTTTATTTTGGCGGCCTTATATCATGGTGTCACTTCCTTCCTCGGGGGAACACGCCACAAGTTAGGCTGAACCTGAACCTCTGGGTACTTTGTCATTCACACAACACAGAATACTAGTGGTCCGGGTGAAGTAAGGTAGCGGACCCCGGTAAAGCTTATGTGGCTTAACCTTCACTGTGTAGAATACAGGCATAGTTTATAAACATATCAGGCTTATTTGTGTGAAATCAACGTATCAGTAAATTACATGTCATTTGCAGTCGTAAAAGTTGCAGCTGACTGACGTTATAATGAATTGTTTATATGTTGCCATGACAACAGGAAGTACGAAGATAGCAGCGGTTTTCTCTGCGTTAAAATATGGTACCACTGCACTGCAATATACTGCGTTAAGAACAATATGTCAAATTGATAATAATTTCAGTGTATGAATGTGCGTGAGATTGAATAAATGTATGAAGCGCTTCGTCCTCTGACTAAGCAAAGCGCTATTACAGGCCATTTTACCATCTATTTACCACTCATGCAGGTCTAAGTATTTTACATGCTTTGCTTGATTTCTCACTCCTCAGTACGGAAATATGTTCCTCGGAAATGTTACAATCTCTTGAAAAAGCATGAAGGGACTCGCTCTGATTCTCCATCTTCTTCCTCCATTAGTCTGGATGGCACTCAAATATCTGTGGTGTTATTGCTTACGACGTTCTTTTTCGTTATAACGAGAAAATGTCTCGTTAAAAAGAGAAACTTTCTCGTTATAACGAGATGATGCTTCTAAATTTATTTCTCAGCTCTGGCTGTACTATGTTTCCGTATTATGATGTGTTTTACACAATCATGAAAACTTCTGGCCTGGTAACATCTCAATAAGAGAAGTAATCTGGCATTTGATCTAAGGATTATATAAACAATTTAATGGTCAACATGGTGCCCTTTCATTGTGCTGACTGGGATATAATAGAAACAATAAATGGAGAAAATAATAAACAACAACACCTGCAATTTTCCATTTATTTTACCTGACCCAAAATGTATAGCAGGGAAGGGAATGAATTAGTGTTTCACAGAAGTAAACAACATATTTAAATCATGAAAAGAATGCCCCAACCATCAGGGCATCTTTTGGAGATGGAGAAAAGGAGGGGAGGAAAAAAAGTCTCAGGTAGGGGCAACAAAATATAATCCTTTTTTAGGCCACAAAGAGCTCCAGAGCTGACTGTGGACTTCACTTACTCACACATCCATGTGTCAAGTCTGTGAATATTCTGTCCCCCCGTGTGTTTGAGTCTGTTATATTGGTGTATAATTGTCACACCATACACAAACATTAGTAAGCAGCCAATGGTTCCAAGAGACGTTCACGGCAAATATAGGAATAGTAGTAAAATGATTTGCTGCATTCATTACTGGCCAAAATGGCCTGTAGATTTTTATTGGTATCTGCCAAAACACATCTTAATCCACGTTTGGCGAGTTGGCAAATGTTAATTTAGATCCCTCTATACAGTCACATGATCCAAAAAATCCCTAACACGCTCAAATGTACTGAACCACAGTACTGAAAGTGTGCTCAGTTTAACTTGAAAACAAAAATGTGTATCCACTAACCAGCTTGTATCCAGTGTGTGTTGATTTTATGACTTCATCACAACTGATTAACAGTGGCCTCTAAGTAGAAGCACCTAAAAGCTCAACATACAGCAAATGCCGCTTTTATATTTAATTCCTCCACAAGGGTGGGCTCCATGGGAACGTTAATGCAATCAACTGTGTGCTTTTGCTGCACACAAGAACCTTTTGCCACAAGATAATCCCCCTCTTGTGTGATTTTCTAGCTGTCAGTGGAGTGATGGCAATTACGGGCCTAAGGGTGCCAGGCAGGTGGCCTTCGAGTTTTAAATCAGTCAGGCAGTCTACAGGGGCCATTTAACCTGGCTTACCTTTTTTTTTTCATGGAAACACTTTGAGGGAAAAAAACCTACCAAATAGCCAAGATGTTCACACAACTATATATATTCTGGACCTTCTGTCTGGCATATAATTGAAGACCAACAGCCTTGTCTCTGAAGCCCTGATGTTTCCCAAATTTTCTTGCATTCTTACTCGTCTCCACACAGACTGAATTTCCATAGTTTTAGTGAACAAATGACAAATATGCACTGAAAGTCTCGGACATAAGGATGATGCAGTTCATATTTTGCAAGAAAATTTCCTCTTACTCATTTTCAGAAAATCCCATTCGCTGAGTTCATACTGGTTAATATCAAAGGACAAAATTGCAAATCTGCGAATCTCAATTCTTTTAAAATTATTGTGTGTGCGTAGATTGACTTTAAATCCTTGTTTTATTGTTGTGCACTTTTTCTGTTCATTGCTCCAAGGTTTGCATTTATTAAGTGGTAAATACTTTCATTTATTAGTATTCAGAAATTGTATTGTAGGCTAGATTCAATATATTAACTAGAAACCCTGCATTTTTTAATTGTTTGCAGCCTTAACTGATGCCATTTATTCTGACCTATTGTAGACAAGTTTGGGCTGAATATTTTTCAATTTATCTTTTTAAAATAGACCCCAAAGAGAAATAAAACAAACACAAACTGGACAGCATTAGGCCTCTGTGGTTTTCAGACAACAAACTAAGACCTACAGACTTTGCTGTGTGAACTTCCATTGCTGCAAAATCCAAATTGCCCCTCTAGAGTGTGGATTGGGCTGTTAATGTACACATTGTGGTCTCCCTTTTTCATTTAAATTTCTCACCTTAACTGTCAGTGTCTCCAGCAGGGGTTCACCAGGGAAGGGTGTTTTTTTTTTTTTTACTTCCAGTGTTAAAAATGCAGAAGTTGTGACTTGTTTAGGGCCAGGTATTCTTGTATTTCAGTCTGTGACAGTGTCTGCCCCCGGAAAAAGATGCTAATGAGGTGACCTGTCTGCTTTTTTTATGCGGGTGTGTATTGTCTGACACAGCTTGAATTTTCATGAAGTTGATAAAGTTTTCCTGGATTTCAGACGACTTCATAAATTCATTCTTGGTAGAAAACACAAACCAGCTTTTGTTTATACTCCACTTGCTCTCATGTCTGCAAAAGATACATCCACAAAATCAATACACCCATAGCTATTGAGCAAATCTTGTCATTTTCAGATTTATACCACTTCTGTATTACAAATGATCTAAGTAATTGTCTGATAATCCATGGCCACTCCACAACCAAGAACTGCTACTTGTAAACATGGAATCAATTTTCCTTTCATGGTCAATATTGGACAATGAGGAAAACAAAAGGAGTGAAAGCAAAAGGCCTTAAGCTGAAGCAGGTAAGAGCATGCTCTACTGCAAGCAGATGATCAGCAATTCATCCATCCATATTCTGTACCCACTTGGTCCTTACCTAATCAACCAGGCCCTCACGTCTTTGACAGATTACTTTACAAAGACGTGAGGGCCTGGAGCTGAACTGCTGTCTCTCAATTTTGAAGGCGGGCTTAGCCAGTTGAGAGAGAACCAATCACAGAAACCCGGAAGTGACGCAACATATGTGATGCTAAATGAGATACACACAAGGCAGAACAAAAACAAAAGGTTTAGCGAGCGGAGCCGTAATAATAGCTACAGAGCCATGTTTAATGGAGGACAAAAAACTAATATTAATGACAGCTGTCACTTTTGTGCCAAAAACTTGCAAATACGAGGTGTCACTGCACACTCGGTTCACATATTTGACCACCCCAAGCAAACACTGTGCAAACACAGAAGTAAACACTTCATCCACAGCCGAGTCTGCCATGCTGAATGTTGTGCTCTGGGTGGAAAACGCTAGTTCTGTGTTTTCAGGATGATGCACAACAAAGGTGATACGTAATTGGTCCGTCCTAAAATTTGACGCGGAAATGATCGGGTGCGGCTCCGATGTCAGACCCTTCTGCATTTGAACATAATGCAGGAGGATCTGATTGGTCAGGCTAACTTGGGCCTATACAAGGTGGGGGTCTAGCAGTCCACGGCCTCACTAAAAAGAGTAAGCATCTGGGTACACATAGGGACAAACAACCACTCATGCCTCCATGACAGCTGATTATCAATCACTAATCAACCTGACATGCAATTTTTGTTAAAAAAAAAACTAGAGATCCCAGAGAAAGTCCACCCATGCATGGGGTACATGTGAACTTCCAATAGAAATGTTCCAGTTGGGAGGTAAAAGTTTTGGCTGCAAGGCAACCTCATCGCAAATCATATTGTATTGGAATCAAACATCAAACAAAACTATTTAATCAAGTTAATCCAGTTACAATCTTGTTTTTCAAGTTGAGCTCAAGCTGTTAACATACATAACCCATACATCAACCAGCATCTGTCTTAATCACTACCTGTTAATACTCCATAATGGAGGGTAGACAGAGAGGGAGGGAAAACCTTAGGACATTAGTCCTGCATAAAAGTGACACCTTAATGATTTAAGTTTTTCTTTAAAGAAAATAATGCATTAAAAGTGTATACCAGAGCAATAAAGAGATATGACATATACCATTCAATTCCAGCTGTATGTTCATTTGCATGTCTTCCCATCAGAGAGCTGTGAACTTCACCACTATTCCCTACCGCCTGACACGGGTAGCATTGAATCACTCCAACACGTTCTTAAAAGGTATTGCTAGGTAAACATCACTCATCCTGAACTTTCCAGATGCAGGTCCTTTCAATACATGGCACTACACTGACATGGTGCTCCATTCCCATTAACCCCTGTCCATAAACATGACTGTGGCAAAGATTCAAGTGGGAGGCTGATTTGCATTTGAAACACAGGTGGGGCAACTGGGAGTTAGAAGTAGATTGAGCATGATTAATGTTAATCAATGATACAGTACGTCCCAAAATGCATGTCTGTCAAGGTTCCCACACCTCTAGAAAAAAATAGTTTTTTCCATGTGTGCATGTCTTTGTGTCATTGAATCTGCACTTAAATAGCTAAAGCCATCTCAACATGCTTATATTGTGGTAGTGAATATGCTTAATTATATGCACCACCATGGACATAGTGACAGTTTTAACACCTTACAATGAAAGATTCAGAATTTATTTAGTCTGAGTAGGCTACTTTTATCAATTTGTTCGAATGTATCACCTTATAATGGCGTTTCATCAGTGAAAAAAAACAACATTTTTTCTCTATGACAAGAACAGCTGCAGGCCTGACATCATTTATACTTTTCAAGCAAGTTTGAAGACATTTATGATATTTGACCAGTTTGTATTTAAACTTTAAAAAATTTGTCACAACAACCAAAATATCCCCACAACAACAGTTAAACTGGATGGCAAAAAAAACACTAATCAACATGGATTTTTAAGCTCTTAAAAAAGTTCATCAATCTATATAAAACAAGGTCAGTTGTTAACATAATACTCAATGTTATTCCAGGTTTAAAAACTTTTACTATATTCCCTGGGTAAAAAAACGAAGTTGATAGGTGTGAATTTACTTTTAACAAACCAGATAAAGTAAAGGTGGATTATTCTGGGGATGAATATCTGCCTCAGGCAAAGAAGTTATCCCATCTTGTTCTTGAGTGATGGCAAGATGAAGGGAATGATGGAGAGCCAAATCATGGATTCATATGCAGTAACCTGGTCAGTCACAAGAAGAAGCTTAACTTAAAAGTGATTTTTTTTTTAAGTTAAGTGGTCCATCTACAAGCCAAAACCTAACCAATATTTATGAGTGGTTTATCATGACCAAAACATGAGTTGTTGGATACAAGAGGCTGAAATGAGCTTCCAATATAGGGCTGCCATGTTTAAATAGGGTGAGGAGGTTGGTCATCTGGAAGGAACCAGAACCATCTGATAAGAACTTCTGCTTCTCATCATGATGTGGTTCAGGCATAGACAATTGAACATTTCCTGGTAGCCTCCCTCTGGAGGTTTGCCAGGTATGTTGCATTGGATATGGATTCCCCAAGCAGTTCTAGAACTTGCTGGAGAGATCACCAGAGAACCCCTTAGGATCTCCCAGGAGCAGGATGGGGGTTACTCAGGAGGAGGATATGACTGGTAAGACTGTTCAACTGACTGAGTTAGTTTAGCAATTACCTTATAAAGTCTGTGATAGATAATTAGATGACACTATTAACAGATAATCTTGTATTAACTGTGTATACATATGATCAACATAAACACACTCTGTCCTCTAAGCTTGGGCTAAAAAGTTCACATATATATATTAGATGTTAAGTCTAGCTTAGATCCATTAGATACAATGATTAAACTACACATGATTAGAAAAATCATTGCAAAATTCATAACTTTGTTTATCAACCTTGAAGCATTTTCTACCATCAGGCTCTAGAGGTGGAAGGATCTACCAAAGTATCTCATGCATTTTTTAAGGTGTATTACATTTAAGAAATTAAGTTAAGGTTTCCTCGCTCATTAAATTTTTTTTTCAGAAAACAATAGAAAAGCAGACCAAGTTCAAAAACTGTCAATAAGTGAATCTTTTTGAAATTCAAAGATCATGCAACATGTTGAAATAACACAAACTTGCGTTTAAAGTTTATGTAATCTATTGTATCCATTTCAGTGAAGGAAAGTGGGGAGTCATCTTTCAAACAAGTGCATTGATACAAATGGACAGTGATGAAACAGTCTGAAATGTGCAGTTACCCTGCTGGGCTTCTTTCAACTCGCCTTGTTTCCCCCCACATTCATCACATCGGCTGAACTGACATACGTAAATGAGATTTGGCATGTTTGAACAAGACATAAGAGACAAGCTGTGGAACTGGCCCAGTAATCAGGACTGGGGTCAAATAATAAGGGGGAGGTTATTCAATTTCCCCTCATTAGTGGCACCTGTGGCTGACGGTACTGTGGGAATCTGGCAGCAGATAGAAGCACTTCTTTATACTAAAATATATTCATATCTCTTATTACTGATGTAGGAGTAGATGCATATTTCAGGGATGTATATTTTATAGATGAAGTAAAGAGATGGAGGTTTGAACAACTGCTAACCTTATTTTACTTCCTGTGATGTAGCAGCAGGTATTCCCCTCCAGTGCAGCTCCCAGTGGAATGGCAAATTCTGAAAAAAAAAAAAAAAAAAAGAGTTTATAGTTGGATATGCACAGATCACTTCTAGCAGATGGAAACATTTGGAACATCACACATGAAATGCAGTAAGATTTAATATATATATATATTGGATTTAGGACAATACATATTAATCAACATATCAGCAGACAGCATAAATGTAAATTTGCCAGAGTTAGCACGAGAGATAGTTTTCATCCTCTCTCCTAAGGCAGGTTAGATCAACAAACAATGACTTAAACCATATACAACAGATAAGTAAACAAGGTATATACAGACATCAAGATCAACATACATTCATCCTCAGAATGATAAAATAAAATAAAATAAAATAAAATAAAATAAAATAAAATAAAATAAAATAAAATAAAATAAAAGATATAATAATATAAAAGATAAGAAAGACCGGTGTACTTGTATGTGCAACTCTGATTAGTTTTTAACCAGGCTTTCAGGGCCCTTTTGAAAGCACAGTAAGTGCCACAGTTCCTGACCTGGGCTGGCAGTATGTTCCAAGACTGTGAGCCTCTAATGGATGACACCATTTGCCCAAACTTATGCTTCTCACTGTGCTGTTCCCATCTCCACCAGTCTAATTAAGCAGATAGTGAATAAAACTGGAACTGAGAACAACCCAGACCACATCCTGGCTGGTTTTTATGGTCCCAAGACCACCACAGAGCCACTATGACCTTATATCACCATATTACTCTTCTCTCACAGCATGAGTGTTTGTGTGATGGCCATCTTGGACTGCAAACAAACAGTGAGCTGTGACTGGGGTGCCCCAAGGGATATTTACCCCCGCCCAGAAGAATACGTCTATATTTTATACATATCTGTAGAGCTTTGAGCATGTGAGGAGTCAGCAGGTCCCTGAGCTTTAGACTGGTAAACTGACATTAGTACAACTGCATTACCAACATTTTATTCCAACGGAAATTCTATTATTTTACTTTTTTTTTTTTTCTTACAAAGATCTCACAAACATGGATACTAGTTATTAGTGTGACACAATTTGGCACTTTCAAAATACTGTTTGATCCATTGAAGCCCACTGATTGTTTGTCTGTCGTCCATCCATAAGGCTGTCCCTTCATCTCCTTCTGCTCATTTAAGGTTGAGTCGCAGACAAAACAGGTCCAGGAGGAAATTCCAGACCCCAAAAACAATCAGAGAGACACAAGTGGCTAGGGTTCAGGCTAGTTTGCCATTTGAAGACCAACATGTTTTCCCAAGATGCTGAAAACCCATGAAACACTTGATAATTCAATGAGTATGATGGGTACGGTGGAATAATTAGCATTTCTGCTAAAATGTAGAAGTTTTTCTTCTTGCTCTTTTAGTCAGGTAAACAAGTTTATTCATGTTAAATTCAAAATGTCATTCTGCAAAAAACAGCTTTTCATTTTTATGTAAAAAAAAATAAAAAATACTTACACACACTTGACTGAATGGATGTAACAGCAAGCAAAGCACTTTTTATGGGTTTGGAAATGAATGCTGAGTTCTAACTTTTTAAAATGCTGTGAATGAACTCGAGTTTATTTTATTTTCCATTTAGATTTAACAATCCAAGCAAAAAGGCTTTTTCTTATAGCTTGACTGACAGTTGATGATGTAAGAACTCCTGACCAGTTTTCTGCATCAATACCTTGTTTAGGATGTGATGTACATTTTAAAAAGATCATTTGAAAAGACTGCTTACTACTTTAAAATCACTGGCAAGAAATAAAGAATTTTCAATTATATAGTTCATGTCCTGCTTTAAAAAAACTAAAAACCTATTGAGTCATTTGAAGTATACAAGTGTACAACAATCTTATGTTACGTTTAAAATACCCATATCTGTGCAAATGTGAGAAAAATCAATACAAAGAAAAGTCACAGTGTTCTAGTTCAAAATGTGTTTGAACAAGATCACGCAAACCATGAAAAATGATGAGGAACACCACAATATCTGCGTATTTAAGATAGTTCAAACAAAGCTTAAAGCTGAATATCAGTGGTTGTTGGCTTAGAGCCCAGTCAATAGCTGTGTTTGAGTCTCCACAGTATAAGTCCATGCCTCTGGATGCAGTGCCCTCTCCAGCCCTGAAGGAAATCAATGCAGAAACTATTGGTACACAAAACCACTCTGGTGATACATAGGGAAGTGGATAAAGAAGAATCTGACAAATTTCTTTTTTGTCTTCTGCAACAATCAGATGTTTGAGTGTTTTAACCTATGTGAAATGCATCAAGAAAAGTGAAGGGTTGGAATTCATTTATTCATCATTGTAAGTGTATTTCATTTTGGAAACACATTTCTGGATTATCTCATCATCTGATGAGGCAACTGTCTGTGACAGTTTGTGTTTATTCTTTATCTTTTTTCAGTTTTGACAAAACTGTTCTTTTTGAGTATTTTGGTGATTTCGATTATTTGTGTTCTTCTACCATTTTTGCCAGTGGCTCCAAAAGTTGGGGTCAGGACCCCAGTGTGTGAACCACCAAGTGAGGATCTACAGATGGTTCTAATTAAATCCTTTCCAAAAAGATTCCTTGTGCTATTTTTAAATGAACTATTGGAAATGATCAAGGGTTCTGGTTTTATTAGATATAAATTAATACAAATAATAGTTGTTTAGTTTGTTTGATTTAATGTCAATGATTTATCAAAAAAAGTTGTGTAAACTGACTAAAGCCTGGGTCACAAGTCTTTGCCACTGATATTTTGGAATTCGGAAATAAAAAAGTAAAAACTCATAAAACTAAAACTCATAAGTCAGAGTTTTTACCTCTGCACATACCTGCTGACTTTATCGCACTAGTATCTCAATTGATTTTCAGTCCTTGACCGCTTTTTTGTTTATTTTTATGATTTCACCTGCTTTACCTGTGCTTTTATTGCCATGTTTTCCTGAAAGTCTACACTGGAGTCATACAACAACTACCATTTGTGATTTTGTTCGAGTTTGTCTTTCACTAGTTAAATTCAATATTTCCAAGATGCAATGAATTTTAGCAGATAAACTACAGTTAAATTTAGTGTCCCTTCTTTTTTTAGACGAAAATCAGTATTAATTTGACATGTCAGATATTTTTCAGTTTTAAGTCCTGTCTTGACATGTCAAAAATGTATTCAATATTTTTTTTCTTCCCTAATATCCATCATCATGAGTAAATATTTAAAGAATCCCACAAAATCAACCACCATTAAACTAATGATTTTAGCAGTATTTATCAAAAATAGACTGACCAACAAAAAAGTTACAAACCAAACGGAAATGTTTAAAAAGTACTTTTACTTAAAAGTTTGTCTTTTTTGTTAAAGGCAGGCACATAGTCCTAAAAGTAAAACCAGTTATTCTATCAGTCTTTCTTCTAATTAGAGCTTTACATTTATCATGTTTGTCAGAATGTAAAATTAAATTAGATGCTAAATGTTAGTTTAAAAGGTACAAGAAGTTAATTCATTATTACCTGACTTAATGGCTCAACAAAATTAAAATTATTTAAACACTTGTACTTTTTGCTGTGATCTTAATAAACATTTCACTTGTTTTCCTTTATTTTTTCCATTTTGAATGACAATATCAAAGATAAGCTCGAGGAGAAAATTCCCAAATTATTTCATTTTGACAGTTCCAACACAACTACATTGCTTCAGCACAGTTTGTTATCTGTTTCGAGAGAGACCTTAGGCACTCGAAATGGAAATTCCAACTTTTTGTTTGACATTTTCATCTATACAGAAAACAGGTACAGGGAACCTGTGGCAGGAGTGAGAATGACGCTGTACTGTTTTCTCCAAGCGGTTAAATGTTGCTATAAGCTTAGCTGTCACTTCACAAACTGAATGAGAAATTCAGTGAAGATGTGCCAGCTTGGCAGCTTGGGCGGCTGAAAGAGAATACATACATAAAAAAGTAGGGGAATGTGGTTCTGAGCACGCTGTGAGTGTTACTGGATTACGTTTGAGCTGTGTCAGGCCTTTATGCATTGCATAGTGAGCAAAACAAAAGTGTCAACCAAATGGTCTCTATTTAGACCCAATTCCTTACCCTACCTCTACACATTTACTGAAAGTCACAAACAGCAGTGGTTAGACTAGAATACTCATTCACAGTTAGCTTTTGCTGATACACCTTAGTTTAAGTCCAATCAATGTCAGGATGCCCATATACAACATCAGTCAAAGGTTTGGTTACACTTTCTCATTCACTTGAATAACGTTGTAAGACGTTATCTTGCTAACAGCATAAAACTTGTAATAATTCTTCATCAATGCTTGATATAGACATTATACTATAGTACACACAAGACAAGACATTGCAATGGCAGTCGTGACAAAATGCTTTTGATGAAGAAAAGTTAAGGAGGTATTTTTTTAAGAACAGCTTCTATTTCTGAAAACATCCTGTTGAAAGGGTCAGATAATCCAACTCTTAATCTGCCCCTACACTATTAAAGAATTTTAACACTCTATTCCTGACATCACAGGTGGCCACCAGTGAATCAGCCCATGGATCCAAACAGTTTGGGTTGTTTTGGTCAAAGGAAGCCTCTCTCGATCCTGCCTCCTTTGTGAAAGCCACATTGTAGAGGTATGGGGATTTGGTTGCAGGATCTTTAAGCTTGTTTTGATAAGTTGTGCCCTCTGTTGGAAAACCTAACTCTTTGGTAATCTTAAGCCAGTCATTGTCCAGTTTCAAGTAGAAGACATCCTCTTCAAAGGAACAACAGATGTTCCCTTTGACCTCAGTTTTTGACATTTTTATGTTCAAGAAGTTTGCTTTGAAGAGAGATTACTTTACTGGGTATATGTTCAAAGAAAAATGCACAACAATCTTTGTGTATACAATGCTCTCTTGCTATAAACATGAGTATCTGCTCTTAGTGATATACACTTTGGTTGGGCTTTGGTGATTAAATGTCAGCGGGAGCAGGGTAGTCAGGAGGAGGAGCAGCGTTGTTATCTTCATAGCTCAATGAGAACTAGATGGAAGAAAGGGAGCATCTTAAAAACTCTCACCAGGACTCAGAGAGATAAGAGAATGCTTCATCGGCACAGCATTGTATAATGGAAAATTGCAGCAGGATTGTCACAAAAGACCTCAAACCACCCTGCAATTTACTCTCTGGATAAGGAATCATTGTAAATCATCTCATGACATACAGAGTGACCACAGCTGTGTAGGCTAATGTATGCAGCACAGCTGATGTTTTTCAGGCTCAAACATGCCCTTGCACTCTTTCAGCATTGCCCCGAGCATGTTAGTTGTGTTTTTGCTTGATGATACAGTCCACCCTTCCATACACATGCATTTATAATCAACTTAATTTCTAACTGACGGAGATGCAATAAGAAGACTCAGACACATCTTGACTTTACATTTGACTATTATAAGATTTGCCTCTTTGATGAGGAAATGATGAACAGGATTTCATATGCAACTTATTATTTTGTGAAATTTGAAATTTATGGTAAATCCACCCCATAATTTTTCTTTGGGGGAGGCAAATAAAAATTGCTGATGCAAAAAAAGGTGTCTAGGACCAGCATCCCAAGGGATTTCTTTGTTATTGAAATAAATATCATATTTTACCAAATGTGAATGAATTATGTCTTTAAAAAACCCCTAAAAACTGCAAATTAACAGGACTGCAAATCTCCAGAAAGGTCGAGCCAGGGTATCTCAGTCCCAGCATTCATGTCTGATTTCCAGACTAAAATGATCAGTCTGAACAAAAACGAGTTGATTAAACGTGCTGCAGCTACAGTAAAGAAGAAGAACGAGGTCATGAACTGTAAAGCACAAAGAAAAACTTAAATCTTTATTGATTAAAGGCTAAGACAGCCAGGGATTAGGAAAGAATCAAATCCTCTAGTCTTTACAGCTAATCTCAAGCGTCAGCTGTTTGACTGTATTTCATGATAAAGGGGCTGATGTCTTCTTTTGATTAGGTGTTTTGTTTTTAAAATGGCTTTATGTGAAATCTGCATTCCCACCTAAGATGTCAGCTATGGCACTAAAAAATAGGCAAAAGTGATCTGTTTCAGCAGAAGCTGCAGAATGGCATTAGCAGACGATTTTAGAATTCAATGTTTCGTAATAAACACTTATATCAAAAGGCCTTCAAGCTACCTCTGTGCTTAGGCCTAAAAATGTGAGTTCAGTGTAAATGTCATGTGCTGCTCTTCATTTGAGGGTTTATTTGCCTAATTTTCATAGCACAGTAAAAAGCAGATGCCATGAAACGCAACACTGTAGCATTAATATATTTCGTGTTTCCTTTTTCACCAGGACTTTAAACCTCCTCTGATGGAAACACATCAGCTGTGAAAAGAGTAAATGGCAGCCCTGATGTAAATGTCACATTCCCCTCAGCTAAAACCAGCTGGAGAACAGATTTTAAGTGAGAACTCTGATAAGTGTCTTTTTCAAGCGAAAACATCTAAATTTAAAATTAATCTCAACACCTATTTTTCACAGAGTGATTTCAAGCTAAATCCCACAATCAGCCAGTCAGCTGGGTATCACTCCCCACCGATGTAAACATTCCAACGCTACACTGCTCCCACTTCTTGGCCTGCCCAGAGAGCGCTCTTGAATGCTCTGAGCAGACATTTGAATGCTCTGAGCAGACATCGTTGTAAATTAAAAAAAACACAAAGTGAGGTCCCAGTGAGAAGAGAAATTCCAAGCTGCATTTACTTTCTGGTTCCAGACCACATTGTTGTTCTTGTCTTCACAGCTGAACTCAAAGATCAGCACACCTCAGCATGGATAATCCCTCAGCTTTACACAAACAATCATTCAGCTTCCTGAGAGCGCTGACTGGATCTCTTCTTTACCCAAAGGTTGCCCTACTTGCATCAGTAAAGTGACATTATGTAGAATATTTAATTTTCATATTAAATCAAGATAATTGGTTGATTTTAACATGAAAATCCTTCATAAATTTGACCTGAAATCCAGGAAAATCCTTAAATAATTACTGTAATTGATCTGCTTCTGCAAGTTTGAGATGAGAAAAAAGTAAACTGTGTAAATTATACACATAATGTCCTCTGAAGATTCAGTTACTTTTTAGGAAATAGCTTTATCTTCTCTAGTAATGGAGAATGAAAACGAGAAATTAAAAACTAGATGAGAACACTGCACTGATGCAAGTGAAATTAGAAAATTTTACCTTCCAAATAAAGTTTTTTTATATGATACTCTTGCATTTTTATTTGAGGTTAAATGGACTGTTAAAACACACAATGCGTGCGTGTTTAAAGATACATTGAGCTTTACAGAAAAGAGATCTTAAACTTGCAGCTTAAGCTTGATGTATATTGTCAAGGCCCCTGCAATGCTGGAAGATGACCCTGTTATGCCCTCAAAATGTCTATAAAAATGTCTATAAAGATTCCATCACATACATGTAGCACCAGGCCCCTGGGACCACATCAACAGGAAGCTGCATGATACAAGTTAATGAAATGCTAGAATAATGATAATAATGTGTTTTGGGGTTGTAGCTTAGTTGTGAGGCCAGGGTGGTCAGTACCATTTCAAATTCTAAATGACTATGCCAGGCAAGCGTGTTTGCTGGCCATTAGTCATAGCTCAGATGCCACACCAGGACCTGATACGCTGAAACCACAGGGACAAACCCCCCCAGCCGATGTTTTCTGCTTGACCTATCAGAGTATATCAAAAGTTACAAAAGCAGTCCAAAAATCTAAAGACCCCCTGATAGCATACTTGTCTTGCTCTTGTCGAGGACAGTCGCATTTCGCAGCTTCTCCCTTATCTTCTTCGACCCTCCCCCCCTTTCCTGCTTCTGTCTCGTGTCTGCATGTCTCTGTGCCTTCTGTACTGGCTGCTACGAACTGGAAATTTATATGGATCTGGTATCGTGGTCACTTACAGATTGGAAAACTTTTTTTTTACTACAATTGAGGCTTGAGAAGGGGGAGCCACCATGCTCGGACTCAACCCACGCTTTGTCGGTGGAGGACGTATTTATTTGGATTACTGACGTGGGAACCTGCTGATTGGAGCTGGCAGTCACCTGACGTATTGACAAATTTGGAAAATAAGGAAAGTATGTAACCTTATCTGGCAGCACTCGGACTAGAAAGCTCGGGGGTCTGGATCACAGACTGATGTGGTTGGATCTCACTGGAAGAATGGGTGTCATCTTTGAGAAGCTGCAGGTTCGGTTCTATGTGGAGGAGTGATTGATTGGCTATTTCATGTAATTTGGTTTTACTTGGCTGTTTGGGATTCTCCACAAAAGTGTACCATATGGACAACAGGAGCTGCTGAAATTCTTCGGCTTCGATCTAATCACTCTTATCTTTTTTTCGGCTGGCCTCAAGGCAAATGTACTAAAGTCTCCTGGAGCAGTGAGTACGGAGGACCACAGCCCCTCCCTTCCCCTGTCCACTGGACGCCAACTGACTGAGGACAGACATAACATCGGTTCTGGCCCAGAGATGGTGTCCTTGACTGTTCTCTGCATGCATACACACACTGATCGCACTTCACATCCCTACAAAAGTTCTCGACATGTCTCGTTTATTGTCCCCCGCTAAGGCTTTTTTTCAATCTCAAACAGCGCCACCCAGTGGGTGCTGCGTGAGAGGAATTTTTTTTACCTATCTCCCCTCATGTGTTCTTTTCTGGTTTATTCTTTTCCTAACACACAGGTTGATGCGTGCTTATGTATATGTATGTACAGTGGGGCAAAAAAGTATTTAGTCAGCCACCAATTGTGTAAGTTCTCCCACTTAAAAAGATCAGAGAGGCCTGTAATTTTCATCATAGGTATACCTCAACTACGAGAGACAAAATGAGGAAAAAAAATCCAGAAAATCACATTGTCTGATTTTTAAAGAATTTATTTGCAAATTATGGTGGAAAATAAGTATTTGGTCACCTACAAACAAGTAAGATTTCTGGCTTTCACAGAATTGTAACTTCTTTAAGAGGCTCCTTGGTCCTCCACTCGTTACCTGTATTAATGGCACCTGTGTGAACTTGTTATCAGTATAAAAGACACCTGTCCACAACCTCAAACAGTCACGCTCCAAACTCCACTATGGCCAAGACCAAAGAGCTGTCAAAGGACACCAGAAACAAAATTGTAGACCTTCACCAGGCTGGGAAGACTGAATCTGCAATAGGTAAGCAGCTTGGTGTGAAGAAATCAACTGTGGGAGCAATTATTAGAAAATGGAAGACATACAAGACCACTGATAATCTCCCTCGATCTGGCGCTCCACGCAAGATCTCACCCCGTGGGGTCAAAATGATCACAAGAACGGTGAGCAAAAATCCCAGAACCACACGGAGGGACCTAGTGAATGACCTGCAGAGAGCTGGGACCAAAGTAACAAAGGCTACCATCAGTAACACACTATGCCGCCAGGGACTCAAATTCTGCAGTGCCAGACGTGTCCCCCTGCTGAAGCCAGGACACGTCCAGGCCCGTCTGCGGTTTGCTAGAGAGCATTTGGATGATCCAGAAGAGGATTGGGAGAACATCATATGGTCAGATGAAACCAAAATAGAACTTTTTGGTAGAAACTCAACTTGTCGTGTTTGGAGGGGAAAGAATGCTGAGTTGGATCCAAAGAACACCATACCTACTGTAAAGCATGGGGGTGGAAACATCATGCTTTGGGGCTGTTTTTCTGCAAGGGGACCAGGACGACTGATCCGTGTAAAGGAAAGAATGAATGGGGCCATGTATCGTAAGATTTTGAGTGAAAACCTCCTTCCATCAGCAAGGGCATTGAAAATGAGACGTGGCTGGGTCTTTCAGCATGACAATGATCCCAAACACACCGCCCGGGCAACGAAGGAGTGGCTTCGTAAGAAGCATTTCAAGGTCCTGGAGTGGCCTAGCCAGTCTCCAGATCTCAACCCCATAGAAAATCTCTGGAGGGAGTTGAAAGTCCGTGTTGCCCAGCGTCAGCCCCAAAACATCACTGCTCTAGAGGAGATCTGCATGGAGGAATGGGCCAAAATACCAGCAACAGTGTGTGAAAACCTTGTGAAGACTTACAGAAAACGTTTGACCTCTGTCATTGCCAACAAAGGCTATATAACAAAGTATTGAGATTAACTTTTGTTATTGACCAAATACTTATTTTCCACCATAATTTGCAAATAAATTCTTTAAAAATCAGACAATGTGATTTTCTGGATTTTTTTTCCTCATTTTGTCTCTCATAGTTGAGGTATACCTATGATGAAAATTACAGGCCTCTCTGATCTTTTTAAGTGGGAGAACTTACACAATTGGTGGCTGACTAAATACTTTTTTGCCCCACTGTATGTATTTGTATGTATTCTCCTGTGTGATCTTGGCTGGTCTGATCGACTTGCGCCGAGCACACTGTGACCCTCGGCAGCCTGGAGAGTGAAGGCCAAGCTGTTCTCTGTATCTCCAGTTGAATTTCCCTTCTGGGATAAATAAAGTATTTTTCATTTTCATAGCTGTACATGCTCTGGTTGAGGTTTTATGTCATTAGTGTGGAAGAAGCATAAGGTCTTTTAGATCATCTTCTCCTTCAGTAGCAGCATTATTATTAACATGTATTGTTTGTTTTGTTTTTTTAAAAGTACAACATTGAGAGTTGTGCCTCTTGCCAACTTCCCTCAATACATTTTTGATCAAGTATTTCCAAACTTTTGCATACTATTGCGACTGAGTGTGGCAACATTTTTATTTTGTATCTATTAATAGTTTGTTCTCAGTTATTTAGTATGTATTGTTGAATAGAGTGGTTGACTTAGTAATATGGAAGTTGAGTGGTGGCAAGTAATCCCAAAAAGTGGGTAAATAGGTCTGGCCAACTAGGTGATTTTGGCTGGATTTTCCTTGGCGTGGTTGAATGGGCAGCTTGAGTAACAGGAAAGGGATTAAGCTAAAGGCCTCCACCTCTATTGAGAGAGGGGTTATTTTTACATGCAAAGTTTTTTGTACCCCTCTCTTAAACCACTTGTCTTCTCTGTGGAAAATGAGAAACATTTTTTTCCTGACTTGATAATCTGACATATTACTGTACAAAAAGTACAGTTCAGAGAGACATTTTTCACATTCATCCTTAACAAAATGAAATTTGACTGTTGTGTAATTATGATTTCTGAAAAATCGGGTTTTATCCTTATAAAACACTTTTCATCCTACAACACGGACCTCGTAACAATCAGCTGAGCATGGATGAGGAAAAAAGGAGCACTTAGTCTAAGGTGAGAATATCCTGTGAACGCAAGGTAAACTTTACCGAATCCTCATGATTCACATTGATTCTCCCTATTATATCCATCCAACAGCAGTGCAAATGAGTGGGCAAGTATACATGTATGTAAACACTCCTCTTGAAATTTTACAGATCACAACTTTAATCTTCACATGGTTTAATCCTCAATAATGTGTGGTTGAATAATCCAGAACTATAACAAGAAAAGGTCTTGATTGATACGTTCATGAAGATGTAAAATGGAAAGAGAAGAACCACCAAGATGACTGATTGAACATCAAGTTGAACACATTTAAGCGAGGGGCTGCAATCATGTGCTATTGAGCTGCTGTTGTACAGCTAATTACAAATTACATTCCAAGCTAGGTGATGCCTTTGGTCCAAACTGAAGCTGAATTAGCCTGTCAGCATTTAGACATCAAACCTAACTAAAGTTGTTGTACTTCCTGGAAGGTGTTCTTTAATGGCACTTTCCTCTAATTTGATGGGACTGGTATGTAAATGCACTGTTCTGTGATGTAGACCCACTATACTGTAAATATGTATATCAATTGTTTTTTCTTTTTAACATTTGAATTGTGTTTTCATGTGAATAATAATTACATAATGAAACAAAATTGTGTTTTTTTCTGGTCCAGGTAATTCCACAAAGCAACATCTCTTGAAGATATCAATGAACATCTGAGAGGGAGGAAGCACTTTTTACATCTCCTGACACCTAACAATATGTGAGTCTCCGCCATTTGCGTGGCCTATGTCACCAAAAGCCTAAACTGACAGTCTTTATGGTAAGGTTACAGAGTGAGCTTCTGCCTCTTTTTGGATGAAAAGATGCAGCTAGTCCAGCCTCCTTGTTTTTGAGATTTTTTTTCTAAATGTTTTTTTTTCTGTATAGATGCAACTTTTTCATGAATTGATTCTAGTGTCTGCTGGAAATTAAGACACAAACACATTTGGAGTCAGCAAGTGTGTTTTTACATACATTGCAAATATGTTTCTATGGAGACGAGCTTATTTTTAAAACAAACACTAAAGTAATTTATATTTTTTTTCCCAAAAGGAGAGGCAATTGGCAAGAAAAGGCATAGTCTTTTTCAAGGAGGATTAGCCTCCAACCATGCCTGGCTATACGCTCCGTTACCTCAAGTCTGGGACCAAATTCAACACATTTTTCGTATACCACGTGATTTGATAAAACTTCATTGCTGAAATGTTTTCTTGATCTACACAACTCATGCAGATAAACCATGCACTCTTCTTGTGACTAATTGTATACATAATTTATGCCATTGTTGTGTCTGGTGATCACTTTTCTTTCTGGAGGTATCATTTTAGCTAATCTTGCCCACTCATTTACAACTTTTCCATGACATTAACCCTAACAAGGAGGCTTTTACTGTCTCACCACTTGAAAAAACAGAACGTTTTTTTCTGTTCAGATGTAATTTTATCATAAATCAATTCTGTTTTCTGTTGGGAATTAAGACACAAACTTATTTAGAGTGAGCACCAAATGTGTTGTCACATTTACTTTCTTGTGTAATCTGCCTTCACACCAGCAGTCAGGGGAAATGACAGCATCCCATACTGTGACCCACTAAAAGTTGAATGGTGCATGTTCTAATCACTGTTTCTTCTAAATAATACATTAATTGTGTAAACAGTGCTCCTTAGAAGAGCTGTCTGCATTGTGTCTGTTTTGCTGCCACATTAGAAGACAAGCAGTGATCAGTGTGACAGCATAATGGTTTTACTGGTGCAGTAAAGCCTGTGGGAGTTTGTGGTATATGAAGCTGACACAGAGGTGGAGCTCTGCAAAGGCCAGACAGAAGAGTCCTTCAAAACATTGCAGCACAACCAGGACGTTTTCATCTGACTTTCTTTTTACTAAACATTTTTTTTGGGGGAAAACAGATTATAAAAGCAGTTTGTAGTGTGCTAATATACATGGAAATGACCCTCAGGATGAACAGGTTGGTCAAAAACCTATGTGACTTGAACAGCCAATCCATAATGAAAACTGAACTTTCAGATGAAATGTCAAAACAAGAAGAGAAGTTCAGTAGCCTTTTATGAACACAGTCTTTAGAATCACTATGTTTCTAGATGACTGGCATCACTCAGTGTAAATATAAAACACGGAAAAGCCAAAAATCCAATGTTTGAGTCTAGTACAGGGTAAACTTATTTTTCTTGCTAATTAAGGCTAAATGGTACATTTGAGTCTCACAACTAGCCTTTAACGTTCAGATTTTTTTTAACATCCTAAATGCTAACTGTGCAAACTTACATATGTAATAAAAATTACAGAGACAGGAAAAAGAGACATGACGCTAATGACATTAGCATGAACATAAAGTTAGTTTTCTGTGACAATGTTTTGAAGTTCAATCATTAGCATATGGTAGATTAGTTAAATGTGCAGTATGGAACATTAAAACAATATTTTTAACAAAATAATGCCCCCCACGGGGTGTTTAGAGGGGTGTAGAACAAAAATACACCATTTTTTTTTTAGAAATTACATTTAAAGTCAAATATAAGAAAATATTTATTCTGATGGTCACAACGTTGGCCTTTTGTTTACAGCCTTCGCACCCTGCATAGTATCTGTTTAAACTTTTGCCTTCTGGAAGACGCTACAGGTCCTTGCCAGCACGAATAATCAGATTTAGAAACAGTTTTTTCCCAACAGCCATACAGACACTTAACCAAGAAACGGCCTAATGTATCTACGGTCTATCTGTCTTTACTGCTGGACTGTGAGTGTCAACATAGAGATATGAGCATATCATGCTGTACTGAAAACAAATTCCACCAACTTGTTGTGTGGTCGTGAGTGAGTGAGCGAGTGAGTGAGTGAGTGAGTGAGCGAGCGGACGGACGGACGGACGGACGGACGAACGAACGAACGGACGGGCGAACGAACGAACGAACAAACGAATGGACGAACGAAAGAACGAACGAACGGACAGCACCACAGGCTTGTTGAGCAGCTGGAACCCTCAGGGATATGTAGCAATTTTTGACCTTATTGGCTTGCCATAGGGGATTTCCCGACATGCGACTAGCAGGGTCGGTGGGTGGAAAATCTTTATTAGTATACATAGTATACTGCTCATACAGAGCAGCGGGTGGCTAAAGTGTGGGAACTCCAGGCTGCGAATTCAGCTGGGGGGTGCCATGGGTGGGTGGATAAGAGAGGCATGCAGGACGGCATGAGGAGGGCGGAGGATCGGTTTCCTCGCTTCATCATGGACTGAATCGATGACTGACTGACAAACAGGTAGCTGTCTTCATTTATCAGTCAATGAGATAAGTGGGACTGGAGAGCATAATTAGTGAGCCGAACGTGTGATATTTTGTTGCCTTCTCAGGGAGGACCTGGGATCAGAGCCTAACCCTGATGGCTGGAGGCCTTGTTCTGTTGTTGTGTTGTTCAAGTTTCATATTCTACCTTTGAATGCTAATTTAATGGCTCAATATTTTTGCATGATTTAGGCCACAAGTCTACCCAAAAACAAGCTGCTAGCTGCTTTTATTATGTTTGCCATAGAAATGATTGTTGTCTAACTTAAACTATTAGCTTTTGTTATTATACCACCACTTTATTTTGGTTAACACTGTTTATATTTTTACATTTACACTGATTTATTTATTTATGTTTATATCTGTAATTACCGGGCATAATGCAGCAAATGCCATCTGTATATGATATAAATCAGAGATCAGTCATAATTACCAGAAACATGGCTAATCAAAGTCAAACCCCTGACCTCTTTGCTTGGACACATTTTTGAGACATTTGTAAAATTTATTGATATTCCAACATAGAAAATTGCATGCTATTTATTAAATATGTTGGAAATTTGTATATGTTGGATATAAAATGCAATTTTATATCCTTCATTTAGACAGATTCACTGTTTGCTACTTTAAATTACTTTCATATAATTTTTATCACACTTGTTTTTCTTTCCCTATTTGCATAAAAACCAGAGTTGGATTTTTAGATTATACTATTGCAAAGTTTTAATAATTAAAGATTGTTGTCTGGGTAATTGCACGAAACACACACACAATCCAAACTCTAACACAAATAACTATTCAGGTCCAGGTTCTGTTTCCTTTTTTATTTTTCAAATAAAGAGGCTTTGAAAATCTTCCAAGATTTTGCTCTCTCAGGCTCAGCCCTGTTTGTTTTAGCAATTCAGCCTTTTACAAACAAGGCAACTGTGGTGCTGCACTTTTCAGCGACACTTTTTTCCTGATGTTTCCCTCTCTAATGAGAAGGTGTGATTGTTTCGCACGAGCGTTCTTGTGAGCCAATGGGAAGCCCAGGTTTTGAGTGCAGCCACATTATTTTGTTTTCCTTGCAAGACGCCTACATACATCAGGATGATCCATCTCCAGAGTCATTAACAAAATCACTTTAGTGCAGTTCTGACAAGCCTCAGTGATTGCAGCTAATGAACTTAGCACATCACAGATAAATCAAAGCTAAGAAAAAGACTAAATGCAGACACAGTTAAAAAAATAGGCAAATAAGCAAATTATCTAGGGTACCTGTTGTTTGGGCACCCTGAACACAACAATGAAAATTAACTCACTGTGCATATTAAAAAAAAAGATTTTCTTTATCTGTTGTAGTTTGCTTCCAGTGATAGGAAGCTAATATACATCTGTAACCATTTCCATCCATTCTGACATTCCTAATCTCTGTTTTTAGGAGACCATATCGTCCCATGGAATGACTTTAAGACACATCGCTCTTACGTTTTCTTGCCTAATTTACATCTGTCACTGAGCTGACAGCTGAGAAAAATGTTCCTGAACAGTGGGATGGTTGTGAGCGCTGTGTGTTAGTTTAATAAACTCTCACCGCGAACGCCCTCAGCAAAAATATGCAAGTTCTTTTGCATAAGTCGAGCAGGTCACGCAACATCTTCCGGTGTGATTTATTTCATCCCGGAATCCTGCTCGTCATTAGTATTCCTCGTCGTCAGCGTCTCTGCTGTGCATCTCCTCATGTCTGATTGCAGCCATGGGTCTGCTTACAGTACAACTGTGGTTTGAAAACAGAGGGATGAGCGAACATGCCTCCACGGTTAGTGCATTTAAATGTGTGCTTGCTAGGTGAGGGCAAGCAGGTGGAGGAGGGGGAGGGGGGATCACCCCAACTGTCTCCTTAATACCACCACAGATCTTTGATTCATAACCTCATGTAAATTTTATTTCCTGCTTCCTTTCACTGCTCATCAATATTTCAGATCACCCCTCCCTTGCTGACTAAGTAAAGCATGTAGATGATGTCCATGATAAATGATTTGTCTGGCATTTAGAGGAGTTTTGTACCAACTTGTCTCTCCAGACTTCTTTAACCAACTCATTTCTGTGCTCCGTGGATCTTTTTTTTCTCTATGTAAAAGGAAAGTGAGTCATTGTACTGTAAATACTGAACAGGGCAGCAAAGTCTGGCAAGATGTGAGGGTGGTAAGGTGAGAAGCACAGAGTTAAAGCGCAGCTGCAACTGAGGAGAGCTCATTAAAAAAAGAGTCAAGAAAGTGAAACGGAATGAAATCATTATCTAAAGAAACCACAGCCTCACTGCAAGAACAGAAAAATAACTCTGACAGTGTTTGTGCACTGTTAGCCCACAATCAGTGAAACATAATTTGGGAACAGGGAACATTATGGATAATTTTACATTCAAAGTTTATGCATCGGGGCATGGTATCATGGCAACATGTATTTAAAGAGGCCATTTCATACAAATTTCATGACTTTGTGGTTAGTTCTTAAGTATTAACCAGTAATATGAAACATTTTATATCTAAAAAACATCAGGAAACACTGATTAACAGACCTTTCAATCTGTCTGCGTTAAAATTTGGCTGGTTCCGGCTCCTTCCGTCAGGCTTCGAGCAGCAGCTCGTTCATATTCATTATTCAAATTTGCTGGACTCTGATTGACTAACAAACTAGCCTATGAGAGCAAGGTATACTGTTTCCTGCCCTGCTGCGCATGGCAACGTCAGAAGTTGTGTCTTCCTGTTTGCTACGTCTTTTGCTACAGCTTTTTAGCTAGCAGCATGCGGGAGCTGCCGAAAACTAATGAACAAAGGAATTGTGACGAAACAGATACAGGCCGTTCGGACTTGGGTGTTATCGCTACCTGCGTAGTTTGAGAGATTAAAACTGAAAGAGAAGTTGTTGACCTGTTTTCACACCCAGTATGAAGGTAAGAACACCTGTGGAGCTAAAATATTCAACAGAAACCTCAGAAAAATGTTTTTAATGGAAGGGCCTCTTTAAGATTGGAAACATTAACTTTTAAGGTTGTTTGGTCCTTTCAGTGAATATTCATATGTTCATAATCTTTTTTAAAATAATTTCTATCCACATTGCAGCACTTAACTTATCTGTGTACCAGCAATCAGCAATCTTTTGATTATATGCAAACTAATAATGGATGGAATATAAAGATAGACAATGCATCTCCATCTACTTTTTTTGTTCAAAAGTGAAACTGAACAGTTGCAGAACAGATCATATTGTATCTTTGAAGCCAGAGTCCAATTACAGCTAAACATATTAGAAAAAGGAATATTTTAACATACTGCAGCACAGTAAAAACTACATGAGTTGACAGAAGTAAACACCTAGAAGTAAGTTAGCTTTTTTTTTACAGCCCTTTTCACAGACATAAGTCACAAAACACTTCATATTGGTAAAATAGTTAAAAAGAATTTAGAAGAAAAAAATGACCTGAGGTGTAGTTTAATTCTTTTAATCTTAAAAATGCACTATTTGTTTACATGTAGGTACTGGAACTTTAAACCTCTACCGCCACCAAGCACTACTGTTTTTTTTCCCTGGCTTTAATTTCTGAGGTATATGAAGTTTGTTGTACCATTTCCAAGAGTTGCATCTATTTTTTGACCCTTAATTTGAAGTCACAAAGGGTAGCAGTGACGTTTTACCAAAGCAAAATAACATATCCGATACCCCATGGACTGTATAAAATTCCTTTAAAAATAACAGGTGTAACA
Organism: Pachypanchax playfairii; assembly: GCA_006937955.1. Lineage (NCBI taxonomy): Eukaryota > Metazoa > Chordata > Actinopteri > Cyprinodontiformes > Aplocheilidae > Pachypanchax > Pachypanchax playfairii. Next base: position 1,226,655 of record SSNP01000137.1, on the reverse strand, counting down.
TCAATATTCCTGTGTATCCTCAAGTTAGTTTTCTAGTTTACAATAAACTTTGGAAAATAATCTTATTTCCTGCTTGTTAAAAAGAAATGACAATGATACCCAATGTAAGACATTGGCATAACAAACTGAACATTTTAAAAGAAAATACATTGAGTTTATTTTGTTGTGTTTGAAGTTGGAACTGAACTTGAATGACCAGATAGCCCTACACCTACACCTATAAACTGAATGGGGACATGTTTGATCACCAGTTGAGTTTCAGAGGTGCTCAGGTACTAAGAACAAATAAAGTCACCTGCCACAATGAATGAAAAAAAGAAGAAAAAACAGACAGCTGCAACTGAAAACATCTGAACAAACAACAACTTCTTAAAAAACAATCTACCTGCAAAGACGAGTTTACAGGAGTTTTCCTATCGAATCTACCAGAGAACATGAACCCTTTCTCCCTTTCAGGATGTGGTTACACTCTGGGATGACAAATAACCAGAGAAGACATGCTTTTACGGTGAGCGTGACCCAACGTGTCCTCTTTTTGAGCTCAATTATAACCCTTATTATTGAACGTGAAGTAATGAACAGCCAGTCCTAGTGCAATTAGAGATGAACTGTGAGGAGATGTAAAGGGCAGGTTCACAGTGTCTTAACAGCCTAATTGGAGCCCTGATTCTTTCTTAGATCAACATGATGGATCTCTTACAGTATGTTTTGATTTAGTGAATGCAACCATACATGAATGCAAAATCGGCACAGAAGCCAGTGTGCACTTAGTGGAAATGATGAGCTATTCCAGTCTTGTGAACCAAGAACAACATGAAACCTCTCATTTAATACAGCCCGCCTTTTATTTTGTCATCTCAAATGGATATTTGTGTCCCACCTAAATCAGTGTCGTTTTAAATATTTTCATATCCTAATTAAAAATAAAGATCAACCCTACCATTTATTGGTGGAGACATACAACCTTATTTCTTTTACCTTACACAGTGAGAGCTCATGGGTTTGCTGACAGCAGAGAGATCCATTTCCCTGCTTGCATTTCAAAAAGAATTTGTCCTGTGCACAAAGACATGGTCCAAAAACTCGCAGCCTAATGAGACACAAAGGATTTTAACACAGCTAGCGAATGCATCAGACTTGTAAAGCAGATGCTTTGAAGATCTTTCCCTTCTCTTCCGCCTCCGCTCCAAGCTTTGCTGTCCCCTCTGCCACCTTCCCTACAGCAAGGCCGCACATTCTGCAATATGTTGATGTCAAAAATCAACCGCAGGGACTGGTATTCATTTTTTGCGTTGTCATTAGAGCGGTGAATAAAGCTAGGCACTGCTAAATTGGAATTTTAGTGACTAATATCTGGCCTTTTTTTGAGTCTTTATATGAAACTTAATCAAATTAAATTTACTGTAAGGCTTAATCTTTCAAAAATGTTACAATAAATATTTTCTTTGAACTGGAAACTTAAAATGTTGTAAACTTAAGACTCTGTCGACAGAGATTATTCAAAAAGCAATATAACCTTTAGTCTATATATAGATATCTATATCTATATATATATATAAACGTATTAGTTAATTAGACATAGAAATGCCCAAGAACAAAAAATATAATTTCACCAAAAAAAAAACTGGACCCTATGTTCAGGTGCCAAAGAGATAAAAGTATGTTATTTCAAATGTAAATGTGTATTGCAAATTTAAACAAATATTAAATGGAGTTTACTTGTTAGAGTTTTCTGAATAGTTTATCCATTTTGAGGAATACTTTCCTTGTTCTGCACATAAAACTCGTGTATGCTAGCTTTAGTTAGCTTGCGACTTTTTATGATTGTAAAAGGATAATTCCATAGGCATGGTCGTTGTTAAGGTGGGAACACAGTGGGTGGAAGTCAAAGACTTGAAGCAAGTGGTTTCTTTTCATACCCAAGAAGTGTGCACATGTGATGACCAATAAATCATATCCATCATTGAAGTAAGTCACATAACTTCAGTTCATGTCAAATTATTGCTCAATGATACTGTCGGTAGTTTCCTCACACACAAGAAATTGTACTACTTATTTAAAAGTACTTAAATGATTCCTTGAGTTTAAAACTGCTCAAAAATTGGCCTCATCTATTTGTTGAAAACAGGTTGAATGCTAATTATGCAACCGAAAAGTTGTGCAGATGCCTTTTATATAATATATAATGGGGGGGAAATATCTAAATGTCTTTGAAACGTGCATCAATTTTTGTTGCAAAACTCTCGAGTAATTTTGGATTACCACATATATTAGTTTATTACAATCTGAAAACCTTGCTTGACTGTTTAAGGGGATATTTTAAGTCACATCGTCTTATTGTAATGATTTGTCTTTTTTTATTCATTACGGGATCATTTCAGATCAGTAGATGATACTAAGTGTTTTACACAACTAGGATTCTCGTCTCATCTCGACATTTTATCAGGTGAAGGAAGAAGAGCGTCTTACTTTGTACTTTTCTTACAGACAGGTTGCACTTTATTATTAAAGACAGAAGCCATAAAATGCAGAGACTTCAGGAGGTAAAAGTCAAATTGTGTATGACGCCAGTTTGCTTTGTTACTTTTAGAGAAAGTGAACTGGCCATTGCCAACCCCCAGCTACTTGCACTTGTATTCCCACTTTCTAGCATAATCAATATTTTCTGTGTGTGCTGCCACAGCCTTCATTGTGGACATAACAAGCATAGGTGAAAATTCAAAACTGAAACCATCAGGCTCCTGTTTCATGAGGAGATAAATCTTTCAGCAAAAAAGGGCCCAGCTCTGTAACTGAGATACAACAATGAAGGCGCTCCACAAGTCGTTTTTGAAACAAAAGGCTTCCCTCAGTTCAAAAACACAGCTGCAGTCCTTGCTTTTGGCTCTTGTTTCATAAGTCTCATGGAAATTTGCAGCTGAGGCATTTGTTTCAGCATGTGGGGAGAGGGGGAGAGAGAGAGACAGGGAGAGAGAGGAAAAGTGATGGAAAGAAGATAGAGAGGAACAGAGGCAGCAAAGGAGTGAAGACGAAGGCAGAAAGTCCAAGGCAAGCTATTATTCATGCAACGCAAGGAGTTGACCCATTTGTTCCAAAGATTTTGTGAAACCTCGATAATGGTTTTGCATCAGTAATTGATTCTCTTTCTTTGAGAAGGCGGTCCACGCTGCATGTTTGACTTGATTTAGAGGATTATAAAGCTTAAAATGAAAAAAAAGAAGCCTCAAACTCAATCTCCTCAAGATGACAAAAATCCCATTCATTCCTATCATGTTTTTCACAAGTCTATGTGATTAAACAATTAGCACAAGTTGGTTCGATCATCCCTGGCAAATTTATCCACAGAAAATCTGTTGAATTCCACCATGCCAATATTGCCAACCACTGTTATAAGCTAATTTCTTTATTATCTGGCAGTACAGCAGTGTGGTCCTCTTACCGCCCCCTCTTTTCCAAACCCAACTAAACTCAGAATCCCTAATTGGTTCTGTAGCTTGGTTGCACCTCAAAAGGCTTACCCATCATTACTGCCAAGAAAGGAGCAAGCAGGAAGACTGAGCAAGATTCCTGACAATTATCTGTCCTTGGTGAGCAGGGGCCCGTGAGAAGAAACTAAGAGGAAGGCATGGATATGGGAAGCATATCAATAGGACCTGGTGTTTCCTTTTTTGACATGCAAATGTACTATCATTTTTGCAACCGAGAAAGGAGAGCCTAACAGAAACAGGGATAGCTGAGGTAGGGAAGAAGAAGAAAACAAACTGCAACACACACTGATGTTCTGGAATAAAGATTTCCTTTGATGAGGCAACAACACTGTTTGTGTTTACAGATAATAATATATAAAAAAAAAGATTTCTTCCAGGGAAGTTAGAGAGACAAACTGAAACACTGTGCAGGGAAGTGTTTTAGCTGATGAACACAAAACCCTACAATTTTCTGGAAAAAAATATTATGTTAGATTTTCAATTTGCTTCTTTTGGTTAAGCCTCTAATTTGTGTTTGCCTGTAACAGCTTAAAACCTGTCCATGCCCTGTTAAAGCCTGACCATGCTTTGACTGTTTTCTATGGTTCGTTTCACCTGACAGATCATCGGCCATTAATATTGTGTACCTCTGATGCATGCAGTCACTTAGACTCATTTCATTTACATAAAGTGTCTCCTGAGAGTTGGCCATTAATAAAAAATTAACTTGTTGAGAACTTTGCTACTCACCATTCTACATCTTTTAGTTTACTGCCAAAAATACATTGACAAGAGATCATCTGTTATAACACTCAACTGTATTAACAGCATTTAATATATGAATAATAGAAAATTCAAGGAAAATTCAGCATATTTTCTGCATATATGAACACCAGATAAGTTCAAGACTTGTTTTAGAACTGTAGAGCTTAAGACATAATAATCTTAGTGAGATAAATTACTTATTTTGCAATTGATTCACAAATGTCACTCTCTGAAGCACCTGTATACCAGAACTCTGTTGCAATCTCTCTTCTTTTTTGGAAAGAACACAGACAGTGGAAAAACTGAACAGAGAACTAAATAAAGTAAGATGAAAAGGCTTAAAGAAAAGAACGTATTTAATAAGCCAACTGTTCACCTCGGGTTTAAATAACCTGTAAAAAACTCAAGGCATGTATCCCTGCCCCCATGAGCCATTGTACTGACTTCAGTGTTCCCACCAAAGCTGTCAAATAATACCCAAATAAAAGGCCAAAGTTAACAATGGATAACAAAGCCTTTATCAACAAGAAAATAGTGGAGTGTAAACAATGCAAGGGGTACAATAAGAAAGATAAATAACTATTACAAGGGGGTAGAAACTCCAGTAGCAAAATCTATGAGGAGCCCCTAAGGTTTTTAGACCAGCCAAAGGTAAGGAGTATGAGAATTATGAGTAAAGCTAATGAATTTAATCTTAATTTTTCCCTTTTACACATTTCAAATTGCAGAAATAGCACAAGTAAGTAATTTAATTGGGGTATTAGGAAAAAAGGTGTCAAATTGATGATCTGAAAGACCACTGTAAGGGCATCCACAATACTGTGGAAGAAACAATACCTGCGCCTTTATATAAAAAAAAACTCCTGACACTGCTGCTGTAGTTGAGTATGTCAGAGCAGATGAAAACATTTGAGCATAGCGTTGTAATGGAATGCATTGTTGTGTAGCGTGAACAGAACCATCTGCAACTTTTAAGGACTTAAGAAATGGTCTTTGTCTTGAGGATGATTCAGACACCAGTGACTTCTGGCTCTTCATCCAGATGATTGATGTGGAGATTGCAGATAACTAGAACTTTCTCTGAATGCATGTTGACTCTAAATTAGATTGGACCCACACTACCTCTGGCTTCTACAAGAAAGGCCACAACATGCTCTATTTTCAGAAGCAGCTGAATTCTTTTTTTAAGACATGTCTGCTGGTATTCAGGATGTTTTTGAGTCTGTGGTGGCAAGTGTTACCTTCTGGTCTGCACTGTTGTATTCTGGAAAGCATCTGATGGAAGCAAAAGTCAGTACCCTCAACAATCTGTTTGTCAAGGCACAATCTTAGACTCTGTAACAAAGTTGTCAGAGAAGAGGACATTGTCCAAGCTCAGGAAAACAATAATTTCTAACAAATCCAGTCCCACACACACACACACACACTAAGTATTAAACAAAATTGTTGCTGTTATGTGCCGTAAAAATTATACACCTTTGAGAAAAAAAATACTGACTTACTTTCTTGTTTTTTCAAGCCCTTTCATCACAAATTCCAAAGGCTTCAGCATTTCTAGGTCCTGGATGACCAAACATCAACAAACTGTCCAACTCTTCCTCTCAGTCATCCTTTATAATAACTGTCATAAACACAAACATTGTTTCAATTTTCCTGATATAGTTGTATACATTATATTTAAACACCATTTTTCATGTGCAACTTTGCAGATATAAGATGCTTCGGGGTGCCACAGATAGTTGGGGAAAATGCACACACTTCACTCTGAAAATTAGGGGTTATTTGGAGATTTAGTCAGGGATCACTTTCACTGTGGACTATCCACTCTGCAGGATGTCACAGTGCATTGTTCGAAGCAGCTGTCACACTGTGATGGCACACCATTATATTTATGTTCAGGATCTCTTTAACTGTGGAGAAGTGTTCTGTGTAGGCTCTAGCAGGGGGAAAAAAAGGATGAGTTTTTATTAAATCGGTTTTGAGACTTAAGAGGCTTTTTGGGGGGTGCTAAAGTGTGGCTGAAGGAGTGGAAAGAGAAGCTCTAAAATCTGTTGTGGAAGCAACTATGTTGCTTTAAAGTCTTGATAAGTTTGTGGCAAAAAAAAATCTCAGGTTTAACAAGTTCGACTTTACACAGGACCCTTGCTTGACAAATAATATGAAACATCAACCTATCTACATCAATCTCCCTTGCAAATTTAAGTATCGCGACCTTGTCCTCACCCCTCATCCATCCCCATTTCCATTCATCATCCAAGCTGACAGGCTTAGAAAAACAGCATGCGTTCTAAACTGCCAACGCTTAAACATCGCTGCTTAATATAGCGGAAAACACGCACGGTGGCCTGCTTATGAAATTAATTAGCAGAAAAATACCTGTCATGTGTACCATAATTACTGGCCACTCAAATCTGGCAGAGGCTGCTTCAGGCATGCACTGTTGACTCCAAGATGCCTGGATGGGAATGGAAAACAAGTTTAAGGTACTTGAAAAGTTTTGTCTGTCTGATGCTGTTATCTCCATGCAAGAAAAATGGAAATTATTTGAGGTGACAGCTACAATGCCCTTCACCTAAAATCCTCAAGTTCTATTGTAGACCAGTTGGCCATAGAATTAACAAAACTGTATAATAGGTGTTCGTGAAATAAAAATACTCTGAAATGTAAGAATTTATAATACTGTGCAGAGGTCTCAAGGGAAATTCATCCAAACAATTCATTTTGTTTCCCATGTTATTGAAGTTCAGTAATTTGCAAAGAAAGCATTACGACTGAAAGTGCACTTCTAAAACAAAATTGACATCATAAATGTGCGACAAAGGAACTGTCTCCACAAAGAAACTGTCCCTATGCAGGGCTCAAGCAGTAATTTGTGTTGTTAATATGGCTTGTCACTGTGAAATTTGTGATTTGCCCCGTAATCACAGGATCTGACAAATCTGATTTAAACCGTTATTTATCTTATCACCTTTAATCAGCAGGTATATGAGGAGTTTATCAGTTCACCCCGTAAGTCCCGTGCATTCATTCTGCACAGTGTTTGAGAAAATACTTCTGATCTCTGTTGTCCCAAACGCTGTCTCATGCTGTGTGGCGGCTGGTTAAAGAGTGCAACAGTGATTTGGAATGATTAAAAACAGAAGATTGTAGACCCCTTCGCTCCCCTCCCATATCTGCTCTGCTCCTCCTCCCACCCATCATTCTCATCTCATCTCTGCTTTGGCAGTTGCATATTCTTTGAAGGAGAGATTTAATTGGATCTCCTCAGAAGGTGCTGTCGGATTAACCGAGCAGAAAAACAGAGTTTGGCCGGTCATGCTTCCATCTGGGTCCCTCAGATTGCTTCCGACAGACAGTGATCCCAGTAATCCAGCCGAAACATGATAAAGGGGCAGATATATTGGATCAAAAGCATATATGCATTTTGATTGGGCTTTGAAGGCTTGAGCGGCGATGCAATGACGAGATAAGCTGGCGGTAATTATATGTGGCCTTGACATTAAACATGAGATTGAATAGGATGTGGTGGTTTGAGACATTTCCCTTGTTCTCTGCTGTAACGGTATGTATTTGTGTTAGAATGAAATTGAGAAAGAAAACCATTCAAAGTGAGAGTGACCCTATCTCTACATAAAAAAACATCTTAGACAGCCTAGACAGAAACACATCAGGGAAAAACAATTTGAATGTTTGCACTACCAACAAAGCCATTTGTTCCTTGATTAAAGATGTCCTTCTTACCACTTTGAACTTTCATAAACTTCCAGGATGAGCTTTGTGAAGTTAATACCTGTAACAATATTTTTTTAAATTCCATGTTATGAAATTATTTTAAGAAAATGGCCTTTTACCAAGGAGGCATTGTTTGCTTAGCTTAGAAAAAAAAATCTTGACGCTATATGAGTCTCACTTTGGCAGGTTCAGTTGAAATCCTGCCACTGCTCCGACAGCTTGTTCGCAATTTAAGATTTTTGGACTGAAAATGGTCCATTTGCTTCTATTATTTCAAAACACTTTTAGAATTAGGATATGAGAGAAAAAAATCCACTTTCACTTCTGCAAAAACTATGTTTTTTATCCATTTGCTTCATTAGTAGAGGAAATTAATAGATAATCCAAAAACAATCCTATAAAAGGGGATTTCACACACAACTTTTATGAATTGCTTAAATATTGTTCAAATACAATTATTAAACACATTTTATTTCCTAATCGCAGAACTATTGTGAGGTAATTACCAACAAAAGAATGTTGGATTTAATAAATATCAGGTAAAATAAAACATTTGATTATATTGTTTCCAGTTGTTAAATTTAGTTAACCTCTTTGATTAAGTGGAAATGGGTAATAATCATTAAAAATACTTTGGAATGTAATACTTTTTGTGAATTTACCAGTTAAATTATGTCCAGATTTAACATAAGAAAACTGCTTGTGGTTTACTCATCTTAGTAATCAATAACATTAATAATTAAATGTGTAAATTGTTGCAATAATTTATTCAAAACCCTTTGTTTATTTTTTGATAACGTAGACATAAACCCCCTTCCAGGCCAACAGAACTGCTGTCACATCTTTACAGTCTCACTCTGTCCCACTATCACAAACCTTAGGACAGCTAGAACAACACCTCTGAACATATCAGGAAACACTACGACCCCCTCAGCGTTCCCATTCTGCCTGTCTGTCTCCAGCAGTCAGATGAACAGGCAGCTGAAGATAGTGAACCAAAAAACAGTGTTTAGGATTCCACAACATCCCTTTAAGCTAAGCCTGAGTCAGGAGGAGATTTAATTCGGCCCTGTTCCAGGTCTAAAAAATAGATAAACCTTGATCTTCATGGAATCACAAAGACCAGTTTGTATAACCAAAAAGCAACTCAACAGAAGTTCAGCAGCACAGAATTACTGAAACTTTTGTCAAGCTATTCCATAATCACACGTAATGCCAATAGATCTGAAGACCTCAGCAAGACTCTGCCAAGAATATTGTTCTACTGGTTTCTTCCTTAGATAAGAGGTGAAGGGGGTAGAAAACCACACCTTTATTTTAGACTGGTAGGAACATGAAACAACAAAACAAGGGCCAAAGAGACTATGTTTTGAAGATTTTGTCCTTTTATGTTAGCAAAAAAGATTTTTCAAGTCTTCGAGTTGGTATCAATGGAACAGCAAGTAATTTCTGGTCTCATTATATTCTATTATTAGTCTGAACCTTTTTTATTACAGTATAGGCTATTGGATATGCCAACACTAGTGCTTTCCAGAGTCCTCTCTCCCCCTCTCTCCTGAGTTCTCTCCCTGTGATTATGCAAACTGTAATGGAAGGTGTCACATGACCGAGTCAATAAAATTAGTCACCTACAACATAATTTAGAGAAGCTCTTAAGAAAAGAACTTGGACAAACACTGTTAACTGCCTCCCCTTTACTTCTTATTTACACATCTAAAAACACATATGAGACAATTATCGCTGTAGCACATGGCACATAGCAAACAAACTTCAAAAATACCAGATCACTCTTCAACAACATTTTTGTCCTTTAAATACAAAAATGTATCACTGATCAAACAAGAATGGAAGAATTTCTAATTTCAGTTTATCTGAATGTATTAGTTTTTCTTTTGAGTACACTGGGTTACATCGTACTGCCTTCAGATCTATAAGCTGCTTCCTATAGGTTTCTTGTATCACACTTACAATAAACAAATGCATAGCTCATTTTTACGGTTACAGGGTTCAGGAACCTCAACTGTTCTTTATGAGCGACATATTTATATCCAAAAACTAGATCCCTGCTGCTCATGTACTTTCCAGTACCATATTTGCACAAAATCCCAGTAAGTGGCGGCTGAAGACCAAACTGCAGTACAGCAAAGACTCCAGCCACCTGCATCTTTCATCTTGTAATCAACCCTTACTTTATTTTTTAAATTGATATTTTATTACAACCATGTCTTACGAAGCTTTGAAAGACAGTACATACATCTGAAATAATCATCTCAAGAACAAATTATCTTTCGGGGATTTTATTTTTTAGGACTTTGTTTCAATTCATATTTTCTAAAGACCTAAGTTTTTAATAACACAGAGAAAACCTTGCCCATATCAGTGTTTTTATTCGTAGATCTTCAGAAATGACTTTCTTGATCCATAAAAACCATTTTATCCCCAGAACATTGTATCATCCTTGGCAATCGTCCTGTAGATGTGATTTAAAAAGTACGAACAAATTCCCACAGTGTCTCTGGCCAGATACAAAGACTGGATTTAAAGTAAGTCAACTGAAATAGAAAATCCTTCAAAATTCTTAGAAACATGTTGCTCAAGATAGTAGAAGATCCTTCAAGGCAAACAACAACAACAAAAAAAATGAAAAAACAAAATAAGGAAATACAAGATGATTTGAGCATTTTTCTATAGTACATAACATTAACATTGTGCATGAGGAGGCTGTTGTTCCTGCAGCTAATCCTTTGTGGTAACTGAAATATACAGTAACTTCACAATAACTATTATTGCTTTTGTTTTATTTTATTGGATAAGTGAGGCATGCAGGATGGTGTGTGAGGAGGACAGAGGATCTTAGGAGGCGACTGCAGAACGTTTTGGTTTGCTCAACAAGAGCCGTGGCCGGCGGGACTCTCTTTCTCTTTCTCACAGACTGAATCGATGACGGAGCTACAAACAAGTAGGAGCTGCTTTTATCAGAGTCAGTGTGTTATCAGCGGGGTTGGAGAGCATGATTGGTGAGCTGAACTCATGATATTTTATTGTCCTGCTCTGATCGGGGATCAGACTGTGTTTGGTGAGGAATATTGGTCGACCTCAGTATTGGAACGTGCACAGGGGGGTTAACGAGCCTGGCATGCAGATGGCTGAAGGCTTTGTGCCCTGTTGTTTCATTCAAATTCCATATACCACCTTTAAAGGGACATAAGGCAAGATTTGTGAAAAACTACACATGCATTTCCAGTTTATTCAATGCTAATGGGTCATGAAGTATTAAAAACCCAAAATAACGAGGCCATCCATATGTCTGTTGCCTTGGACACGCTGTGTGCCACATAATGCGCTGCAGTTCGACGTCCGACTTTCCCTCGCAGTTGTAGTGATGTGACGTAAATTGACGCTGCATGCGTGTTGTCGACAGCTCTTGAACAGGAAGTACATGGCCGCCGTGGACTTGGATTCAAACACTGAAGGTATACTTATGGATGTTTCTGCAGCCATCAAACGACCTGCATCCACTCTCACCCCCCAAAAAAGTGGCACCACGAAGAAAAAAAAGACTTTATCAGCGGCATCTCGTGAGTCAAAAAAAAATATGACCGAAGCCGGGCAGGCACCCGCATAAATATTGGATATGCGTTCGGTTCATGGAGGGAACTTCAGCTGCATTTGGGAGTGAAAACGGATGCTGACATGGTTCATTTCCTTGTGACCAGGTGAGAAAACATTATAGGTCGTGTTTAGAGCCTGATACAGTATGAAAATGATGAGATCAAATCAAATAACAGAGTGGAGAGACCTGACGTGAAGTATGTTAGCCTCCCCGGTGCAGTGCTGTGAAGACGAACAGTCTGAAAAGTGTCTGTGCGCGCTCCCGTGCCGGCTTGGCTGGTGGCTGCAGTTAGCCACAGCGCCTGTCGCGGCAGCACTGAGTCAGATTTGGTAAAGCTGCCTTAAGTTCCTTTAAGGCAGGATGAAAATAAAAACAAACACTATCTCAACTTTTCCCTCATCAACTTACAAGGTAGCGTTAGCAATGTAACGACAAATATGTGCTAAAATAAATTTAAAAAACCCATGAGTAGCTGCTTCAAAAGTATGAATATATTTATAGATTTCCTTCCTGACCTACAACCATCTATGAATATTTTAGTGAGTGGGTTTTGTAGTATATATATAGGTGTGGTTGGGAAAATAGCAGTAAAACCAGCAAAAACTTGCCGCGATGATTTAAGTTCCTCTGACAATGAACTATTTTCTACCTGTGTTTTCAGTAAGTGCAAGTCCGTGAAAAGCTACAAGAAATATCACACTGCTGTTGGCATTCACGTAGAATATATTTTATGCTAGTATTTATTTTGCAGAATGCCAGAGCTGAATGTGCCTTGGGGCTCCCCTGAAAATGCTGTTTTTTAAAATGTTTTGTATTAGCTTGAACTTTTTTTTACCATTGAATTTGACAGTTTGATTAAAACAGAACCCTGTTTGTTCAATTTATTTTTAACCTCATTTTAACTAAAATTCAAATGTAGTGTGTTAGTACTTGTGACTAAAAATTAGAGTTACCTTTTAAAATGACCAACATCCATATTTAACATGCTATATGGATACTTTATGACATACTGTTACATAATTTTAAAATATAAAAACAGTTGTTACATGATGTGGAAATTATGGTGTAAGAAAACAACCCACTTTTCCGGCAGCATTCTGTTTTTATTTATTTAGTCACTTATTTGTGTGTGGAATAAGACTAACAGCCCCCTGGGGTTGATTTTGTGGCTATTGATTTAGAGCTTGTTTTTCTTCGTTCTGCACATTTCCTTCCTGTTCACGCTGGAAGGTGAAAAATAATAATAAAAAAAGCAGTTGTTGTTTTTGGAAACATGAATACCTGCCCCTTTGGGTGTCCTTAAGGGAGGTTGAGCACTGCACAAGATGGTAAACAAGGATGACGCTTTAGTGGCGTTTTGCATCATGACCATTCATCAGTGCAGCCAATGTGATCTCACTTTGTCAGCAGGCTGATTATGGTGAGCAACTGAAAATCCCGATGAGGCTTTTTGCCCAAGCCAACCATGGACTGAAGCTTATTATTTTTGCATTAACATTGTTTAAAAAATATAATCAGCTCATCTCACATATGCATACAAATCTCCCACTTTACCTTGGTATGTGCGTACATTCGTCAGAAATTTTGTTAAATGCTTAAAGGTTGTCTGACATGAATAATACATGGCTACGATCCCCCCCAGGAAGTTATGGTAATTTTAATCAAGGAAATGCATGTGTAGTATGAAAAATGTTTTCATCCTCACTTGTCTCGACTTGTTGTATGTGCAGGTTATTAAAGTGATCATGATTCAAAACGAGGCTATAGATTACCAACATAGTAGATAAATGTCTGTTGACACTGATATCTCACCCCACTGCTGTGATTAAGCAGTCCCCTTCTGGCAGAGATTACAAACTGCCTACATTATTGTAATTCAAACAATCGTGTATGGTTTATGGCCTGGTTTCTAAAACAGTGGGCAAGAAAAAACAAAGGGATAGAGGGCTATTTTACCTGGAAGCCCATTCCTTTGGAATCTTAGTTCAGAGGGGGCATATTTCTGTTCTGTCACAATGATTCATCAAAATGACTCTGAAAATACAGTAGATAGAAAAAAAAATCACTAAGAGGAAAAAAGTGTTGTGTGAAACTCAGCAGTTGTGTCTACGCTGCTCCTTTCAGAGGGACAAATTCAAACATAGGGATCAAGTTTCTGACTGCTGTGTTAGAGTCCACATGTGTAAGGGGAGCTCATAAGACCCAACGTTGATGAGTTGGTTTAAATCTGAGAGTTCAGTCCATATGATCAAAGAACCAAGGAGAATTCTTTGCTGACACATTAAATTACAACTATGCACAATTTTAAAATATCAGATAATCACAACTTCTGGACTTCTAGTATCAACAATCTGAGGAACACAGTGCATTTAAGTGCAATTAAGCAATCCTAAATTGGATCTCAGGACCCCAAAAAATTACATATTATCACAATTTTGTGAGGTAGCCTAGAGCTCAAATCTTGATCTGAAACATAGATCTGTTTTTAACAACAATCCTCAGGTCTGATCCTCAGCTCACCCCTGACAGAGAATTCTGTGATTTCTATGCTAATAAAACCATTAAAAGTAGTTATTCTCCACCTCAGTAACATTATGATATTTAAAGATCTGGGATCCCTCAGTATTTTATTTAATATTAATATCAAAACCTAAAACTATGGTTGATATGTCAGAGATTATCCAGGTTGGATCACATAAATTGTAATGTTTTTAAACTTTAAACTTTGTGATTTCTTGTGAAGTAAAAGACTTTTTTTTTTTTTTTTTGAAGTCAACCCATCCCACCCCTCTTTTGTTGAACCAGGGCAGATTCTGGGACTTTTCCTTTTCCACTGCATGAACCAGGTTAAAGACAGATTACCAGAGTAGAAATTCAACTCAAAAAAGGGTACTGAGTGGGATGTAGTACTGTTCAACCTGGAACCTTCAGGATAGTTGAGCACTTGCCACTTCTGATTGGTTGAATATATTCAGCTTTCTTAACAACAGCTCATTAGAAATGTGCATATGAAAAAACTGAGGCAGAAGTCAGCTGAGAACCAATTCACATCAAATTTGCCTATGTGCCCTGAAGCTCAGACCTAGTGGAAACTAAACAAATAAGGGTTGAAAGAAATGCAGAAGGTCTGGAATAAATAAGGTTCTGGGTCATATAATGGAAATGCACTCTAGGTCTGTTTTGTACATTTACATTTGACGGCAAAGGCAATTGTGCATGTTAATGATTATATAATGATGTTGTGGGTAAGATTTTATCACGACCCAGAGTGGGGAAAAATGTAAGAAGACAAAGTAGGAGGCCATAAGGTTATGAAATGCAGATGGATCTCTATTCACTAAAATAACTAAAAGAAAAATAAATGTCCTGATTGTGACTAAATTTAAATGTGCAGAGGACTGAAGACTAAAAACAAAGGATAAACATTACTGAAAAAATTAAACGGGAAGGGTTAGGGTTAGCAACTATTTTTCCACAACTTGTTCTCTCAAATAACAAACCACACTCTGCTCTGTTTGGTTCATTGAGGGTTTCTTGAGGAATTTCTGCCAAGAATCAAGCTAAGACTACAGCTGAAAATATCCCATAATTAACTGGTTTCTTTAGTTAAATTGGCTGTAGATACAGATAAGTGATACAATTAGACCAAACTGGATATTTGACGTGAATTATGTCTATTTGAATTTTATTTTCCATTTTTAAGTACTCTGAGATCCTACAGGTTTTGGTGTTATTTTGTAGATGTAGAAACAACAGATCATACTGCAAATCAAATTAGTAGAAAGCTGACAGTGCAAGTTTCAACATGCATCTTCTGATTCCATTATCCATCAGAGCTTTCAATCACCCACGTAATAGGATACTAATTAACCTTTTCAACAATGAAGATGTATGGCCAATTACAACATTGGATTGATAGAGACTGCTGATCACCAAATGTAAAATGAGGAAAAGTGATAACTACAGCTGACTTATCGATGGGTTTCCTGCTCTTCTGGGTTTTAACATAAATGTTTTTTCACAGTCACTCCTCATGATGAATGTTTTCAATATCTCAAATAACAAAATGCTGAGAAATACAAAGAAATCTACACAAAAACTACCTCCCCATTCCACCAATCTACAGTTGGACATTACTTTGATAGAGGTCATGTGGATAAAGATTAGCTGCACAAATTTTATGTTCTTTTGGCTCCTGCAGCACTTTAACTACAAGGCAGTTATGTGACAGATAGTTAAAAAAAAGAGTATTGGGGAAAATTATCTTTTACTGATATTAATGGACATACTGTTGAATAAATCAGAATTTTACCAACCACACTGCATTTATTTATATTCTTGGCAAACTTACAGCACATTTTATTCAGTTATGTACCGAATGATATTGCCAAATGAACAGCTCCACTGGCAACAGAGGAATTTTAAAACCTTTATACAAATAAATGCTTTAGGTAGGCAAAAGTATGGGTAAAACAAGATAATGTTTATCGTTTAAAAGTATAAAAATATGCCCCACTGATTACACTAACCACCTAAAAATGGTTTGGGGATAAGATTGGGAAACTGTGTTTGAAGCCTTAAGTCATCTACTGCTTTTTCATCTCGATCCCTGGTATCAATCATTTAATGTCAGGTTATTGCTTCATCATAAGCAAATTATATCAAATAAACATAACACAAAAATAAAAGAAAATGTGTTTTTAGTGAACTATTTCTCTCTGAAAATTTGTAAAGTATGTGCCAACTGTCCACATGCAAGAAAGAGCAACACAACTCTGCTAACCTGTGGCTGAAGTATACAGCAAGATGGTGACCAGCCGGAGGAGGTGTCAGGCTGTTGTGATTGTACTCAGTTGTTCCACAGGTTTCCACAGACCCCTGTTTATTAAATAATCTATTAATTTCTCAACATGGCCCTTTTTCAGAGTTCGATAATTCAATAACCCAATAAGAGTCAATAGAATAAGCCTGTTTGGTTATGGCAAGGAAAATTCTGGAAGATTTTCATTGCTGCAACTGACATTCCTCAGATCTACTGCTCAACCCACAAAGGCATTTTCCGTATAAATGTACAACCATGTAGGACAAAATAACAAAGCTTTCCAATTTTCTGACTCTTTTCCACATTTTTGACACAGTGCAAGCATCAACATAGGGTTTAAATTGGAACCGGAAACTAACTCAAAAGGACATTCTTATGCACATTACTGTCAGAGTTATTGTCACTACTGAAATAGAGTAAAAGTGGGGCAGGAAGTCAGTAAATTACATGCAGAACCAAAAAGGAAAACAACAACTTCATTTGGAAGGAAGGCAAAGCAAAACACATGCTAATGTTACTCAGCGGGTGAGGGCAGTGCGTCTTTGCCAGTGCCTTGTTTCATAATCAGCTCATGAAGTTGCACGGCATTATTTGTGAAAAGCGCTGACAACAGAGGCTACTTGGCTGACCGTCGACACCATCTGCCATGAACAATGCCGCCAGATTGAAGACACTTCCTGGGTCTTCTCCACATGTCCATACTCTCTTATGGTGACTAGGTCCACACCCAACTACTTGTCACTTTGATATGAAAATAAAAGAGATTAGCCTCCTGCTGCATTTCATGAGAATAAAGAGATCTTGTGTATACAGTATTTTCATCCATATTTATGAATTTGATGTCAGATTTTGAATGATTTTCAACTGAAACACTTACTTAAACTTTCATTAGTGTCTTCATAACAGGTTTGATATGCTACATCATAAATCACATGATATAAGTACATGCAATTAGTTTTATGTTTTAGAAAAAAGACTGTTGGTGATATAAATCTTTCATAAATTATTGTATATACTTATTCTCATTTAAAAGCAATATAAAGCAATATGGCACCCGAAAGAAAAACCTACTGGCTTTGTTAACAAGTAATGTAAACATTATGAAGTTTGAAAACTTCTTTACGAAACTAATATTGAATTTTTTATATTTTAGACACTGTAACTTGTTTCGCTCTACTTCAGTTGGTGTGAAATAAAAATTTAACAGCAGACCTTGATCAAGGATAAACTAAATGGTTATTATTTGGAAAATGCTGAGGTTAGGTGTTAAAATCCACTAGATACATTTTGTTTTGGAAAACTTTGCCATCATTTTCCACAATGCCATAGAAATATGTCTTGCTATTGTCCTCATACCAAGGTTTTCTCAAGTTTGTGACAAATCGAGAAGCTAAAAGTTGAGATCATGAGAAGGTTTTTAAAAGTAGCTAAGGTATTTCTAAAGTCTCATCCCTCTTCTACCCTTCCATTATTGATTAGCTTCATTAATGACATATAAATGTTTCGCAAAAACTTAGGTAGTCATATGTCTACATCAGTGCAATACTCTGGCCCTAAAGGACCTTCTGTCTTGCAGGTTTTAGTTTTTTCCTGCTTAAGAACACCTGATTGAAATGACTGAATTACCTCCTCAGCATGTCATCAAATTCGGCAAAAACCTGTTAATGATCCATTCATTTAAATCAACTGTTCTGAAACTGAGAAACACCTAAAACATGCAGGATAGTGGCTTCCCTGAGGACTGGAATTGGGCAACACAGATCTACATGTACAAAGCACAGTATGGGGAAATAAAGGACTGAATATAACAACAGCTGCAGCGTTCTAAGCAATGACAGGAAGTCTCCAACAAACTCAAAGCATTCAAGATTTTCAACTAAAATAACTACTAAGAGAATTGGTGCGCTATTTGCCTTCCAATGTTAATGCAAAATCTTCAATTTTTTCATCCAATTTTCCAGTAGAATACAGTGAGAATGCTTGGTATACTTCAAGTTTACAAAAAAAAAAATCCCCGGTTGCACAAGTTCATCAACAGAAATGTTCATGGGAACTCTAAGCCTGCATGCACAGCATTAAAGACAAATCCTTGTTTTTAAATGACTCAAGACATTCATACTTCAACAAAAAGCAGATTTGACTTCCTCTCCAAACACAACTGGGTAATTATGGAAATGAACATGTCTGATCCGAATTTAACTCATTCAGAAATGATCAGATTTGCATTTATGTGTATCCACACAAATGTTGAATATTTTGCAAGTAATCATTTGGCAACATAATGGGTTTAATATTAATCAAGGAATACAGTACATTTAGAATAAAGCATATTTTAGAGATTTACTTGAAGAGCCTAAAATGGGGTTGTCAAGAATGTTGCAGTCATTAGGTTTATGCAACAACAATGACAACAACAAAATACAAATCAACCCAGCAAGCAACTACCTTCTAACAGTTGAACCACTCTTTGCAGGTTGTTCAAGTACTTATCAAAAAGCACATGACTCATACAGTGAGATGAAACATTCCCAACTGTGTTAACTGACAAAAACCCTGGCCATGCTGGTAAGGTTCCCCTCTACAGGAGTCAAAAAGCAACAGGCAACACAAACACTATGTATTTGGAATGGACAACTTCATTGCTGACTGTTGTTAAAACAACCCAATCAGAACTTGTTCAAATGTTATCACCTTTAGCATTTTCCAAAATCTTTGCACACTGCATTGAGAGAGCTGCAAAAACATCTTTCATAGTTCAAACAAAGTTTCAGTTAATAAAGTATTTTTTATTTGATTTTATAGATTGAACTTCCTCTAAGTTAGGTTTTAAGTGGCTTGTCTAGGCCGTTAATCTTTAAAAAGAGGTTTCTGAAGGTAACAGATTCTCGTTTTCACGATACTAATTTGTTTTAACTGTTGATGTGTATCTTCTGAATAGTGTTAGGGAAGCTACTAAACATGTTACACTGTCCAAGTCTGATGGATTCCATTTCTTCTGCTGATCATTATAGCCTTTTCTTCGCCCATTCTGCATCAGAAAGTTGTACCTTTTCAAGAAAAAACTTGTAAAAGTCCACTTAAAAGATTCACAGTTGTTTTGCTGCAACATTGTCTTGATCATGCAACACAACTCGACAGCCATTGATCTGTATTTCATTTTATACTGAGACTAAAACCCAGTCCTCTTGATGTGGGACTTTCAGTCCCAGACTAATCTTTATGTTTTAAAGTTTCTGCTCTACCTCCTCTACACTTCAAAACCTTTCAGATCATTCATCACTTTGCCATCCACAACATTTATGTTTCTGAAATGGTTGCATTTCCCAGTTATGCAACTTCTTCAGATGGTCCCCCCAGTCTTTCACAGTTGAAGAGGATGTACAGTATGGTTAAACACTATTATCAGCGGCTTAACAGGTAACGTTAGCACAAGTTTTGTTCCACAGTCTTTCAAAGAGTGAGTTTGCTCAAAATTGTTTTTTGAGGTTCCAGTTCACACTCTAGTATGGCTTGGTCATCTTGGAATCAACAAGGCACCTTTTATCATGGATTTCTACAAGCTTTAGTAGTTTCACACAATAATGTGCATCATTATGTTACTTGCCCCAAATAGTCTGGGTTAAAAATAGCGTAAAATACTTTTGCGACGCAATGACCATTTCAATAATTACAAATTTTTTTCAGCTAACAAAAAAGCTGTTGATTCAGTGACACATGGTGTTGATTTTGGTTGCAGCTAAAACGCAATAATGAAAGTAAAGTACATCTTCACATTGTCTGAGATAACAGAAGGAACAATGACAGCCTCTAAAGACCCACAGCTGTGTTCTCACCATGTCCTCCTTTGCAAAAGGGTTTTTATCAACTACAACTAATGAGATAAAAATCTCACAAAATGTATCATCACCACTCCCAACTTTGTTTCTAATTCATGGGTGAGGCTTGTGTTTATCATTAACAGAACACATAGAAAAACAATTAAAATGTCTCTACTGTGATGCAGTAATAACATCACCAAAATTCATCTTTGTGCAAACACACAGCAGCATGACTTAACTCTGGCCAAAGTAAACTATGCCTCAGACCATAAACACTGGGTCTGCTCCCTCACCATCACCAGCTCTTGAGCCAACTAGATGGGATAACAAGCAGCAGGGGAGGAGTAC
The DNA here is from genome assembly GCA_006937955.1 of Pachypanchax playfairii. NCBI lineage: Eukaryota > Metazoa > Chordata > Actinopteri > Cyprinodontiformes > Aplocheilidae > Pachypanchax > Pachypanchax playfairii. The sequence goes on along the minus strand of SSNP01000137.1, from coordinate 1,206,090 downwards.
ATCTCTTAAAATGGAGGGGAAACATTTGCCAGAGGGAGGAGCCATCCTTTTTGCACAGGCAAATTTTGTCAGAATGATCAAGCTTTGTTGTCATTAAACCTTGAAAAGATAAATGTTCAACTGAAGAAAAAATAGTAGTATTTTCTGCCATTCACGTCCATTAAAATAAAGGAAATATCCGTTTTAGTAGCTGTCCCAACCATCTGGTTATAGTGGGGTTATATAATGACTAAAGCAGGAGTTTTGTGTCATTTCATGCATTTATTTGGTGTACATGCTTTTGCATTGTTGAACTTGACCTTTAATGATTGTTAACATGAACTACCACTGTTGGTTGATTGGTAGATTTGACCAAGACATCATTGAAAACTTTTTTCAACCCAAAACTACAAACTGGGAACTGTTGACAAGAATAAGCTTTTAGGGAAACTCACAAGAGGGAGAGCCTCATGATGGCTGTTAGTGTCTAAAAAATCAAAAGTAGGAATACAAACAACACATAGACAAGCCAGGTGAGATGTTCTGTTGGATAAATGTGAACACAACAAGGACATTGAAATGTGGTAAGCGCTACATGGCAACAATGACAGCCCTGCTCAGTTTTACACAAGAGTCACAGCATGTGTTCTGTCACAGTTACTGGTATACTTGAATAATACATAAGGTCCATTTTTAATGCTGAAAAACATTGAATACGCCCAATAACAAGTTGGATGTCTCATTTCTTTCTTCTTGTAATTACTACAATGCTGGTAATATACTGTATAACTTTAATTTTATTCCTTTTGATAAAACATTGAGAATTTGCTCACATCCTTATGCATCATAAAGCTGTTCATCTATGTGACAGAAAATATGTAGTATTTATAATATCTGTTCAACTTTTAAAAAGGCCATTTTGAACTGCAAAGTCATATCATGTGTGAATTAAATTGTGCAATAAAATGATTTAAGAAGCTTTAAGCCCTTAAAAGACATTTAAGGTTTTCAGCATAGTGGTTAAGACATTGACTCTGTTGCAACTTCAAGTGAGCAGAAGAGATCCAGGAAAACTTTACCAAACAACAAAAGCACTTATTTTTACCTCCTTATGTTCTCTGTCACTCTTTCCTGTCAATCTCAGAAGTGGTTCATCATTTTCTGTGCCCAAGAACTAAATCTAGAGTCAAATAGAGCAGCCAGAAAACCTTTATCCTCTTCCCCCCTTAGCTTTTGAGGTGCTGTAAGTTAAAGTTGACCGGCTGGTTATCAGAGTTTCCACACATACCCAGAAAGGTTGTATAGTATCAGTTCAAGTCTATTAAATTCCTTTCAGAGTCCAGCAGGAGTTTGTGTGCCCGTTTCAAAACCTGCCAGTCATTTTAGTTTGTCAGGCTTTCTGTCAGCCAATAGGTCTGATTTTTCTGTCTCAATTTCTTTTAGCTTTTTTGTCACTCCATCCGTAAATGCCAGTCTGCTAGCCCATCGATAAGCTTGAAATCAAGAGAAAAAATAAGAAATTTGATTTGAAACCTGATTTTCTGCAGGGTTGCTGGTTCTGATGTTGAGCTTCATTTAGTTTCTCTTGTATTTGTTTAATTTTTGGAAATGTCTGATGGCCTGTTTGTTCAGCATTGAGCGTTTTTAAAATGACAAAAACTAGCAACCACAAAGCCAGCTGAGATTGAAATCTGTTACAATGTGACTTTATTTTCAACATCGGTGGGACATTAAACTGTTGAGTGAGTAGAAAATTCATACATATTGAAAATTTAATGCAAAAAAAAAACACAAATTCTTTAAATTGCTGGTGAATTTTTGTTTGGTTTAACACATTTAATTCTTCTTGTTGTAAATGTATTGGCTGAACTCATAACACATCAGAGGTGTCACATTGCAGCACATGAGAGGAGATCGTTTGCAGCCTCCATAATGCCAAGAGCAGGCCTACTGAGGGGTTATTTAATGATGCGGGGAGGCAATCTTCTTCCTCATCTTGTAAAGTTGGAAAATGTCATGTGAACATGTTGTATTTTCACTTGGGTTGTCATTGATTACTGGTTTTATACAACTTGAAGCAGACCAATGAAAAACCTACTGCAAGACATAAAGCAAAGAAAAGCTATAATGCCCATGATTCTGTTAGTTGTCTGGATATGTTGTTAATCACATGGCATTATAATAACTGGAGATTAAAGGGATATTCATCAGTCCATGATAACAGAAAGCACTTAACTTTCCTGAGATTATGGATGGTTCAGTGCAACTTGAATGTGTCATTAATTTGGGTTCACGAGGGTAGACGGTGTAATTTGTCAGGAGTCAACTTTGACTCTAGCACATTCAAACAAATCAGAGTTTGTGGCCCTTTAGAGTATCAAGCCCATGACCTGTGAAAGACAAAGGACGGTTCTACAGCTTGAATACAACCAACAGATAAGATGTTTTGAGACCTTGTAGTTCTTTAGGCCAGGGGTCCCCAACACCCAGGCCACAGACTGGTCCTGGGATCATTGGGCACCAAGATGCGCATAAATAACTCTTATTCTTTTCTTTTTATATATGTATTATGAGTCTGAATGATGTTTTATTCTGAAAAATAACCAGATTCTCTCCATTACACACATCTGACTCACTCTTGATGCATGTCAAGATTCTTGTCTTGGTCATGTGATACATTGGAGCTATATATAAACCCACAAAGTAGCAAAATGAGCAAGTAATAAATGTCACTGGAATATTTTTTTTTTTGAAAAGGAAAAAGGCCAAATGAGGTGACAGAAGAAAAGTCTATAGATTCCAAGAAAAATAAATCTGCATTTAACAGCCAATACCAGGGGTCCCACTGGAAATATGGATTTCTTATGATTTATCCACAACAGCACTGAAAACCCTGTTGCCATTTCTGACAACCTATCTCTGTGAGAAGTTGGGTTTTCTGCAACCAAACAAAGTTACAGAGTAAACTTGACACAAACAATGCCCTTCTAGGACTAAGATAACCAGTTTAATAATATGGAGCTTAATTATGGCCATGAACTTTATTTGAATTTTTTTTTTAAATAAATAAATAAACAAATAAATAAATAAATAAAATAAAAATTCAAAAATAAAATTGAAACTGCAATCAAAGTTGTAAACTTGAACTATAAAATAAGTAAAACAGAGTGGTCAAAATAAATATTTTAAAATTCAGATCTTTTTAAGTTCCAAACCTTTATTGTTTGTTTCACATTTTTCCCTTTCGGATCTTTTGAAAAAACCTTTTCTAAATTTCTTCTTTCAGTTTCAAACTTTTGGCACTGATCAATAGTGAGGAACAGCCCTTCAGATAACACAAGCATTGAAACATGGTTGTCCCGCTACAGAGGTAGAAAAATATTTTATGTTGTGTTCAGGAAATGTGTGGACATCAAACGTTTATTAGATTCACATAGTATACACTGTATTTAGGAAACTAATTTGTAAAATATCATAAACTGCTGACTGACTTTGGTTTTCTACAATAAAATATTTCAAATTGAGCAGTACTCAAAATCAATTATCAGACATAGACAAGTGTTACGTCTACAAAAGCAATCCTTGTTGTGGTATACTTCTACATGACTTCTTTTCCAGGTAACAGTGTTTGTCACCGCCTATGAGGTGCATTTCCACTTTCTCTTTAAATTCTCCATAGTATCATCCTAAACTGTGTTGGGTCTATACTGCCCCCTTTTGCAAAGTGCATTTCCCCCCACTTTCTCTTTTTTCTTCAGATATATGTTTAATAGCTTGCCATAATATAACAGGGTATCATATATAATTTTTTTGCAGTTAATAGTTTTGTTTTATAGTATTTTGATAATAAAATTAATTAAGTTTGCTCTGGAAACTTTTAAAACATCCATGTTCCAATCATCATACTTGTGTTTGACTTTATGGCCTCACTCAACCCCCAACTCCCCCCCGAAAAAAATGACAAAAAATCAGATACTGTTCTGGAATTACATGAGCATATAAAATCATTAATCAACATTAAATACCATCGTCCCTGCACTCCAGTGACTATTTTGTCAGGGTCATTCATGATCATGTAATTGCACAACGGCTTGTGGATCAACTTTTAAGAATGATTTACAGTTCAGGGTTCATGTGGACACATTAATCATTCTCATGTGAATAGGTTCCAGTGTTGCTCATCTCTTTCAGGGCCCAGGGAGGATCAGATCATGCTTACATTTATTGCAGAGCTATTGTAATATTTATGAACCTATTGTCTGTGTGAATAATACTAGCACTGACTGAGAACTATACATGCATAAAAGTAGGTCAATTTCTCAGAACAAAAATAAGTCTCAAATGACATTTGGAATGCATTTAATAAGCTCTTGTGGTATTTGATTCGAAAAGTCCATTTTGAAATGGATGTTCTAATTCACAAGCTTGTTTTAGCTTCAGGGTGTAGGAATAGATGCCTTAAGATTTCCAAAATAAGTTTCCAAATCCACAAATTATGTAATTCAGCACAACTCAAAATTAAGATTTCATACTTGTCTTTTTTAAAAAGGAATGAAAGATGATCATTTCTGATTTAAATCCTAATTCCCCAGAATTGATAACTGCGTTAGTTAATGAGCACAACTGAGAGCCGGAACGATTTAATAAAATATGTCAATGTTGTGTAAATACCAGTTTTCAAAGTAATATATCTGGAGTTGTGTGGGAGTTTGTGTGAACTAAGATCCAGTACTTTTATTTCATCCTAATGAGACCCGGTGGGTTTTCCTATTTGGTCAATTTATATCCCTTGTTTGAGTTGTGTATTTACATTACCAATCCAGAGGGAGTTTTCAGTTAGTAAAAGTAAAAGTGATTACAATGTCCTGTGTCCTTGTGATTGTGATTATCATAGGCACAAGTGTGTGTGTTTTTAAAGCAACATCACTTTATTAAAAAGTTTAACTCAATAAAAGGACAGAACATGTGTTTAAGAAAGTGGTATCTGTCTTAAGGATGACAATTTTAAGGAGGAATCTTAAATTAAAATAGTTTTTTACTTCCCCAAAAAAGTGGTATAGTCAAATAAGAGATGTGCAATTCTGTTTTGATGTATTTCCCTGCTGACATCTGTTTCCCCACATGGTTTTTATGTGTTTTTACCCTAAACTCTGGAATTTCAACTAACCGAGATTAAACAAAAATGCTACATGAAAAAAAAAAAGGCCTTTCTTCATCCCTTTTTTGACAAAGGTGGCAGAGGAAACACATGCCAAACGACTATAATAGAAAAAATAAAAACCAAAGATTCAATAGTGAGAAAAGTTATTAATTGACTACAAAAGACTGAGACAAAGCAGAGTATAACCTTGTTTTGGTGCCTTTCCTGTGGAAAAACTCCACATATTTAATGTTTTTAACATGCATGGACATGAACAACAAATGGTAAATGGTAAATGTCCTGTATTTGTATAGCGCTTTTCTAGTCATTCAGACCACTCAAAGCGCTTTCACACTACAAGGTTTTGCATTCACCCATTCACACAACCCGATATGTAAACCGAGGGGAGAGGGTAGGGGCTAACACTCACACAACCCGATACGCAGATCGGGGGGCAACATGGGGTTCAGGGTCTTGCCCAAGGACACTTCGACATGTGGCGGTGGAAGCCGGGATCGATCCACCAACCTTCAAATTGGAGGACGACCGCTCTAACCACTGAGCCACAGCCGCCCCAACAAATGATCATAAGAACCATTATGAAAATTTTCAAAAATCAAAGGGTATAATATTCAGAGCACATGTTTTAAATGCTAAATTAACTCACTAATTTTTACATGTGAACTTCATGTGTTTTCTTTAAAGGTTTCTAAGTCCCAATTTAAAATTTTCTAGCTTTTGCTCATAGTTCTCAGCTTTTGGTGAAATGGTGTTTCCCCAACAGCTAGACAAGGTAAAAAGTTAGAGGGATGAGTTTTAGGACTTGTGGGCAGACAGTATTAAACAGTAATAACTGGCACTAATTGCATTCAGGACGTGGCATGCAAGCTGTCTTATAGCAATAATGTGGATTCCAATTTTAGCCATTAAGATCAAGACATATTCAGAAAAAATACCAGAACATCTGGAAAGATACTAAGAAATTAGCGATAACTCAAGACTTTTGTACAGCGGTGTCCCACAGAGGCTAATAAAGGGTTTCCCAGTTAAGGACACTGTTGCATTTTTTATTTGACAGCTCATAGCTTGCTACTGAGCACGGAGTTGTGTCTATATTACTAAGGCATACAAAATAATTATTGATACCATGGTAAAGTCAAGCTACTGCAAAGCCCCCACACACACAACTCCAAACAGTCTTCTGAGGTTATTGTGCAGCTGCTGGACAGCTGGCACATATCTTAAACCAGATGGATAAGACTGGGTCCTGATCAGTTGGGGGTTAAAATCAGCAGAGCCTTGTTTGCCAGTACAACTAGCATGCAGCAAACCCTGTGATGTTTAATCAATCAAAGTCTGTTTCAATTGATAAAATGGGGGGTTGTTTTAGTACCTAATGAAATTTTATTCCGTAATGTTACATAATGCCCGCAGATCCTGATGTCCTTGAGACTAACAAAATAGCGCACACCTTGAATTATTCCATGAAAAAAGACAAAAAATAGCAAGGTATCTCTCTATCTTCCTTATTTTCTTATTTCAGCTTCCTCAAACAAACAAACAAAAATCTCCATCGAGTTCATGGCTAAAGTGTAAAGTAAAGTCACATTTCAGTGAACATTAAAGTCCCACTGGCTAATGTCATTGCCAATGGAGGGAGATCATCCATCTTGATAGTCTCCACATTCACTGCAAGTAAGAAAGAGGTTTCCTTTCATTTTTTCCCTCTGATCCCTGTATCATCTCTTTACTCCTTTCACACCAAACAACACTTTAGTAACCAAACAACTCTTGTCACTGGATTCCTCAGATCTGGCTGTTATTCACTGCAGTGCACATTGTACAATATTTACTATTTATTACAGTCAAATCAAGTTAATTCTAACCTCATTCAAATCATTTTAATGTACAAGTGATTAATAATTGAAAAAGAAGGAATCCTTAAATTCTACCTAATGCATGAAAATGTTAACCTAATAAAATGGAACCAAAATCTCAGGGAGGCATTCAACTAGTATGAGGAGTCTCAAAACCCTGTTGGAGTTCAGTGATTCAGAGGGTTGTCTCTCAGAAGCTTTGAGCAGCAGAATGGAAGATCAATGTAATTTATGCACCAAACAGCAGTTCACATTACTCCACCTCCTTGGACTCTCTCCATGGAATCCTAGAAGTGGTGGTGTCTAGAGATTCAATTGTTCTTCTAGGGTACTTTAAAACCCATTTGACAATTGGAGTGTTTGGAATGATTGGCCTCTATGATCTGAATCTTAGTAGTGTTTTGTTGTTGGATTTCTGTACTTGGAATGGACTATCCATAAAAAATAAACTTTTGTTTTAACATAGGGTGGTCCATGTGTATTCAGTCAATGATATTGAAGCTGTATTAATACTCTATTCACATAATCACAGAAACCACGACAAACCTAGTGCACCGGATCCACTAGGAAGGGTTAAAGGGTAAATGGCTGTACTTATAGTATGGTGCATTTCAAGTCAGATGACACAAAACGCTTTATACTACAGACAAAGTTATTCACCCATTCACACACACACACACACATGTTTGGTGGGGATAAACTACACAGATATTGTAGCTACAGCACACTAACAGAGGAGAAAGTTCCAGACACTGGCCCCACCAGACCCTCTGACCACCACCAACCAGGTGGAGTGGGTGAAGTGTTTTGCCCAAGGACAAAACGGAAAGTTATATTATTCCAGAAAGAGCAGGGATTTGAACTGGTGACCCTCCAGTTACCAGATAGCACTGCTCTATCTCTTGAGCTACTGCCACCCCAATGTGTTGTTGAGTAGATGGGTGAGAATCTGGTTTTCTTCCTTCATGGCTTGACCTCAACAAGCAGACATGAAAATGACAGATGGATGTTTGGCAAGCAGATATTTCTCTTTGCTGATTAATGTTTCATTTTAACTCCTTTTAAGTCAAAGCATCTAATGTTTTGCAGATATGCATGCACCATGACAGTTTCCTGGCATGCATCACAATAAGATATTGAGTGGTCCAAGTAGGAATCATCAGGCTGTCGATGCTCATGATAGGCCTAAATTACTGCGAAGAAATATAACTTGAAAGGTGGACTGTAAAGAGTCAAGACTCAAGCATGTTTGCCTGGGAAGAAGCAACAACAGAAAAGGTAGATTTGGAAAGTACAGTTTCTGAGAAAAACAAAATAAATGAAAAAAAAGACAAAAAATTAAGAGCAAGTCAAAGAGCTTCAAACGTAAGCCTACAAAACCTCAACACAGACCTAAATATTTGGAAATCAAAAACAGAAGTCCGGACACATTAGTGATTTCAAGGTTTATGTGATAAATTCAAAGATCTGAGGCAAGTAGCAAAGCTCGAAGTGCATCACTAAAGGCTTACCAGCAGTCTGAGGAAGGGTCGTCTAGTTCCTACGCCCCAGGAGCTAGAGTCTTTGAGGTGTGACCATTTTAGTGAAGGATTAGACAGCCAATCACTTAGTTTAAAGCAGGCGCCTACTGGATTTTTACAAACCACACACACACACACACACACACACACACACACACACACAAATAGAACAGATGCTACATCTGCAGCTCATTGGTAATGTTGAGCTTGACAGCTTTGCACATTAGTCGAAAAATAATGGCATAAATGTGACATGAAATATCAGCATGGGATGACTGGAATTGTTGTGTCAGGCCTAAAAGATACGGCAATCCAAAAAATACAAGGCAATTAAACTGCATAGAGCCAAATGACAACCATGTCAACAGACAAAAAGCAAGTTTTGTTATCACTTTTCTTGTCGCCAAACTACCCACCAAAAAGTTATTTTTGTTTTAAAAGGAATCACAATTTGATTCATGAATTGTTGGAATCTCTAGCTTGTGAAAAAAACTATTGAATTTTAAAAGCCTAAGAGTAAATAAGCACACAAATACCATAAGTTTGCTGTTATTTTCTTACTGACAGTTTTCTCTATAGAAAGAGATACTGTAGGGATCTTCCAAACCTTTATTAACAAATATTCTCTGACATAAACATGGCATTATACTGGTTATTGGCTGATTCAGAGGAAAGTCATGTTTAAGCTCAGCACAATACATCCTTATTACATTCCTCCCAAAATCCTTTGGCTGAAGAAGACAATCTGAGTGTAGTGGGCACCTTACTGAAACTCTGAAAATAAAGGTAGACAGAATGGAGCACTTTTTATTTCCTATTAAAGTCAAGGCTAAAGCTAAGTGCAGGTGACTGGGTGTATTGAGTGATTTTAGAAACATTATCAAGTTTCAAGGATGTCTCAGAGAGAATGACAACTTGTTGAATATTTTTCTTTCCTTTCTAAAATTAAAGTTTTAAGTGTAAACAGAGGAAATCTAGCTAGATTTAAATGTACACATTGATCTTTTATAGTCCAAAATCATCAAGAGTTTGGTCTTTGTCAAACATTTGGCCAGCTGAAATGTTTTACTAATGCAAAGTTTATTAAACTAATTGAAACTTCTTTAAAAAAAACATACCACAAAACTCCACTTATCACCTGAGATAAGCCTGAGATTTATTTTGCAGAAAGGTAACGTTTACCCTGATAACTCTTCATTACTGGGTGGACTAAGTCAAAGGAGTGGGCGGGGCTATACATTTAAGCGTCCACAAGGGGGCGCAAGCCACGCCCCCCAGATTTTTTAACTTAATGATTCAGGACCTGACCATGATCCATCCTAAGAAGTTTCGTACCAATACGATTGGAATTGCGTAATTAGCAGCAAAAATTTAGATTTTTTTGCAACGTCTAATTCTGGCAGAAAATGTAGACCGCGCCTCCTGACGAAAAGTAAATTTTATTTCATAAATTGTTAGACCAACTTGTTTTCTGCCATCTGAGACAATTCTGAAGTTGATCAGGTTAAGAATGGCTGAGTTACACCCCTTTAACCAAAATGTGACACCTTTGGTTCCCAGTGGGCAGGGCTAAAGTTATCTCAAAATATGACACCATAGCTTTGACCAGTAAAAAACTGCCATCAACCATAATGATTCTGGAAAGTTTTTTGATAACTTTTGATCCCCCATGCCTTGAGACTGTACTGACCAAGTTTGGTGTGGATACATAAAAAACTGTAGGAGGAGTTTGCTCAAATAGGAGGCTTAAAAACGCCTAAATCACATGTTTTTTCCAAGATGGCTGACTTCCTGTTGCGTTTAGACCACACCTTCAGGAGGGTTTTTTGTTCGCAATTACACACCCTATCAACTCCCCAAATTTCAAAGCTGTACTTCAAAGCAGTGGAAAGAGCACTTCCAAAAGGTGGCGCTATTCATATTTCGAGGCTCCGCCCAATATTGAGATCCAAATAATGTTATATTTTTTAATCTTTTTTGGGGGCGCCTGCAAAAAATCCAGACTTTTCATATATGTTCAGGCCCTCAAAAATCCATTTAAAGCGGAGGAAGAATTAAAACAACACAATTACAATAGGCCTTCGCAGTTTGAAATTAGGTACAGTGGGGCAAAGAAGTATTTAGTCAGCCACCAATTGTGTAAGTTCTCCCACTTAAAAAGATCAGAGAGGCCTGTAATTTTCATCATAGGTATACCTCAACTATGAGAGACAAAATGAGGAAAAAAAATCCAGAAAATCACATTGTCTGATTTTTAAAGAATTTATTTGCAAATTATGGTGGAAAATAAGTATTTGGTCACCTACAAACAAGTAAGATTTCTGGCTTTCACAGACCTGTAACTTCTTTAAGAGGCTCCTCGGTCCTCCACTCGTTACCTGTATTAATGGCACCTGTGTGAACTCGTTATCAGTATAAAAGACACCTGTCCACAACCTCAAACAGTCACGCTCCAAACTCCACTATGGCCAAGACCAAAGAGCTGTCAAAGGACACCAGAAACAAAATTGTAGACCTTCACCAGGCTGGGAAGACTGAATCTGCAATAGGTAAGCAGCTTGGTGTGAAGAAATCAACTGTGGGAGCAATTATTAGAAAATGGAAGACATACAAGACCACTGATAATCTCCCTCGATCTGGGGCTCCACGCAAGATCTCACCCCGTGGGGTCAAAATGATCACAAGAACGGTGAGCAAAAATCCCAGAACCACACGGAGGGACCTAGTGAATGACCTGCAGAGAGCTGGGACCAAAGTAACAAAGGCTACCATCAGTAACACACTACGCCGCCAGGGACTCAAATCCTGCAGTGCCAGACGTGTCCCCCTGCTGAAGCCAGGACACGTCCAGGCCCGTCTGCGGTTTGCTAGAGAGCATTTGGATGATCCAGAAGAGGATTGGGAGAACATCATATGGTCAGATGAAACCAAAATAGAACTTTTTGGTAGAAACTCAACTTGTCGTGTTTGGAGGGGAAAGAATGCTGAGTTGGATCCAAAGAACACCATACCTACTGTAAAGCATGGGGGTGGAAACATCATGCTTTGGGGCTGTTTTTCTGCAAGGGGACCAGGACGACTGATCCGTGTAAAGGAAAGAATGAATGGGGCCATGTATCGTAAGATTTTGAGTGAAAACCTCCTTCCATCAGCAAGGGCATTGAAAATGAGACGTGGCTGGGTCTTTCAGCATGACAATGATCCCAAACACACCGCCCGGGCAACGAAGGAGTGGCTTCGTAAGAAGCATTTCAAGGTCCTGGAGTGGCCTAGCCAGTCTCCAGATCTCAACCCCATAGAAAATCTCTGGAGGGAGTTGAAAGTCCGTGTTGCCCAGCGTCAGCCCCAAAACATCACTGCTCTAGAGGAGATCTGCATGGAGGAATGGGCCAAAATACCAGCAACAGTGTGTAAAAACCTTGTGAAGACTTACAGAAAACGTTTGACCTCTGTCATTGCCAACAAAGGCTATATCACAAAGTATTGAGATTAACTTTTGTTATTGACCAAATACTTATTTTCCACCATAATTTGCAAATAAATTCTTTAAAAATCAGACAATGTGATTTTCTGGATTTTTTTTCCTCATTTTGTCTCTCATAGTTGAGGTATACCTATGATGAAAATTACAGGCCTCTCTGATCTTTTTAAGTGGGAGAACTTACACAATTGGTGGCTGACTAAATACTTCTTTGCCCCACTGTATATCACCTTTAACTGCTCCTGTGAACAAGACTCCCGTTGCCATGTTAACGCATTATAACAAGTGGCAAAAATGTAAAAATTATCCAAAAAAACCCCCCTCTCAATCAGCACAGCACCCAAATCAGAATTAAAATGTATCTCAGAAATAATATTTCAGAAGAGAAAAAAACCCACCAAGAAAGGCCAAAAGAACAAAAAATGCTAGCAATGTCACAGAGCTACTCCAACAAGTTGCCCCCAGTTGTAGCGGTATTCCCGAAGTAACTTAGGAAAATAGTGATTGTAAAGACAATCATGACACATATATGCTCTTAGTACTTGGCATACATGCTCAGATTTCAGTGAAAATTTTAAGTTCATCATATCAACCAAATTTAATCAAATCTGCTTTAAATCTGTGTACTAGTACATTTCATGACTGATCTTTGAACATCTCCCAGTTGAAACTTTTGTTATTAATGAATATATTGCACAAATGTTTTAAATATTACAGAACACTTCATAGATCTATGCAGAAAATTGCAAAGCCCCACAGAAAATGGCAGTTGAATCCCCCTCCTCAGCTTTTCAAGCCTGAGTCTTACTTTCCTTTTCCAAACTGTACTGGGGATCTTTGTCAGGATCGTGTTGATCTCCACTGTGCTCTCTGTTCATGCTGCTTTAAAGGCCAACTATGGAAATAATTGAAACCGTGTCACCAGCGCCACAAAGGTTAATCTTTCCAGACAAAATACTGGGCAATGCAGTAGAGGAGATAGACTCTGGAGTATGCTTCCCTGCTATTTGTCATACCAAACCTTTCCTTAAGACAAGGCAACTGTACACCTTGATCTGCTTAAATTACCTGTCAAAATAAAAACAGCACTGGGGGAAAAGCCCAGAAATGAAGCTTGCACTATTCTTACCATGCTTCATAACATTATTACGATAGAAAGGTTGAAACCCTGTTGACTACTACAGTGAAGACTGCTCACAGAGATGACTTTGAGATCCATAACAAGCCCTTAGGGGCAGGAAATGTACTGAACCTGACCTGAGCCCCCTTGACACTTTCCTCAAATAGACATGGTCGATATAAAAAGAGCACATGCCAGCAGAGAACATTTGTTTCTGCAACAAGAAGAAAAGACAGGCTCTTTAACAAAGCAGGTTGCTTCGACTAATATTCAAATTTTCCTTTTCATATAAAAGTAAAAGCTGTTCTCTTCTTTAAAGACATTATAGTTCGTAAGAATAAATGTCACTGACAGCAACCTCCCACCGCTCCCAACCCCAGATCACCCCCCATCCTTTGTTTCCTCAAAGAGACCTCTGACTTGCACTTCTTCCACATAAATACACCCATGCTGAATATTTTCTCTGACGTCTATGTTTTTTTTAAACTTACATGCTGTCAAGAGGATTGAGCTCCAGCAGAGACTCTTTCTTATCTTCAAATTTCTACCCACGTGGAATGTTTTGACGTTTTGTTCAGTCACTGGCAAACAGCATCACATGTGAAGATATGAACCATGTCATCCAATATGAATTTAAAATAGCCCCCCAAACTAAACGCCACATTATCTAATTGAGTTTTTATATTGTATGCTTTGTTTGGGAAAATCATACACTTCATGAATAATTGTAATGTTAAACAAGATATTTTTAGTCCTCTGCATGTTGCTTAACCTCAAATGAATGACTGTGTTAAGATAAATATATGACTAAGCAACTATTCATATTTAGAAAAATCCCTTTCATGCACAAAGTTTATTAACATCAGTCAATTTGTTTATCTTTTGATAAATGTCATTTGGACATTTTTTTTATACCTGACAAAACAGTTTCCATGTGTTCACACAGTGAAACAACAGTTGACTTTGACTAACAAATGTAACTTGTCATTATATTATTACATATTTTTTAATATGCACTTGCAATGAGAAAAATCTCTCAAGGCCTATTTTCCAATAAGTACATTTTTTATTGACAGCTTTTTGCCCCTTTAATGTTTGTATTGTTGCACATTTAACATGTACAAGAAAACAGTGTTTTAACAGTTGTCCATAATAAGGACCATTACACATGAAAATGTTAAAGAGGCCATTTCATACAAATTTCAGGACTTTGTGGTTATTTCTTAAGTACTAACCAGTAATATGAAACATTTTATACCTAAAAAACATTAGGAAACATTGATTAATAGACCTTTCAATCTATTGGCGTCAAAATTCGGCTGGTTCTGTCAGGCCTCGAGCAGCAGCTCATTCATATTCATTATTAGAATTTGCTGGACTCAGATTGGCTAACAAACTAACCTATGAGAGCAAGGTATACGGTTTCCTGCCCCACTGCGCATGGCAACATCAGACGTTCTCTCTTCCTATTTGCTGCGTCTTATGCTACAGCTTTTAGCAAGCAGCATGCTAGGCGTGGTTTCAACCGCGGGAGCTGCCGAAAACTAATGAACAAAGGAATTGTGACGAAACAGATACAGGCCGTTCGGACTTGGGTTTTATCGCTATCTGCATAGTTTGAGAGATAAAGATTGAAAGAGAAGTTGTTGAACTGGTTTCACACCCACTATGAAGGTAAGAACACCTGTTGAGCTAAATTATAAAACCTTAGAACATTTTTAATGGAAGGATCTCTTTAAAGTCCTGCTTTCAGTTACAATGGGTAAGTAGCAAATAATAGTTGTCTTCGGCTCTCTAAAAAATATAACGGATTGGATCTTTTAAATATCTGATTAAAGCCTTCTTGAGGAATTCTTATATTTTTTTCCTCTCAGTCAAATGTGACCTTAAACAGCAACTGCAATGTCTGAAATGCTGTTAAACAAGCAGGTTTGCTTTTGTTACTTTAAACTCAATTTTGAATAGGATCAGGTAAAGTGAGGACGTGGAAAAGGTTTGAGGCCTTGGACGACTAGCTAGAAGTAGGATTTTAAGATGACTACAAAGGTTACCGTAAGGGAAGTCTTAGGGACTTCATCTTATCACTATCTGAGAACTGACAGTAGGTTTGGAGTCCATAATTAATACAAAAGGTCTGGCTAGCTTATGCTGTGCACTTTAACGTTTTTTCCGTGTGACTGACTCAGGCTTGTAGTGTGTATCCATGTGTTGAGCTTTGTGCCCAAAAATCTTGACACTGTACTGCTTGAAGAAAAAATATACAAATCTTGTGGTTTAATGCAAACTGTTTGTATAAAAAGCAAGCTTTGTGGAAATAACTTTCTAAACAATCAACATTTATCAAACCGTTCTACGTATAATAACATATAAAACAGATCTTTAGCTTTTTTGTTATTAGTTTCATCAGTACCATGTCTGAACCTGCTGCAATGTCAAATTGTGGTGAGATTGGCAACAATTATGAATGTTTTAAAGTTGTGAAAAATCTCATTTTAAAATGGTGGACCACAAATTGTTTTGGATATTGGCCAAGACACATTGATGCTGTATTCTTCTGGTTTACTCAAAGATCAAACAGACAACATAATATTTATTTAATTTCCTTGATTATTCCAGCCTAATGGGAGTAATAAATCACACTGCATATCCAGCTTTTCAGCTAAAATTTTGATGGAATCGAGCACCTTGTTTTTTTGTTTACAATCTAAAATAACACAGCATCCACATGCAAGTCTCTGGATAACTTTCATGATAGATATGTCTTTAAATGGCATGCACTTGTACTTGTATAGCGCTGTAATTAGGTCCCACGACCCCCAAAGCGCTTCACACTACAGTTTTTTGTCATTCACCCATTCACACGGGAGAGGGTAGGGGCGAACACTCACACAACCCGATACGCAGATCGGGGGGCAACATAGGGTTCAATGTCTTGCCCAAGGACACTTCGACATGTGACAGTGGAAGCCGGGATTGACCCACCAACCTTCAAGTTGGAGGACAAGTGCTGTTTACTGAATCATCCCTTAATAACTTTCTTCAGCTTTTCTTTTAACAAATGTTTACAGGTGTTTTTTTATGCTGGGTAGCCTGTGAAGTAGCCATCAATTACAAGAGAATTACTGCTGATGTATTTGATTTAACAAACACATGAATGTGCAGTACGTGTAAACTGCAGCTTTTATTGAGGTGCTCACACCATCTGAGAATCATGTATTCAGGGTGTATTTTATCAGGAGCACCTGGCTGCTACTCTTTGTTTCTATGGTAACAGAATAAAAAGAAACCAGTAATTAGGCGTGGTGTACTTTTTTAATGAAAGTGGACTTTTGCATTCTTTAAACTCTAAAGCTATAGTTGTGTTGAAAATTGAGATTTTGTGTTAACTGTAAAACTACTGGTTTCAACATATAAATACAATGCAGCAAAAAGAGCAGCATTCATCAGCACCATGTATTCAGTAAGTCAGTAAATACATAAAGGTTGTATTTTAAAATTTAGTGAAGGCAGTTTAAAGCAGATATTTTTTGCATTAACCATAAACAAAAACCTGCTTGTTGTTTTGTTGCTTGCTGACCGAGGGGTTATCTACTCTTAAGCACAGTACATGTTATCAAAAAAGTAAGAAATGCTGCAGGAATTCATCAGCATTTTATATTTTATAGAGCTACAACTGTGTCAAATCAGATGGTTTTGTTATTGAAAAGGAATTAGCATGTTAAAAAAATTGCCCTCTTTCATACTGCAGTCATTTGCAAATGATCTGCATTAGCATCTTATATTATAAAAATTAATGTTGAGTGTGTGAGCACCGTTCAATTCAAGTGAACCATCTGAAGTCAATCTACTTATCTCTGGAGTATCATTTATTAAATATCATGTCAAACTGACTGTGCATGCTGGAGAACTTTGACACCATCATATTCATGTGGGTAGACTTGACAAGATTAGTAATGAATATTTTTAAATGTTAAATTATTTTCTTCCATCAACATATGCCCATGTTCAGAATATAAGGAGAAAGAAAAAAGGTTAGGTTCATATTTTTATTTATGTAAGCAGACTGTATTGTGGCTTTATCTTTTTTTTGTATTTGTCATAACGAATGAAAACATTGTGCTGCATTGTTTTTGACTATTAAAACAAATTTGCAGTGGTTTGTAAGTGCTTAGAAATGCAGTTCCCACAGAGTCTTTTGTTCTCACTGATCATAATTTAGTTGAGAATATTACTAAAAAAAAACCAAATAAAGCAGTGGTTGACTGATGGTGTCCAGATGTGAGAATAATAAATTATGCAGAATTATAATGAGTAAAACAAATACATTAGGTGGCAATGTATCTAAGAAGCAATGAAAGAACAAACTGTCAATAACAGTATTTCTATTGTCTCTCTACCTCACCAGAATTGCCACAATTGTTCGAAAGGACTTGAAGTAGTTTTGATATAAGTCATCACTTTTGGATAAAACACAAAACAAATGTCCTTAATTGAAAGTTTAAACCATCCTATAGTCTGAAATTGTGTCACACATGTAAGAGAGAAGCACACATTTCTCTTTAGCTCCTCCTAGAGAATGTCCAGGCATTCTCAGGCAGGAGGAGTTGTACAATAGCTGCAACAGATTCTTGAAGTGGCAGAGTCCCACCCCCCAAAAAAACTTATCAGGAAGATAACTATCAGGCATCCTAATTAAAATAAGTTTAAAGGGGTTATGACATCAAAATGCACTTTTTTGAGTTTTTTGGGGTATATCATGATGTGTTGTGCACTGATGAGGCCGTGTGAACGTCCAAAGCGAGTATCAAAGTTCCCGTTTGTGGGCGGTCCGCTTTGTTTCATATTTAAAAAACGGTTGAATCGGAAAGCACCATTTTTTACTACGTGGCATTTTATCCTACGTATTTCATAGCGTCCAATAAAAGTGCACAGTGAAGTAAACAGTCCACCCCCCCACCCCCAGTCCATACACCGGTAGCTGCGTTGTGCTAGCTTGTGCTGCTGCTCTTGAGAAGAGATGACTACGCAAACGGGGACCTGTTGTGTCCAAGGATGCTCAACCCATGCTGGAAGTTTCCACTCACTCCCGAAAAAACAAGAGAAGAGTGGCTGAAGTTCATTTATGGAGAAGTGCCGCGCAGTTATAACCTCAATTAGAAAATATGTTCAGCTCACTTCACGGAGGACTGCTTCCATAACTTGGGTGAATTCAAGTTGGGATTGTCAAAGAAACTGATTTTAATTAAAAATTCTTTACCAACCCTGAAAGAGGCGACCACATCGTCAATACCCGTAAGTTTATTTATTTAATAAAATGCTGCCTTGCCTGATAAACGTTTGTTCGTGGTCTGAAGAGTTCATGATGCTAGCATGTGATAGCCACTCTAGCAACAATGTCCGTGAGCAACAGGTTTATCATACCATATTGTGAATCTATTTTCATTGATAACATCTGACAGCACTGTTTATTCGCTCATGTGATTAGTTGAGTTCTATGTGTTCACCCCTCCGTCTTCCTCAGAAGACGTTTCAGGCTCGAACATATACGGTTGTAAACGTCCACTCGCCGTGTTACTGGACTGTTGACGGAGCCGAGAAGAAAGGCTTGCTGAGGGCAATGGTTGTAGCCAATCAGAGCGAAGTCAGCCAGGGAGACCCACATATCATTAATGAAAGGAACCGTGTTGCTGAGAAGAGGATTCTGACCTGCCCGTACACCCCCGTCCTGTTAGTTTTTTAATCAAATTCTTTTGAGAGTTGACATATGCGGGCATATTTACTACATGAAATAGCTTTACGCCAGTTTAAACAGTGATGTCATCACACCTTTAAGAGGGATGGTCAAGTTCAGTAAATACTGGTATGTTTTTGTTCAAATCTATTTATGATCACTTGGATTAGCTGCAGCAAGAAACAGAAAGATGAGAACAATGTTAGCAATGTTTTATGGAGGTAAAAGGAAGGTAACACCTTAATTTTGTGTGAGTTTGTGCCTTTGATGATAAAATATTTTTAAAGGGGGGAACAAAATACTGCTTGAGTTAAAAGTTAACATTAGGCATGCAGATGAGAGGACTTGTTTTATTCAGTGTGGGTAAGCAGTACAACAGACAGCACAGGTTGAAGAGGTCTCAAATTGTTTGCCACAACCTCATAAAAGACAGGAAATTGTGTTGGTTTTTCAGCTGATACACAGATCAGAGGTGAAGGACAAAGTTTCGACAGAGCTGCTGTAATGCCTGCAACAAACATACATATTTACACCCAGCCAGAAGCAAAAAAAAAAAAAAAAATGTTGTCGCACTATTAATCTTTCCAACGTTGCTTGCCTTGTGGATTACCATACATAAAAAACACAGGCTTAACAAAATGTCTTTACAATTCATGGGGCTCTCTGTGAGCAATATGGTTCATCACCTAATATCAGAATTTTTAGATGTTCTGTTCATCTGTTTTTATTTACCTTGAACCACTGAAGAAATTTAAGACTCTCCATTTGACTGGACACACTCATTAATTCACTGGCAGCTATATCACATGCTTGTCTGCATATTAGGACTAAAGAGTTGAAAGCATTTATTTCTGTTAGGTTTCTTTGGCTGTTGTCTTCCATTTCATGCTGATGCCTCTTGTCAGTTAAAGCCATCTTTTCGGATAGAAAATGCCCCATTAAACATAAAGCATATTAAACTTCAGTGACAAAGAAATGATAAGGAGAGCAGCAATATGGCACCATTAGGTTCAACAGAAAACATTCTTTGGACTCTCAAATAGTGTCATTAGGACTTGAATGTGCCATTTGAAACACTTCAAAGTCTGGCACTGGCTTTTAGGGTCACTGGCAAGTGTGATAGAGTAAAAACGTGTTTGTAACAGAAAGAAAGTGGTTCAATTCAAGCATTATGAACAAAACACGGTGCATTTTTCAACAGTAAAGGAGAAAAAAAGACTTTAAATTAGTGCTGTCAGTTAAACACGTTATTAATGACATTAACTGAAACCCATTTTAACGGCGTGCATTTTTTTATCGCGAGATTAACGCTCGTTCTATTTGGGCCAGCCCTTTGTAGTTTTTCTCCACGATTTTGCAAAAAACTCGTTACGTTAGAAAACTACAACATCACACCGGATCTAGTAAGACCGGTCTTGTGCGAAAATGTGTTCCCCTGAAATATTCTGTTTCCCCTGTCTCGGGAGCGCGCACCGCAGCCAGAGGGGCGGAGCCAACAAGCTTCACAGCCCTTCAGATCAGTTTCTTGCTAGACTGAAACTAGACTGATAAAAGGACAAGTTTCCCTGTCGAAGTTCTTGCTTTATTAAGCTTCCGTTAAATCAATGAACGAAAACGAAAATTGTTTTGAGTGTTTTTTTTACTCGCCGTGAGAATCAAGTCTCTCGGTATTCACGTCACTAAACCTGGCGGTTAGACTTGATTAGTCTGAGCTACAACAATGATTAATTTTACTCTGGGATTAAAAATAAATTTTTGAATTTCAATTGAAATGATTATCATCCACCAAACACTATTTTCTATAACTTCTTGTTTGTTTAGGCTGCCATGTTTTTATATTACTTTATATATGTAGATGGATGAACGGACAGACAGTCAAAGTTACAGGGGGAACGAGATATTTCAGCACCCTGAAATATTCCGTTCCCCCCTTTTTACTTTTTAATACTTTGACTGACAAGCCTGTCCTTTTCTGTCCACAGTCCTCTCATCATGGACACTTACTTCTGTGAATATGAAGACGTTTGGTCTTTTTATGTCAAAGTTACAGGGGGGAACAGGATTTCTCAGCACCCTGAAATATTCCATTCCGTGAGAGAGCTGTGGCCTTATTGTTACGTTCAAAACAAACTTGAAAGAATATGTTAAACCATCATTTAATTGCACTACAGGCCATTTTGCCTGATTTACCTTAACATGTGCACTTTATTTTATTTCATATCCCCCTGTTTTGATCCCTGTTGAAGAGATGGCTTATGTGACACTTTTTTCTTCAGCCTTCTGTTGAACAGTGTTATATTGTGTGTGAGATCATTTTCTCCAACTGTGAATGACTGTTGAATTTAGGTATATGCCAGTGTTTTTTTTCAAAAAAACATTTGCACAAATCAAGCCGATCCACTCTTCCATAAGAGCATTAAAATGAGAAAAAAAAATAACTGGGACAAAAAAGAAATCAAGGGACACTTGAACTAGATAATGTGCGATTAATCAAGCTTAATTGCGAATTAATTTGGACATAAATTCGATTAATCGCGATTAAATATTTTAATTGTTTGACAGCACTACTTTAAATACTTCTTGTTCTAATTTCGATAAGGTGAAATTGTCTTCTGCTATTCTGTTTCTTTCAAACTTTTTAAAATGCTTTACATTCCATGCCTTGCCTCGTCTCTGTGAAAAGGAGGAAAAAAAGAAACAGCGTGACATCATGATTAAATTCTGTCACAAAATGTCTGAGGGGGAATACAGTTGACTTTAATCTCATGATTAAAAACAAGAAAGTGCGAGTGGACAATAAACAAGTTCCCCAAAGTTAAACAGTGGATTTTAGATTTAGTGATGACCATATTGTTCACAATTTGGCTTAATCAAATGTCAGCAGCAAAGCTCAGGGATTTGTTCAACGGGGCCTTAGTTCTCCAATCTCCAACAGTGAAAAAGAATAATCTGCTCTGTTCTTGTTTAGTATAAAAAGAAAAATACCACACACTGTAATACGGTTTTACGAAAAACTTGACCAAATTGATGCATTCTGCGTGTAGTAAAATTACTCTGTACCAAGAAAAAGACTGCATGCTAGTCATTTAATGTAGAAGAACTCTCCAGATCCTGATTACAATGCTGAATAATGAGGAGAGGAAAAACAACTTGCAACTTTTTAAAATATTGTGTGAGGAAATTTAGAGACAATTATTTCATGAATTATGTTAGCTGTTTGTCGCCAACCAGTGAAATAGTAGCTCAAGCTCTAAATGTCTCTCCCTTAAAAAAAAAAAGACATTTCTTGATTATAAATCACAAGCATGACCTTTGTTATATATTAACATAAAGATTTGGGACTTCTTTTACTTTGAGAAAACAATTACAAGAGTTTATGTACATAGTTACAACAAAAAAAAACTTGCCCAAAAACCTGGACCAATCACTTGGTTATACATCCGAAAATAGCAATATGACCCATAATTTGAAAGGCTTTTTGTACCTCCCAAAAATAAATTAATATATACCCTTTATTTCTCACCATTTTCTAAGCTTCGTAAATGTTTCGTGGGGAAATTTGGGATTTTCACATGAACAAAAACTAGAAAGCACTCTGAGCAGCTCATTTCTCCTATAAACTAATTTTACACCTGAATCTAACTGTCCTAAATTAAGTTTATCAATGCATTTCAATTTTTTATTCACAAAATCATATGATTGGCATACAGAATCTGTTTGACATTATTTATTCAAGGAAAACATTATTTCCACAGTGGCAGTTTTCTTCTGGAACTAGCCCCATACCCTCTTAGGGAAACATCAAGTTCAAAAGACTCAACAGTTTGGTGCATGATGCTTATATAACTTTATTACATTATGGTATTATTTTTAATAGTCCTAAAAATGCAAGCTATCTGAATTCCCATATCCAGAATATCACTAATATCCAGATCCAATATTGTGGTGTAGTTGAAATGATGTCAGTGGTGTCTGTAAACATTAGATATACTATATTGGGGTGTTAATTGTGGAGGTGGAAGAAAAGTATTGAAATTACTCCAAAATAATCTCACAATAATAAAGAATCCCTTAAAAACAATCTTGGATTCTGACTCCTACCCAGAAGTGGTCCTTGTGCTATTTCTATCCTGAAATTGTCAGCCATGCTTTTTCTTGAGATTTCAAGTTATCTTGTTAACAAACAAACAAAAAACCACCAGCACCAACAAAAACTGAACCTGTTTGACAGAGGTAATAACTGTCAGCCTCCCTGTGGATCTGCACACGATCTGTTAGTACAGTCCAAATAATTTCCACATGCATATTTGTACTGAAAACAAACAGTCTACTTCCTTTAGCTGACAGTTGGTTGGAAGCTTTCCACATATTGTACATTACATTAACTGATTCCCACATTGTTTGCTGGCAGGCTTAGGAAATGTCAGCAGCAGTGTTTCAGGATTTGGTGAACGTGCCCCCGTGTCTGAGGACCTCTAACCACAGAATAGCTTCACAGCATAATCCACTGAAGTCTTGTTTACCATACAAAGCAAGTATTTCCCTCTAAGGGCTTTTAGAGTATACTAAGGATAGAATGAAAGTGATGCCCATGAATGCAGCTATTCGCTTGTCACTACAAAAAGCCTCTCCAGAGAGACTCACATTTGCAAAGTATGTAATTAGAATAATTGGTAACAAACAGTAGGGTACATGTATGGGTACAAAATATGCCAGCATTCATTAGTTATGCATTGTTTTATCTGTCAAGAGAGAGGTGGAAATAAGGACTTGCAACTGGCACAAAGAATGTGAGGTCACAGCATTTAACTGCATGGTGGTGACCCGTAACGCACTGGTATTTTCCAGACAATAAAAGGAGAAATTCACAATCATTCTCAATACAGTTGTTTGTAAATTTATAGGCATGTAGGGAGAATTAGGGTTTGAAAATAATGCAGTTTCAGTTTTTATCAATCCAATGTGAAATGTTACTAATTGTCAACCTAAATATTTATTTTTAAAGATCCAGAGTAACATTTACCACCAATTAATTATATTGAACATGTTATTTAGATTTGTTGAAAAAATGTTTTCCTAGAATGTGTGATTTGATATGAAGTAGTTTTGTGTGTGTTTCATGTGTTAACCTTGAGCCTTGACGTCAAGCAATGTCACTGAGAAGTTTGGGAAAAAGATGATCAGTGGAACCAGAAATCTTCAATTTGTCAGTGTTGAAAGGTTCAAGCTTTCCAAATTCAAGATGCCCAAAGAAATTACATTTAAGATGCAATAATCTAGAGTTCTGTTTTTTTAAAGAACTTAATAATGAGTAAAAATAATTAAATACATCATAACACCATTTGTCCTCTGCTGACTGACAACAACCATCCCCTAGGCAGATTTCTTGATGTTTCTTTTTACAGACAAATGATGAAGGAATAATCCACTCTGCCAGTAGAGTGCCTATAGACAAAAGGAAAATGGATGGAAACTTCCATATAAATCTGTATGCATGAGACAACACGTGCAAAAAGGACATGTGGCACTATGGATAATGTAAAAATACAATTAAACCCTCTTTGTTCTTAACTAGCCTTTCATCGAGTCCCGTCCCCCTTAGTTAATGTTGCTACATCCGACAAACACAACCAGCTCGACAGATTATCATGAATGTAAGAGGTATTCCCATGCCTGTCAGTGACCTTTTTTGGAGCAATACCTTTGCGACATCCTCCAAATCAAACCAGCCTTGATATGATTCTCTTTCCAGATCAGCTTTGCCGAGTGGCATCCATGCACTCTCAGTCAGCCTCCCTTGCAGCCGGCGAGCAGTCCCGACTGCCAGCAACTCCAAAGCTCGGCCCCTCGTCGCAGACAGCCAGTGTCAATCCCAAGCCGGCTCACGCCTATCTACGGGTGGACCACGCTACCGAGCTCTATTTTTACTGTTTGATGTTCCTTAATACCTGAACAGACTTTTTTGAATTCTAGAAGCAACATTATAGACTGCTCAAAGCTTTGCTTTCCCAAAATTTTTTAACATGTTGGAGGCCTGAAATGGAAGATTTGGATGTGGGTTATGACTGCACCAGTGTTTTAATGTTTGATGTCTTTATTTTCCTTATTTACACTGAACATGACCTGTGGTTTTGGCTTTCCAACTATACCAGTGTAGCTTTGGATGGTATTACAAGAAATAAAATAATGAAATGTATGAAACAGTAATGACAAATGTAAGTTTTCATTGATCCAATCTGCTTGGTATTTTGTTATTTTTTATGTTACTTTAAAAGGAATAATAAATAAGACTTGTCTAAAAACGTAAAACACACAAGATGAGCGAATACGCTTGATGAGTTGCAAATATGTCACAATTTAAAGTAAAAAAATTAAACTTCTCCATAATGATTTAATTGTCAGTTTAGTACGAAAGTCGTGGTGTGGAGTGGACACTTCATTTTTTGCTCTGTGTAATTGGCTGGTCGGAGGTTTGTATTCTAAGAAGTGCACCCATGAGAGTGAAAGGCCTTGATGGAGTAGAGCCCTTGTGTTCACTTAGGGTAGACTCCATTACTTCTCCATATATAGATGGCAGTGGGGGAGAGGATCCCAGCAAATTTGATCAGCGAGATTACAAACCCCTGCGTACTAGATCATTTAAAGCTCATCTCTATTGCCTGGAAGGACCACAATACATTACTCCTTCTGTGCAGTGCATCTATCAGTCCCGCTTCGCCTAGCTGCTGCAGGTCTTCGAGGATCAGATGAGGAAAGAGCATGCTGACAGAACAGGGGTCCTGACTTGTCAGGGTCAAGAGTATGTGAACACTTCCAATGATTCTTTGAAAGAGTGTAGATTTATCTTGTATAAATGGTAGCAGGCAGAAGAGGTGGCCTCAACAGAGCCTATTGGTAATGACAGACTGTTATCCAAGTATCCTAGTGCCATTCAGGGATCCGCTACTCCTTCACTAGCTATAATTGATCACCAAATAAAATAAAATTAAGGTAGATCGGATCGTTGGATCAGCAAAATTGATGTTGGGCTTTTCTTAAAACTTTGGGGAACTTAAATATAACACAGAAACTGAAACTCTGGAATCCCAAGATAAAAGCAAAAGATATGATTTGAGGTGCTCAAACTTTGGATGGTGATTACCCTTCATTTTTGGGATCAAGCTTGTGCCTTTTCAATCTTTACAAGACAAGATGCCATAACAGTCAAGATTTTTAAAGAAAAATGCTTTTATTGTGATTCCAGCATTGAAGTTGTCATGTGTATCAGTCTGTGATGTTCTTTCTACAGTAACCCAGAACTTTGACAAACACAAAGATAAAACTCCTATTAAGAAGTAGTGCCATGAAGAAAAGGAAAACAAGGACAACAACTAAAGGAAGCACACTTGAGGCCTTGAAGGAAGATTTTGGTTTGTTGAAATAAGGCTTAGCGGAAATAATAGCTCATAATAATAGCTCATCTGTTGCAAGTAGCTCTTTTAACAACTGCAGTTTAAAGAAAGACAGTTTAAATATACAGTGGGGCAAAAAAGTATTTAGTCAGCCACCAATTGTGTAAGTTCTCCCACTTAAAAAGATCAGAGAGGCCTGTAATTTTCATCATAGGTATACCTCAACTATGAGAGACAAAATGAGGAAAAAAAATCCAGAAAATCACATTGTCTGATTTTTAAAGAATTTATTTGCAAATTATGGTGGAAAATAAGTATTTGGTCACCTACAGACAAGTAAGATTTCTGGCTTTCACAGACCTGTAACTTCTTTAAGAGGCTCCTCAGTCCTCCACTCGTTACCTGTATTAATGGCACCTGTGTGAACTCGTTATCAGTATAAAAGACACCTGTCCACAACCTCAAACAGTCACGCTCCAAACTCCACTATGGCCAAGACCAAAGAGCTGTCAAAGGACACCAGAAACAAAATTGTAGACCTTCACCAGGCTGAGAAGACTGAATCTGCAATAGGTAAGCAGCTTGGTGTGAAGAAATCAACTGTGGGAGCAATTATTAGAAAATGGAAGACATACAAGACCACTGATAATCTCCCTCGATCTGGGGCTCCACGCAAGATCTCACCCCGTGGGGTCAAAATGATCACAAGAACGGTGAGCAAAAATCCCAGAACCACACGGAGGGACCTAGTGAATGACCTGCAGAGAGCTGGGACCAAAGTAACAAAGGCTACCATCAGTAACACACTACGCCGCCAGGGACTCAAATCCTGCAGTGCCAGACGTGTCCCCCTGCTGAAGCCAGGACACGTCCAGGCCCGTCTGCGGTTTGCTAGAGAGCATTTGGATGATCCAGAAGAGGATTGGGAGAACATCATATGGTCAGATGAAACCAAAATAGAACTTTTTGGTAGAAACTCAACTTGTCGTGTTTGGAGGGGAAAGAATGCTGAGTTGGATCCAAAGAACACCATACCTACTGTAAAGCATGGGGGTGGAAACATCATGCTTTGGGGCTGTTTTTCTGCAAGGGGACCAGGACGACTGATCCGTGTAAAGGAAAGAATGAATGGGGCCATGTATCGTAAGATTTTGAGTGAAAACCTCCTTCCATCAGCAAGGGCATTGAAAATGAGACGTGGCTGGGTCTTTCAGCATGACAATGATCCCAAACACACCGCCCGGGCAACGAAGGAGTGGCTTCGTAAGAAGCATTTCAAGGTCCTGGAGTGGCCTAGCCAGTCTCCAGATCTCAACCCCATAGAAAATCTCTGGAGGGAGTTGAAAGTCCGTGTTGCCCAGCGTCAGCCCCAAAACATCACTGCTCTAGAGGAGATCTGCATGGAGGAATGGGCCAAAATACCAGCAACAGTGTGTAAAAACCTTGTGAAGACTTACAGAAAACGTTTGACCTCTGTCATTGCCAACAAAGGCTATATCACAAAGTATTGAGATTAACTTTTGTTATTGACCAAATACTTATTTTCCACCATAATTTGCAAATAAATTCTTTAAAAATCAGACAATGTGATTTTCTGGATTTTTTTTCCTCATTTTGTCTCTCATAGTTGAGGTATACCTATGATGAAAATTACAGGCCTCTCTGATCTTTTTAAGTGGGAGAACTTACACAATTGGTGGCTGACTAAATACTTTTTTGCCCCACTGTATTTGTATTAAAGAGGTAATGGTTAGTCCAAACGTGGCTAACATTTAAACAGATTTAAGCTATCTAAAAGCAACTTCAATCTCAAGCACTTAATAATAGTACATACAAGTATATTTTTTAGAAATCTTTACAATGTGGTAAATTTGTGATGCAGTTTTCAGGGAGAAATATTAAATTCCAGCTGGAAGTACAGGCTACACTGGAAATGCTACAACGCTTGCTTCTGTCACTAACACTAAATATAAATAACCTTAAATAATATTAAAACAAGTGTATAACAAGAAATGAAACAGTTTATAAAACATCCTGTGAGTAAACTGCTTTAACTTTTTTTGAGATATCGGTTTATTTAAGATGGCAGCAATAAGACCAGTTGGAAATAAACATACATTATCCAAACCGTGGCAATTCAAATTACCATCTTCAAATGGAAAGATATTTATTGTGCATAAACTTTAATTAAAAAAAAATGTCTGAGCTATCCCTTTAATATTTGGCATTATGATGAGAATGGCTCATGTAAATTACTTTACTGCACTATTTGTTCTCCATTGAAGCAGATTAGACTATTGTCTAAAAGAAGTCACAGAAGACACACATGCCCACACAGATTTATGCATTTACCAGCAATCCTGATTGCTCTCAAAAATCAGAGGGTCCTCTTAACGCTCAAGCTTCTCATGCCATTCTCTCATCTTGACATTGTTTCACATCTACCACCCATTGCCACACTCCACTCATTTGCATGTTTGTTAAGTTTCAGCCTCTATGCCACAAAAACAAGACCAATGTCCAAAGGGAGGGTGTGTGCATGTGTGTGTGTGTGTGTGTGTGGGGTGGTGGTGGTGTGGGGGTGGGCAGGGTTGACCTCTCTGTGAAAGCTCCTGCACAAACAATTTACCTCAGTGTTAACCTTATCTACCCATTAATTTCATCTCCTGACTTATGTTGTTTCTAATTTAAAAAGGAGGACAACTTTGATGTATATGACAGCATGAGAAAATAGAAAAATTCAGCTGTGTTCTCATCAGCCCATCCTCTGAAGAAACTCTTTTTTTTCCTTTGACTTTTAAAAGCTGCTTGAGGGCCAAGCAAAAATAAAAAATATGACAAAGACCTCTCCCTGTTTATGGAATGGTGTAAATGTTATACTTCCTCCCCACTGAGAAGTTGGATGTTCAGGCTGATTTGCGTGCCACACTCAGGCTCAACTCTCCCTGCACATCTCCAAACATTATCTTTGCAGCTGTCTGAGTTAATACTGTCATTAGACGACTGGATCTTGTAGCCAAATTATAATGTGATCTCCTGCATCATCTATTCTTCTCCTCCCTCAGTACTGATGAATAGCTTAAGGTCAGACGATCAAATTAGTGGCTCCCATTACTCCCAAGACACTAATGGCATCTTTATGAAAGCAAAGATATGCAATCTCTCCAAAAGCCTTTCGGAGACCAAACAGTTTGTGTGAGGATGAATTGTGAGTGCCTTGGTGATTGGAAAGTGGATTTGGGGGGATGGGGGATTAGGGCCGGCCCTTTTTCCTCATCATATACCATGAAATCTTTGGAATTTAAATTGTTGTTCTCATATTTCTTCATTAATCTGCAACTACTTCAATTAGAACTGCAAGGGAAAGAGTCATAAAAGGCAACAGCTATAAAACAAAAGGTGTTGTCAAACCTCTACTCAAATTACACTATTAATACTATTAAAGTGTCACATTTTTACTCCTAGGGGCATGTCTTCCTCTCCTGAAAAACTGCGACTCATTCCCAACACCCCACCACCCCAAAATGACTAGATTACAGAAATTTGTTCCATTAGGAAAAATAGTTTCCATGGAAGGCAGTAATTGCTTCTGCTGGATAAATGTTTGCTACAGAAAAACTAGTACAAGTCAATTTTAACTTTAAAGATGTAATTACACCTTTGTGTGGAAACCTAGTTTCAGTAAGCCGTGCAATGTACCGGTGTGATTCTATTTTAATCAGCAAATTAACTTTTTTTAGTGCAAGATTGGTGTAAGGTATGGTTGTGTGACTGTGATGAGAAACAAAAACAATTTCCAATGAAGTGTTGACTCTCAAGTTGCTGCTATTTGCTGTTCATGTGACCCTTCAGTGCAGTTTTTGGCATCGTAGTACAATTTCTACTTGGAGCAACGTTTGTCCTTTTGCTCTTTCAACAGAGATAGATGTTGGAACAAACTGTGGGCTTAAAGTTTGCAGATATATAACTCTGAAAAACCTCTTTTGACAGCGAAAAAAGAAATTGGTGGATCAGAAATGTAATTTATGTACAGTTTATAGAATATATAATTTAAATGCCTTTGAATGGGAAGTTCCTTGGATTGCATTAAAAAGCACAGCTAAAATCTGTTGAAAGTAGGTCTTTTGTTCAGTTTTTTACAAAAAACAAGCACTGCAATCAGTTCCTAGTCTCAGTTTGTGGTTTTAATTGTTTCCTTGCAGGATGCCGAGTGTTGTTATTGCCCCATAATTGAGCTGTCAAACAGGAAGTCATGTCTGTCTCGCAGCATTTAGAACCAGACATCGTACACTGCCCCAAATTTATTTGAATTTACTGCCGTCTGAGGGGCCGAAAACGAAGTGACTTGATCTCGACCAATCAAACGGCTTTGCTTCAGCGGTGGACCCCCCGGACAGCCGCAGTGAAAGTCCATCACTGGGTCACAGCCTCAATCCGTCACTGTCAGCTGCTGCTGCTGCGAGTATCGAGTGAAAGTCAAAGAAGACAGAATTTATCAAGACTGCAGAGCTGCAGTTCATGCTCCAAGTCAGATATTTGATAAATAAAACCACCCCCCCCCCACCCCCCCTCAAAATCTCTCCTTTCAGCATCCTTGTTAAATCACTCCCAGTCAAATGCTGGAAAATACTGATCGAAGCTGGGGATGTGCTGCTTTGAAACAATCAGAAGCAGAGGTCCCATACTTTTTTGCGGGGAAAATTTCTATAACTATAATTTCCCTTCCAAATCTAGTAGCCTGCACTGCCCAAAAGGCTGAATCTTACGCCAGAATGCAATCTAACAGCTTAGTTTGTCCAAAAGATTCTTCCTGCATCGGCAGCAGCACCAACAGTGGAGGTTCAGGTTACAACCTCAATCCCTCCTCACTTTCAAGAAAGAGATAGATATTCACTTTGTATTCAGCTTTCTGTTGTGTGCAATGAATGCTAACTGAAACTGCATGCTGGAAAATGTGATACAGTATCTGAGTAAATCCAGAGTAAAAGTATGTACATGATGGTCATTGTATTTATTTATTAGAATGGAAATTGTTTTTGACCTTTACAAATTAGTTGTATTATATACACTGTTTGAGCTCTGTAAATTTGGAGCAATTACACTGAATTTGTAGCTATATGTTTAAATTCTATTTAGGCAGTTTTGACTGTCCTTTTACAGCACTGAGGACTATGCTGAAACGGAGGAAAATAAAGTTACCATCACAAGGTAGAAAGGGTATTACTGAGGTTTAGTTGAAGAGTTATATGTATATGAGTTGCATGGAACCTAAAAAAACTGACCTTACGAAAGGTCTGTGTCAGGTTTCGCTGTGTGGTTTTAATGCTGGACCCAGGTGCAGTAAGTGTGGAAAAAACAACGAAAATGTTTTAAGGATAACGGAAGGTTTTAATAAAGAAAGTAAAATGCTGACGTGGCAGCAAAACAAACTTACATAGTGATGAGGGGAAGAGGCGGTGAGTCCAAACAGAGATAATCCAAAAACAGTGCGAGACAAGAAGAGAAGCTAAGACTAAGGTAAATGACTAGGACTAAGACTGTGACTGTGACTGGAACAAGAACTAAGACGACTGACTAGGAAAAAAGCCAAGGCTAAGACAACGACTAAGAACAAACCGACAACGGACTGACAAAAACTGGCTGCTTAAATAGCCAACAAACTCATTACAGAAACAAGAAACACCTGAATGGAAAAACACTAGACTGAAGACACAAGCTGACTGACAAGATACTGAATGACACATGAGAACAGGAAGTACCAACATAACCAAAATAAAAGCACAACAGGAAACCAGTACAAAAGAAAATAAAAGCTGAACCTAAAGACCGGTGATACATAACACCACAAGACTATACCTAACATAAGACACAAAGTGATCACAGAGGGAGAGAAAATAAAGTCACAGATAACTAGAAAACACTACTACTGAAAACCCCAAACTGCAGAAAACAATAAATAAAACTAACAAAACCGCAAGACCTAGCAGTCTGTGCCACCTAGACTGCAAGTTGTTATTCATTCTTTATTCTGAAAAGGCAGTTTTTTCTCTTCCAAAATTCCTTTAAAAGGATAGTTCAATTCTCTTGAAGTATAGGTTTCTGTAAGTGGTTTCAATTCACGCACTGGTACTGGTCTTGCTGTGACTCGCTGTGATCTCCAATCTTTAAAGTATGCCACATCCAACTTAACTGTGTTCCAGCTGTGAGTTGGACAACTGTTGTTTTGCCATTCAGACATTGTTGTAACATCCTTTCTAAAAAAGGACACACAATACTTTGAGTGCAACAAATTTAATGAGATAACTTCATAGAAGAAAAAATAATTGAAACTTTAAAAATGTTTGTTACTGCAGCTATCAGATTTTCAGCCACATTGGATTTTGGAGTCAGGGGTTATAAATCTGACTTTGAAGGGTATTGCCATGAACTTTCTAACTCAGAACTTTGAAATTCTAACAAGTACAAACAGCATGCACCATAAAATCTAACTATCCAAATCAAGGTTATTCAAACTTTGATCTACAACAGGTATTTAATATTTTGCTTCTTTATAATTGCAGAAAAAACACAAAATATTTGTAATAATATTCCTTGTAAATCTTACATTTTAGCCAGTTCTTATACAAACACAACATCCAATGATCGCAAAGGCAATATCTTCTTAGAGACTGTTGGATTCTTGAGTTTTACTGTATTCTGTACTTTTTTAACCTCTTGACATGTCTTTTCATTCTATTTGAAGGGATGTTGTTTTAAAAATTTGATAATATTCACCACATAACACATTCCAGACACATGGTCTGTGTCGAATCCACTGACACGAGTGAAGAAACAAAAACAGGAGAGAACCGTTTATGACTCACCCACACTGAAAGGCAGCACAACAATAAAAAGTTAGATGTTTTTTTAGGTGAATACATTCTTTCTGCCCGTCTCAAAAGTTTTCAGATCTTTAAATATTGCCATTGCCTCAGACTGACTTGACTGCAATGCTGAAACTGTGTGACATGATGGAAAATGCACTTACCCTGGACGCTTGGAGCGAGCCGATTTTTCCAATTAAGAAACCATTTGGTGTTTGAGTTAAAAATCCAAAGTGTATCTCTGTGATTTAATTAGAGGATTGCTAACGTAGGAGGGCAGGTTGGTTTTGAGATGAAAGGCTCATAACTCAATACTGCTGCTGCCCCTCAGCCTCCAGTCCCCGTGACAAAACAAGGGTTCACACGATCGTCTGGTTTGACAAAGATAGGGCTGCTCCAAACATATTGACTAAATCTTGCTACTACTCACCTGAAGTGGGTCATTTGTATTTTCATTTTTCAAAACTTCAAAAAATATTATTGGATTCCGAAGCTTCAATAACCTTTCAATGCTTTTAAATGACTATTGAAACAATTGGATAATGCAAAGGGGAGACATTTATTCTATTTGTTATCAGTAACAGATGGTACCAGCAAAAGTTATTAATTTCCTTTAAATTGCAGTAAGAAAATAATTTAGACACCTGAAACAAGACGAACATTTACTTTCAGTTCAGTTCAAGTCCAACTGACTGATTTTCAACTAAATGTCCTTGAAGCTCCCTCTAGCAAGAAAAGACAGCTAATACTCATCATGAAAACATCAGACAGCCATATTTGACAGATAACTGCAACACTGTTGTTTTTTCAAAATTTTAATGTATGCAGTGTGAAAGAAGGCTTGTAGTGTAGATCCAATTACTTGGTTTGCCTAAAGGAAAGAACAGCAAAGATTATTCAAGCATCTGCTGACCTCACACCATTCCCTCTTTCTGGAGAGACAATTGGTATTAACATGTGTAAATATGAAAATGAAAGAAAAAAATAATCACAATCAAGTAAGGTTATGAATTTGGGTAACAACTTGTTTAACAAGGTAGATCAGAACAGAATATTAATCACAAAGTGCTTATTTTGCCTGAAATTTGCAATTGTAGGGGCGATACCTTGAATTAATTGGCAAAGTGGAATGGCACTGAAACTACTTTTGTACCTTTGCTTTTCAGTCAGCTGAGAGCAGCCGGCAGAAAAATTCAAGTGAGGAAGGTGGGAGAAGGAGAGTGTTACAAAACACTAAGGTCAAAATCCAGAACATCCTTGAATAATTTAATGTTCGGGCCAACCAAAACATACAGAAGGTTGGTAGCGACAGTATGTAAGTGATATGAGCAAAGGTCAACCTAATCACTTGAAGTTGAAAACAGAATTTAGGAGAACTGAATCTGTTAGGTGAAGTTGATGTAGAAAATGAAGTACACCAAAAGTACTTTTAGGATGTTTTAAAATGCAGAAGTATCCAAAAACAGTTATACACTATCCAAATTTTAGAAGTTGAATATGGGTAGGGTAGGGTAGGGTAGGGTAGGGGTGAGGGTTAGGGTTATGCAAGTATGAAAAGCTATTTTTTAATCCCTATTTCAGTCATGACCAGTTTTGGCCGAGGATGGAGAAAAAAACACCTTTTAAACTCTCTTGAGCCAATCAAACTGGACACCAGGAAGCAAGAATTTCTCACTGATACAGAGTTGTTGGCTTCGTTTTGAGCATTTTGAGTTCTCCTCTATTCTGTTTGTGCCCATGTAAGTTTTTGTTTTTGATCAAAAATTTTGAACAAAGTTTTGCACAGATAATCTGAAGTACATACGATGAAAAGCTGTTAAATATTTAACTGGGTTTTTAAGTGTTAATGAGCTCAGCCGATAGCTATAAAACCCTGCCTTATAAAAAACATACATGGAGAAAAAACTTTTATAGCAAAGACAGATGGACAGAGAGAAAACCAAGAAGGCTCTGATACATTTTATCACTGAATTTTGGGCTAAGATCATTATCTGTGTTTTTCCTCTGGCAGTGTCAAGACAAAGTCATGTCAGGCCTTTCCACAAAAGATAAAGAAACATTTTATCTGAGGATGACAGTGACAGTTAAAAAATATTAAATTAATGTGTCAGAGCTTAGTCAGACTACATATCATATTAATATCTTTCCTCTTGAAAATATATTCAATGTTGCAATTTTTTAACCCTATTAAGTAGTGTGGCTATTAAAGAACCACACATTAAGGACTAACAAGAAGACTGGTGATTGTTTTTAACATCAGAATGCCTCCACACTGGGAAAAACAACATCACACTTGCTTGACCTTATTTCAACTCTGTATACATTATGCAATCAAACTGAGGTTTGCGGACAATGCTAATGAAGCTGACTGCATTCTGGAATGAGTCTCCCGCCTGGGCAAACAGACATCTGCTACTCAGCTGATAGGATAAACAGGAGAGCCAAGGAATATATGCAAGTTTCTCAGGTCCCAGGACTGGTTTCTTTATTTCTTTCCCAGTGTGGTCGTCTCTTACTGTGTCACACTTCTGACTCACAAAATGACTTATATCCATCATGGTTATGAGTAGAGATTGATGTATAAGGGAAAATGTATTAAGCTGAAATTGTTCCTCTCTGATCATGTTAGTGTTCATTTAATAGTATGCATGCACATACCAGCCTATTTATATTATTTACTGTTACATCTGTCTTTTTTTTAACCCTTTGGTTGACTGAATTCACCATTTTATTTGGGTGGATAAAATTAAGGAATCCAAAGAAAATAAGCTTTAACGCATTGGTATCAGAAATCTAAAGCTAGTTTAGAAAGTATAGATGTTGAATGGGAAGTTTACAGCTACAGTTAGTTTGCTTTGGTCAAGCTTAATTGACTAGCTTCTTCATTTTAAACATTAACATCTTTATTCAAAATACAAATATACAAATATGTATATTTAGGCAATGACTGGTTGTATGTTTGCTTTAGGGTTCTATGTAGTCTCTTAGCTGCTTCTATGCCTGCACTATTTTACACTGAGACCTCTTGTGGTGCTCCTAGGATCTGTTGGAGCTACTCTCGAAGTTTCAGGGGTTACGCGCTGTGGACAAGGGTAAAGTGAATATATGTAGGAATTTTTTTTCCAAATATTTTCTGATGAAAACACATTTATAAACTTATAAGTGGATGTTTTAGGAACTGCTCAAAAGGATGAAATTACTCATGCTGTGCCAGTAGGTGGTGATAATCTCTAAAAGACTGTACCAGAATATGAACTAAGTTAAGGGGAAAAATAATTAGGACAAATTTAGCTTGACAAAGAAAAAATAAAAGTCTTTTTTTTCCTGATTTGAGTTCAAGCATGTGCTCAAAACAAAAAGCAAATACAATATCAAAGTACAATCTGGGCTTTTCAAAATGTATTTTACCAAAACAATGTTAGCATGTGAATGAAGAATGTTAATGCAACAGAAAAGGTTATTTTGTATATAATTCATTTGTGGGGACAGGTCCTCCCAACGTATGGGATTGAATTTTTTATTCATAAATGATAAAAATACATTTTTCTCACTAAATTCAGAAAAATAATTTTAAATTGTTAGATGTATACATATAAATGTAGTGTATGTAATATATTTATATGCAATGTAAGATAGTTTCTAAAAGAAAATGTTTTCTACTGCCATTTTGAATGAAGATATTATGCGTTTTTCCACCTCTAGTAATAAAGACTTTTTAATACTTGCACACTGGAAACAAGCAAACTGGTGGATTAATGTTGAATTTCTTATTTTTAACTGATAATTAAATATCCTTAACAGTTAAGATAAATTAAAAAGTGATCTGAACTACAGTTTTTAAATCACACACTCTTACTGACTTCAAACTAGTTAGACTTTTTTAGAGCATCAAATAAGGTACGGAACACGATTTAATTACAGTCTACTATATGGCCATCTA
Source organism: Pachypanchax playfairii (assembly GCA_006937955.1). Taxonomy (NCBI): domain Eukaryota; kingdom Metazoa; phylum Chordata; class Actinopteri; order Cyprinodontiformes; family Aplocheilidae; genus Pachypanchax; species Pachypanchax playfairii. The sequence continues at coordinate 1,169,048 of SSNP01000137.1, read as the reverse complement.
ATGTAACTGAATGAGCTGTAAATCATGAGGGTGAATCTTGAAGCTCTGCAATTATTAAGAGTTATTATTTACTATCACTCATACTGACATGTGATGCTGGTTAAGAGGGATGAAGAGTAAGCAGGAACAGATGGTCCCGTCTTTTTGGGGGGATATTTCACTCTTAGCCAAGAGTGAATATCCTTGGTGGGCTTAAAGCTTTACAATATGAAGGCCTTTTAAATAGTGCCAAAGTACATAACCTTGTATATCAGTTGGCTCAATGAGAAGGAGCTAAAGTGGACAGATCAGTGAAACATGGCTGATTTTTTTCTGGAATTCTCTGAGTATGAACATAAAAGTTATCCCATGGCTTTATTTTGAGATCTTGCAAACCTTCACTTGTGTAAAAAAAACATGAACAAAAGGTTGGGCTCAAAGCTAAAGATCAACTATGTTTCTTATTGATTTCAGTCCATTGATGGGTTTCTTAAGAACACCTTAAATCGAGGTTTTCCTTTGGCCATACCACAGTATCTGTAGCAGCTTCTCTTTTTTAAAGTAATCTACAACAATTGTATAAGAAAAAGTTTAAATCCTCGGGAGCCAAACTAAATAAAAAAAAGTTTCTCAACTTGATTAATTCCACATTGTTAAAATGAACTACCATTTTAACACTGAATGGTTCCTTTCTGATGGAATTAAACCTGCTAATTAAAAAAAAAGTGATATGGGTAACATATTTCCTCAGATAAGATTCTTTTTTTGTTACAAACTTTACTTGAAATTTGAATCAAAATTCCAAAGGCAATAAAAAAGATTTGTATTTGTATGGATTTTATGACCAATTTTACTTAGCAACATCTTCTTTTAACTTCAACTGATAGACTTAATTTCAGTCCATTGGGGCACATCAGAATTATAGAGAGCACAATTTTCCCTTCTGGCCATGCAGAAGTAACTTTTTTATTAGCAGGGATGAATACACACTTGGTTCGACTATTTAAAAAGCATATGAAAAATTCTAATTTCCAAACTAGTCAGATAATTCAGCCCAGTCCTTGTGCAATAACTGGTCTAAATTCATTCAGTTTTACAATGTTATGAAATCATACATCAACTATTAGTAGCATTAATTTAACTGTATCACTTTTTGAGATTCTCAGAGATTTATTAAGGTGTTTTTTTTCTGTGCCACTGGTTGATTTCTCAGTTGGATTAATTAGTTATTCGTCATTTGAATTCTCAGATTGTGGAGTCCTACCACTAACTGATACTTAAATCCTGCACCATTGGCTGCCTTCATATTAGTTAACACAAAGAGCTGCTGCAGCAAGATGATTTTAAGTTAAGAAACAAACAAATTACAGTACTCTCAAACATAAAGGCTTAGTAAAAGGGCACATTTTTAACAGAAGACAACAGCACACTGAGGTAAACTATCACTTTTTGTCCTAAGGAAGATATATTTGGCTGATTTAAATCCCTGCTAACTTGCAAGACACAATCCAGAAACTTAGTGGCCCAAGGATTAAAAATATTATTCTGAGTTGTTTAGAATTGCAGGGGAGAAGCGTGTCACCTGCAGAACCCAGTGACATTATTCAGCTCCCTGATCTTTCTTTCCACCCAACTCCACTTTCAAACGATACTTTGGTTAGTGTACATTTGATGGTGAAAACTGTTTTTGCTTTCTCAGCAGCTTCATGTAGCTTAATTAACTTTAAAAAGAAACAATTACGCTCCATAAGACAAAGTGTCCTGATCCAACTTTTTATTGTTTTTTTATAATATTTTTTTTTCCCAGCTGGAAGTTGGGAAATACAATTTTTTTTTTTCAAATAGACCACAGACAGCACAGTAATGGATCCCACATCACTGAAATACCAAATTAACTCAAATTAACTAAAACTGTTGCTTCTTTGAGTTAATTTGGTATTCCACATCACTGAAATACCAAATTAACTCAAATTAACTAAAACTGTTGCTTCTTTGAGTTAATTTGGTATTCCACATCACTGAAATACCAAATTAACTCAAAGAAGCAACAGTTTTTTATGGTAGCATCCAACAAAATTTATAAACATAAACGAATAGAACAATCACTGGATGTTAATGGTGGAACCACCGCACACCATAACTGGGATTAGTTTGTTTACCAGCACTGGCTAGTCTGGAATCTAATCAGTCTAAGTTCAAACCCTCATCTATGGTTATGGAGATGGACATTCTGCATACAAGTGGTTGGATTTAGTTTCTTCTATAGGACGGCCAATCACAGGCCTAGAGATAAGATGAGAAATTTCATAATCCAAAAGATGCTGGTACTCCTCAATGATAAAAGTCAGCTGAGATGGTTTGCACATCTGATCAGTATGGCAATTTTTCAGATATGTTCCACCGAGGAAAAGACTGCAGCAAACGTAAAACTTAGTAGAGGGATTTCTGTCTCTTCTGGACTAAGAACATCTGAAAATCCCACAGGAAGAGTGGGTCTCTAGAAAGAACACCATCTGTGTTTTCCCTTGCTGCCTTTGTCCACCCCCTTGATAGCCTTCTGAAAAAAGGTGGATGAAAGTTCAAATCATAACAGTGAGACCATGTCTAAAAGATGGATCTTCATCTACTATTCATGGCCAATCTGCAGATAAAAGTATTTGAGAATAAAAAAATTCCAGGGAAGTAGTTATTTATCTGTTTGTTCTGTGTCAGCTTTCCTTTTTGGAAATGTCAGAATTGTTACTTCATAATATATAGTAACAAGGCTTAAGTGTTATTGTAAGCAAGAGGTTTTCCTATGACCAATGTTTAAAGCTATAAGTCCCACTGAAGAATGGGGAAAACTTTAAAGTATCACTTGTTAAATTTGCAAAGACATGACAGGGATACATTTCAACAAAAACAAGCTTCAAGAAATTATTTCCACTTGGTAAATTAAGAGTGCAGTATGGTTCCTTTTAAATGGCAGTTCAAGAGCTAAAAGTCTACCCCACTTTCACTTAGTCCCCTCTCTAGAGGCCAATAATTCCATATTCTTTCACGAGCATTTGCACAAATTTCAAAATTCACTTCTTTCTTTGGATGGATTGGAGTAAAACATGTCAAATTTTAATGTGGCTGCACATGCGTGAACTCTTTTACGGCTTAACCAGCAGTGATATCGGACTTGTTGTTTGCACAGCTTGAGTGATATGGCACCAAAGTGACCTACAAAACAACTGTGGTGGGGCCATAAATCAAATTGGCTCTGGAATTAATCACTGTGCAGAGGACATCTTCTTTCACTGCAATCCTCTCACAATCAGTCTCCACAAAACGTTCTTTCCCTCCTCCTCCCATCTATCCTTCTTTTCCTACATCACTCCATCAGCCAACAAAGTGACTGAAGGGCCTGAAGTGGAAAAGAGAGAGATGTCCTTTCCAGCACTCTTAAAATACAGGTTAAAGTTTATAGAGTAGCCTTTATGCCAGGCATCTGAGAAGCTTCTCAGAGAGAAGAACAAAAAGACAATGAGGTCTTTATTTTTTAGATTAACCCACAGACCGCTTTTTATATCATAGCATCAGCCACAGGGCCTCTACAGTAACTGCTGCTATTTCAGGTTGAGGATTAAAGTGACCAGGGTGAGAGAGAGACAGTAAATAGTAACAAAGAGGAAGATAAGAAGGAGAGGAGTGTGCTTGATTTATTAAATCACATAGGCAGTGGGGACCAATCAACATTACATTGGATGCCAACACCAAGTCTGTGTGAGGCTTAGGGTACTTCAATTCAAGGGCAGTTACCGTTTCTCCAAACACACACATTCTCAGAGAGGTCATTGTCTTCACTGTAAAGCTCAATCCATCAATCTCCAGCACAACTACATGTCCTTAAACAGTTACAGAGCTCATAACTATTTTATTTCTGAAACCTTTTACAATGACTTCAAAATGAATGAAAATGAATTTTAACATATAAACTGGTAAAGTGTCAGCTCTAAGTAATACTTGCATCAAAGTTAAGCCAAAAACTGATGCTTTTCATGTATTAATGCTTCTCATTGTTAAACACACCATTATTTATTGTAAAAAAATTTATTTATTGAGTTCAAAGAATTCTGATATAGTTTTTAAAATTCAATCACACTCTAAAGCTACTTGCTTCGTGAAAACATCTTATTGTAGTTTATAGCTAAGAATATTTGCTTACCTAAATTACTCAACAGCAAAATGCATTCAAAAATATGTGGAGACAATTTTTAAAATACAGTTTTGTTACTAATTATCTTGTTGAAAATGAAAAGATAATGTCATTGTTCTTCTCAAACAAATCTCAAAAATCATATCTGGCACCCCCGAAACATGGCTGGAGTCTGTCGCAAAAAAGAAACGCAATCACTAAGAGCAAAAATGTAGAAAAAACCTTGACTTTAAAGATCTTGTCAAACCTGTCTGAAGTGATATAAATCTTCTTCTTTATTTGTAGATTTCAAAACACTTTCAAAGTCTCAAAAGACAGGGCACATTATAATAAACTACAAATTAGGAAAGGGAGATGCCACTGTTTAGCAATGGTTTCAAATCACAAATTTTGTGTGTGTGTGTGTATACACCTTAATAGTTCAGTGACGTTGATCTGAAAGAAAGTTAAATGAATAAAAGGAATGAATGAGCTACATACTGTAGAAAGAGAGTGCATTATTTTGCTCATGAAAAAGAGTTCAGAACGACCTAAAATCAAGGCAACACTAGACCAAAAAAAAAAAAACCAACAATCCTGATAGATGCTTGTTGTTTCATGACTAATGAGCAACAATAAGAACCTGACATTAGACAACAGAAACAAGAGGATTTTTACTCTGAGAGAGGGTATTGCACATTGTTGGGTGATGTAATGAGGAAACTAGAACCTGGTGTGTGGGGACAGCAGAAACTAAAATTAACTGAGAGGAAACAAGTAGAATACTGAGCAAGAAACTGAATTTGTTATGAAATTGTGCAAAGTAGCTCAAGACAACAAATAAACAATAACAATCAAAAACCTAGAAATAACATAAAAATCATATGACTAACAGTTTCTTTATTTAGATGGCAACAAAGTGTTTCCTATGTATCAAAGAAAGGAACCTTTAGGGTTCAGATCTTGGGCTTGTAATCAGCGATTAATCTGAGGTAAATGTCAAGAAAATAATACTAAACATTGAGGTAAACATCAAGAAAATAACACAATAATACAAGTCTAAATCTTTCTTTAAAGTCTTTAACCAATACTGAGACCTATCTCAGAAAGATGATTAGCGCTAACTGTATGACAGAACTCATATTTTTGCTTAAACTTGAGGTCAATATGATGTACAGTAAAAGACTATAACAACCAATCAGTGTTCTCTATGTGCCTTGTGATGTGCTCTCATTTGCCACACACTTCTCCTATACCTGTTCTCTGAGTCAAAATCACCCAAGGATAATATACAATGTGCTCAACCTACCTTCACCCACATTCTAGATTCACCTTTGTATCATATCAGGCAACTTAGAGCCCAGGAGCATCATGATGACTTCACACTTTGGTTGTCAAGAGCGTAGTGAAGTCTTAATCCAGAGGGAAAGTAACCTAAACAACATTACAGCTAAAAGAACAAAAAAAACTAACATTGACTCTGTCTCTTTCCCTCTATCCAAAAAAGATATCAAAAAAATGAATAAAAGGTTTTATGTAATATAATTTCATGACCTTTGTGTTTTTAGGACACTGTGCCTTTGGGACTCTATTTTTCTTTCATGACATTCAGAGCCATTTATTCCCCAGGTGACCAGATGGAATATATTCTAACACTACAGGATAGAAAGGTTTGGAGTGCTAAAACTGTCTATATGCCAATCTAAATTTGCATCCACTGCTGGAGGGCTTAGAAAGATGTCTCAACTTTCACCAAGGAGGGATGCAGTAGATTTAATAACTGATTATTATAGCTGACAGCTGTCTAACTTTTTATTTATTTTTTTTTCCAGAGGTCAGTCCAAGGCTTAAAATAACATCCAAACCAACAACTAACTTACCATCTCTTATAATAAAACTGCATGTGAATTGTACTTCGGCACTAGAAACTGCAACTATAACACAGGACCACTAGGTCAGTAGGATCTTCCGTTTTCCTAAATGATTTCAATAGACTGACTTTTTTTGTATGAATTGTTGTAGAATACACTGAAACTTGAACATCAAAAAGAAAGCCTTCAGGGATGGTGACAGGGAGTTATTAAAGACAACACAAAAACAACTTAAAGCACAAACCAGGAAGTGCAAGGAGGACTACAGGAAGAAGCTAGAGAGTCAGCTCCAGCAGAACAACGTGAGGGATGTGTGGTCTGGAATGAAGAAGATCACCGGCTTCAAGGTAAAGGGGGACCAGACTGATGGAGGTCTGGACAGAGCTAATGAACTGAACATGTTCTTCAACAGGTTCAGTTCCCCCCCTGCCTCCAGCCCCACAGACCACACACCCTCCATGAGCCCACAGCTTTCCTGTCACACCTCCACTCCATCACCCTGCAGCTCAGTCATGGACCAGAACACTGCATCATTTTCCTCCACCTCAGAGCACCCAAAGACCTCCTCTGCCTCCACCTCCACTCTGTCTGTGACCTGCAACCAGGTCAAGAAACAACTAGAGAAACTGAACCAGAACAAGGCTGCAGGTCCAGATGGTGTCAGTCCCAGAGTTCTCAAGACCTGCTCAATGGAACTATGTCCAGTTCTCCAGCACCTCTTCAACACCAGTCTGAGACAGAAAACAGTTCCTGTGCTGTGGAAAACATCCTGCCTTGTTCCAGTACCTAAAAAACCACAACCAGCTGAACCAAACGACTAGAGACCAGTTGCCCTGACATCTCACGTCATGAAAGTCCTGGAGAGACTCTTACTGGCTCACCTCAACAAGCAGGTCAGCACCTTTCAGGACCCATTACAGTTTGCATACCGTAATGGCCTTGGGGTTGAAGATGCCATCATCTACCTGCTTCACAGAGCACATTCTCATCTGGACCAATCAGGCAGCACTTTGAGGGTCATGTTCTTTGACTTCTCAAGTGCTTTTAACACAATTCAGCCTGCTTTGTTATGTGAGAAGCTCCATAAATTCCAGGTGGATTCCTCCACAACCTCCTGGATTTATGACTACCTCACAAACAGACCACAGTTTGTGAGACTAAAAGGTTGTGTGTCTGAGATGGAGGTCAGCTGCACTGGAGCGCCACAAGGAACTGTACTCTCACCATTTCTCTTCATGATGTACACCTCTGACTTCCAGTACAACTCTGAGTCCTGTCATCTGCAGAAATATTCTGATGACTCTGCAGTTGTTGGGTGCATCAGTGAGGGACAAGAAGCTGAGTATAGAGAACTGGTCAGTCAGTTTGTGAAATGGTGTGGTAACAATCATCTCGTTTTAAATACCAGCAAAACTAAGGAGATGATTGTGACTTCAGGAGGAGAAAGAATCAACACAGCAGTATTTCCATCCTAGGAGAGGAGGTAGAGGTGGTGGAGGAATACAAGTACCTTGGAGTTCAGCTGGACAACAGACTAGAGTGGAAATGCAACACAGAATACATCTACAAGAAAGGTCAGAGCAGACTGTACTTCTTACGGAAGCTGAGATCTTTTAATGTCTGCACCAAGATGTTGCAAATCTTCTATAGGTCTGTTGTGTAAAGTGCAATCAGCTTTGCAGCCATCTGCTGGGGCAGCAGCATCAGAACCAGAGACTTGAAGAGAATCAACAATCTGATCAGGAAAGCTGGATCTGTGCTGGGAGTATCTCTGGAGCCGCTGGAGCTGATTGTACAAAAAAGAATGCTGGACAAGCTGATGAAGATGATGGAGGACTCTTCTCACCCTCTGCACAACACAGTGATCAAACAACAGAGTGTGTTCTGTGAGTGGCTTCTTTAGGTCCGATGCAAGACCAAAAGATCATTCCTGCCTGCAGCCATTAGCCTCCACAACAAGAACAGACCTTGATTGTTTTTATTATATTATTGTCTTCACTATTGTTTTTATTGTTGGACAAAAAAAAAAACTACTACAACGTTGAATTTCCCTTCTGGGATAAATAAAGTATTCATTTTCATTTCAACTCAAAATCCAGCTAAACTAATTTAATCACCTTAATCTCATGCATCTCTAAGCTTATACACATTGTTACCTGCAATATTTCCACACACAGGTAATAAAGGATTATACTTTTTAAAAGTAGTATATCATCCACATAAAAAAGTACATGATCACTTGAGCACTGATAATTTATACTAAAATTTTATTTTTAGCTCTTAAAAGCAATTTACATTTATTATTCTTTTTGTTGCTTTTAGCAGCTTCACTAAAATGCTTTCTAGTGCAAATGCGTTGGATTTATGTACATCTCAAACAAAAATATACAAACAAAAACTAAATATGCTTCCCCCTAACAATGGCAATAGCAGCCAACAGCTTATCAAGAACTATTATGTTGAATCCAAAATGGGACATGAAACTTTCTTCTGAATGGTGGCTGGTAATGAAAAATGTCTGAAAGAAAATCAGTACTATCCAATTAATTGGCATTTTCTATATGGCATTATTCAGTGCTACTTGTCCCAGTTATTATGATTGTGGTATGTGCAACTATTTACCTTAACTTTCCACTGGAAATTTCAATTAGAGTTTAAAAAAAATCAAGAAATCAAATACTGCAGAATGGGATTTGTGCAAATGGATGTAAAAACATGGCAAAATGCTCATGTTTAGGGCCATTATTTTTCATTTTTATGTGAAGAGACAGAAGAGCTTACACATAGATAATAAGTACAAATTAAAGGAGCTCAGTTAATTCAAAATGAATTTAAACAAGTTCAAAAAGAGTGTCCAACTTTACAAAAATGCCATTATCTGTGCCCTCTGCAGAGCATTAGTACAAGCCAATAGTCTGTTTCAAACCCTGGTTCAGTTAGACTTGACAGGCATTCCATCTTAGCAGCTGGATACACACAACCATCAAACAGCCACCCTGCACCATTACAACCATCACCACCTTGACATCCAGGAAATAGCTAGCAACTAGTTCCCATTCCCAGAAGCTTACTATGCGAAGTTAATTATGCTGTTGGGTTAGCAGTAATAGCCTCAAAAGGGCAACATAAATTAGGCTTGGCACTTCCATTGAAAGCACCAGGAGGATTGGTAAATGATTGCAGCATTATCTTTCCTCGCCACCTCCGGACACCTTTGGCACCGTCTCATAAAACACATGGAAAAAAATGCAATCAAATGGATCAGACTCCACTCTGGTTGGACAAATGAATGTAACGACTGCTCACTGTGTCTATTATACAGTACATGTCTGCAGCTCGTATATATCTTCTGCACCACAAAAGGCTTAAGTGGACAGCTGGTTGATCAAAGGTTTAATTGGTTTTCACCCTCTATGGTTCAACTTTGATAAATTAACGATCAATCTAATCTTATCTAACACATCAGTCATTGCTGGTGCTTTCTGCAGGAATAATGTTCTTGAAATTCAGTTATTAAAACCTTGTGAGGCAGGTCTATAGAAAAGGAGGATATTGCTATTCGTGCTATTTTTCTATTTCCAAGAATATAAAAAAAAATCTGAATTATTTATAATTGGTAACATAAGTGAAATATTTAATCTGAGTCATTTCTAAATAAAAGAGAATCAAATCTCTATCTTAGAATCAAAACTGAGATGTTGTTGGATAATTATTTCAGAATTAAGAGCCTTTTGAAAAATCTATGAACAGGTAGTAAGTCACTGAACTTAGTGGTGACGGCAGGAGAATATTTGGTTATAGTTAGAAAAAGCTGTAGTACAATCAAAAGAAAAAGCCCTACCTTCTACAGAAAGTGAAAATATATAATACATTTGACATACTTCCTTCCATAATTTATAAGAGGTCATTACTGAAATTTAAACTTTTTAAACTTGAAAGTTTTTCCTTGCACTCATTTTAACAAAACAAATGCTAACTTTTTGTACCGTGGTTTTAGGGTCTCCGTGCAAACATGAAAAGTAGATCTTTGGGAAAGACGATGGGACGATGGAGTAGTTTTTTTTTTTTTAGCGTTGTTAAATTATTGTGAGATAACATTGACAGAAAAACTGAAAATCTGCTACATTTTTCCAAGGTGAGTCATGAGCCGTAGTAACTATTTTTTTTCATTGAATTTGAACATGAAAGGTCCTATATAATGCAACCCCTTAGTGGTTGTTGACATAATATATGCATTTCTCAGTAATCTTCCTGAATCCTGCGCTCTGAGCAGCTGCTCCAGTCTCTCTTTGAAAACAAGTGACTGTAACATAATGATGTAACAATATTACACCAGGACCTGCCCAGCATGTCCGTACTGCTCCTGCAAATTAAACACATGCCCCAAGCTGCGAGAGTCTGGGGCAAGACACTAAGCGCCACTGTTTTGTAGTATTTTACTTTCTAAAAATGTCTCAGTGAAAATGTGCATTTCGCTGTGAGAGCTACAGGAATTTATTCACAATTTTATTCAGGCAGCTCAAGGGGCAGCACTCACGAGGCGGGGTTGAGCTGGAAGAGGGATGTGATTTTAGCTAAACTGAGTGTTTTACTTCCTGGTCAGAGAATAACTCAGGAATAAGTTTCACCACACATGAAGACTATATAAAAACAAAGGTAAGATTTTGTATATACAGTGGGGCAAAAAAGTATTTAGTCAGCCACCAATTGTGTAAGTTCTCCCACTTAAAAAGATCAGAGAGGCCTGTAATTTTCATCATAGGTATACCTCAACTATGAGAGACAAAATGAAGAAAAAAAATCCAGAAAATCACATTGTCTGATTTTTAAAGAATTTATTTGCAAATTATGGTGGAAAATAAGTATTTGGTCACCTACAAACAAGTAAGATTTCTGGCTTTCACAGACCTGTAACTTCTTTAAGAGGCTCCTCGGTCCTCCACTCGTTACCTGTATTAATGGCACCTGTGTGAACTCGTTATCAGTATAAAAGACACCTGTCCACAACCTCAAACAGTCACGCTCCAAACTCCACTATGGCCAAGACCAAAGAGCTGTCAAGGGACACCAGAAACAAAATTGTAGACCTTCACCAGGCGGGGAAGACTGAATCTGCAATAGGTAAGCAGCTTGGTGTGAAGAAATCAACTGTGGGAGCAATTATTAGAAAATGGAAGACATACAAGACCACTGATAATCTCCCTCGATCTGGGGCTCCACGCAAGATCTCACCCCGTGGGGTCAAAATGATCACAAGAACGGTGAGCAAAAATCCCAGAACCACACGGAGGGACCTAGTGAATGACCTGCAGAGAGCTGGGACCAAAGTAACAAAGGCTACCATCAGTAACACACTACGCCGCCAGGGACTCAAATCCTGCAGTGCCAGACGTGTCCCCCTGCTGAAGCCAGGACACGTCCAGGCCCGTCTGCGGTTTGCTAGAGAGCATTTGGATGATCCAGAAGAGGATTGGGAGAACATCATATGGTCAGATGAAACCAAAATAGAACTTTTTGGTAGAAACTTAACTTGTCGTGTTTGGAGGGGAAAGAATGCTGAGTTGGATCCAAAGAACACCATACCTACTGTAAAGCATGGGGGTGGAAACATCATGCTTTGGGGCTGTTTTTCTGCAAGGGGACCAGGACGACTGATCCGTGTAAGGGAAAGAATGAATGGGGCCATGTATCGTAAGATTTTGAGTGAAAACCTCCTTCCATCAGCAAGGGCATTGAAAATGAGACGTGGCTGGGTCTTTCAGCATGACAATGATCCCAAACACACCGCCCGGGCAACGAAGGAGTGGCTTCGTAAGAAGCATTTCAAGGTCCTGGAGTGGCCTAGCCAGTCTCCAGATCTCAACCCCATAGAAAATCTCTGGAGGGAGTTGAAAGTCCGTGTTGCCCAGCGTCAGCCCCAAAACATCACTGCTCTAGAGGAGATCTGCATGGAGGAATGGGCCAAAATACCAGCAACAGTGTGTGAAAACCTTGTGAAGACTTACAGAAAACGTTTGACCTCTGTCATTACCAACAAAGGCTATATAACAAAGTATTGAGATTAACTTTTGTTACTGACCAAATACTTATTTTCCACCATAATTTGCAAATAAATTCTTTAAAAATCAGACAATGTGATTTTCTGGATTTTTTTTCCTCATTTTGTCTCTCATAGTTGAGGTATACCTATGATGAAAATTACAGGCCTCTCTGATCTTTTTAAGTGGGAGAACTTACACAATTGGTGGCTGACTAAATACTTTTTTGCCCCACTGTATATGCCTATCCCAGATGTTGAAAGCTCTAAAATAGCAGGATACAGAACCTTTAAGGTTCCTACTGGTCAAAAATTGTAATTATGAGTTATTTTTCTGTTTAAATCATCCTTTGAACAAGCTACTTTACTTGAATCAGGAAAAACTTCCATCCAATGGATTTTCTAAACATAGCCTACTGATCCTTCACACAAAGTAGCCCCTCTGAAGCAAAGGCCATAATGTAATAAACACTATCAAAAACACAACTTCTGTTGTACGTTTCAACAGCAGCCAGATTTCTGTAATTAAGATGGTTTTCAAGTTGGTTAATTTCATCAAGGATTTATTTTTATAAATGAAAAAAAGAAAGAAAAACAAAATGTCCATCTAGCTTGCCTGAGGATGTTAGGCGCTTGTAAAAGCTTCATCCATCTTCAAGACAAAGTATTGAACCCTGACGCCAGGGGGAATCAGCAAACACATTCGTTTATGTCAAGAAAAACCACTGTGGACAGAAGGAGTGAGTTGTTTGTATTTACTAATGATCAAATTTTTATGAAGGAAAGGGAAAAATTTTGAGATATCTTAATAGTCGGAGAAGAAAACAAGACATTTTAAAAATTAAGGACATGTGGAAATCCCAGATGTTTCTAGCTTCCATTCACTGTTGATCCAAGTTTAATCAATTATAACTTGGTCATTTTAAAAGATTATACACAAAACATTTGTTTCTTTTGGGTTGACGTTACTCAGTCATGTTTAGAGATGGATATCATTTAAATTTTCCTTTGAAGAAATTGGTTTGCATAGTGATGATCATTTATCATTGACACCACTATACACAACAGCCTGCCGTCATCACATGCACTTGTTATTTAGTCTAAACAAAGTTTTTTTTTCATGCTGCTGCAGATCATAGCTCTGTGGCACCATACTCATAAAGTGTCAATTTCATTGAGTGTGAGAGGTTTCCTTCCCACCTTCCCTGAAATATTCACAGCATGTCGTGACATCACTCACGTTAAAATCAGTGTGAAGCACACTACAAATTGAGTGAGGAATCTAAATCTGGGCTGCGGTGCTATTTGGGAGCAGCAAATTAAATTTTATCCAAACTCTTTAAACTTTAAACGATAGAACAAAAGTACAAACACTAGGTCAGAATTGCTGGTCCTGCTTTGAATTTAACAGCAAAGTCAAGTCTACAGTCCACGTCATAGATGCATTTCTATATGCTCCACTCAAGACCCCAACATGCTGCCACCACAATGATAAACTAACACAATGGAAGTTTTATGAAAGCTCAAAACATGTTTTTACATCCCATAAAGGTTTAATAGGGAATCCACTGCTTTCTTAAAATGTGCTTAATGACATTAGCTACGTTTACATGCGCCAAATTTCCCCAATCTGATTAAAATCTTGGTCGATCGGAATTCCCAAATCCCTGTTTACATGGACACTAACTGAAATGATCTGATCATGCCATGAGTACACATGCACCAAGCACTCAATCAGGTTAAATGAGTTGAGCATGCGCACAGCGAGTTGTCTTTCCGGGGGAAGAAAAAAAAGTAAACAAACTCCGTCCTTTCTGCACGTCTTTCCTGCCCCATCGTGTGCTTGAGCTGACTCACGTTATCCCCAATATGAACCTTCTGCGGGTGATTAACTTTATATTTGGGTTTTTACTGGTTGCATTAACCAAGCTAGAGGCTGAATACATATTGCTACTGCTCCTCCACCACAGGAGAGGAGAGCAGGATGACAGGATGACTGCACCAGCAGACCACTTCTGTTTACTTCCCGCCATGTTTTCTACTTTGGTCTGTGAAAGCGGAAAGACGTCACGCTGAAGTTGTACACGTGCACAGTGGGCTTTTTTCACCCTTTCTTTCCGAATAGGTGTATACATGCACGTCTATCCGAATGAAGATCGGACAAAACCACCCCTCTCGATCGGAAGGAAATTTCTTTCTGATCAGGCTGCATCGGATCAAAACATTCTGATTGACATGTTTACATGACGTCTTTTTTATCCGATTGGGCGTTTATTCCGGTTAAATTAGCCCATGTAAACGTAGCTACTGTCAAGACCCTTAAAAGACCATCAATGTTCTGGTTGCTTGTTAACATCATAGCAGGGCCAACTCATGGTGATGATAACATTTTTCCCTGCTGTTGATGTGCTGACATTAGAACAAGATATAATATATCGTGTGGAATAATGTGAGATAACAAAGGCAGACCAGTGTCTCCAAATCCTGGTCTGACTCTGCTCTAAATCACTTGAAGATCTTGTCATTGAGTTCAGCTATTAATGGTAAATCAACTTGAACTACACGTGTCGAAGCAAGGGAACATCTAAAATATCCAGGATAGCCAGCCCTGATGGAAGGCAACTGGAAAAAAACTGCAGAAAGAATCAGAATAAGCTCTAGATTGATGAACCTTGGACGTAACTGGGCGTTCTGAGACGTCAATAACCTCAGGAACAAAAAGCTGTGGATGTTTGTCATTAAATCTATCCCAAGTTACAGCTGTGACACTGTTATCCCATTGTTGAGTCAATGCCTCAGGTCACAAAATCAACAGAAAAAAGTAAATAAAATGGCCGGTCACACAAGTCAGTTTACATTCCTTCTTTGCTTTTCTATTGTGCTCTGCCTCATGGAAAAAAGCTCAGTTGTTTCCCCAAGGGCATCAAATAAGAACGAAAAATGAAATACTTACAAAGTACCGAGCAATGTGCTCATTGGTGAATTTAAAAAAAAAAAAATATATATAACACAGACTTACCAGTTCTTTCCTAAGAGGTATTTTTTACATTTTAGCTTGCACATGCTGTATGTCATCTTTTTTTCCTTCCTCTTTTCATTTCTGTTGAACTGAGAGCTAAAGTGAACCAATCTAAACCATCAAGATCACACAGAGAAAAACCCAACTATTTCAGCTCGACCACTTTAAAGCAAATTTCACCTCTGACATCAGTGAGTCATGCACAGCTGAAATTTTGATTTTATCTGCAAAATATATCACCCATATTTCACAAATTGGACTGAATGTTTTTTTTTTTACATTTCTTTTTGTCCAACTAGTTTCACCCGCAATATAAATACACCACATATCTTTCACCATGCATTCATAACACTGCTTATGTCCGTACAGGAGAAACAAACATGATTTGTTATCAAATTTTAATTTTGCTTTTGCACTGAATGACAAGATTCTATTCAGAATAGAATTAGACATGTACTGTAGACAAAATAAAACCTGACAGAAAGATAAATTCATTAAAATCGAGGCCAATGCAAGTTACACTGAAGTTGCATTAAATTTAGCCAATTATGTATGAATTATAGTTGCTTAAATACTTTGTAAAAACATGCAATTTTGATAACTTTTATCAATTTTACAAAATTGCCTTTCATGATGGCCACTGGCATTGGTTTATGAAGTATTTATCAAATGGAGATTCTTTCTGACATTATAAGTGTTGCTGGGGTTTCTTTATAGTTTACCCCTTCTGTACACCTCAAAAGGTTAAGTTGTGCCAGAAACCTGCAGTTTTTTTTTTTTTTACAAAAGAGTAGCTTTTTGGAATATTGTTATAGTAAATAGTGATCATTACAGTTTATTAATTTCTCTGCATAGATCCTCCTCCAAAGTCCCTGTTGGTTCACCATGTTGTGTAGTTATTTTAATAAATTCCCCCCTTCCCATTAGCCCTACTCATATTTGTACATTCAGCTGGGGGGTGTTTCAATTATTTTTGTATTCCACAGTCAAGAAGTACATCTATCAGGCCTTTCAACTGGATATTTTTGGTATGGGTTGTGATGTGCCATTGTCAAAACAACTGATTTAATATCCAGTTTGATGTTATCAAGATGTGTTACAATTGGCATTATGGTTAATCTTAAAAAATAATAAGTGGCTTAGTCTGATCTAAGCTAAATTACTAGTTTCGAACATTTTATGGGCAAATCTGTGTTTGGTCTAGTTTCACAGTGATGAAAAAAGAGGCCATCTGCAAGAGGTGTCCCAATTCATGACTATATAGTGTAACCACTAAGGCTAATAACTTTGGATTGTGAAGGTTGAAGGCTAAGAGTAATTGTAGGAAATCAGTGACAGAACAAAAGATCTTAAAGAGGCCCTTTCATTAAAACCGTTTTTTCTGAGGTTTCTGTTGAATATTTTAGCTCCACAGGTGTTCTTACCTTCATAGTGGGTGTGAAAACAGGTCAACAACTTCTCTTTCAGTCTTAATCTCTCAAACTAAGCAGTTGGCGATAACACCCGAGTTCTCCCGAGTCCGAACAGCCAGTATCTGTTTCGTCACAACTCCTTCGTTCGTTAGTTTTCGGCAGCTCCCACAGTTGAAACCACACCTAGCATGATGCTCACTAAAAAGCTGTAGCATAACATAGCAAATAGGAAGACACAATGTCTGACGTTGCCATGCACAGCAGGGCAGGAAACAGTATTCTTTGCTCTCATAGGCTAGTTTGTTAGCCAGTCAGAGTCCAGTAAATTTGAACGATGAATATGAACAAGCTGCTGACAAAGCAGCCTAATAGAAGGAGCTGGAACCACCTGAATTTTAACGCAGATTGAAAGGTCTGTTAATAAGTGTTTCCTGATGTTTTTTAGATATAAAATGTTTCATATTACTGGTTAATACTTAACAAATAACCACAAAGTCCTGAAATGTGTATGAAATGGCCTCTTTAAGATGTACATATACATAAACAGCCCTGGGTTGTTCTTGACGCTTCATTCAATATTTATCTTTTTATAATGGGTTGAACTTGTTTTTTGTTGATTGGTAAAGATTAAACATAGTTTAAATATTCATTTCAAGATATTTTGAGGTTAAGAAGTTTTTGTTTACATGAATAAAGACCAGAGACAAATATTTTTAAAAGGCTGATTCTTTTCAGATGCTGAGGTGCAATGAACGTGTGCAACTGCATTTGCTTGTTGTTATGAGTTTTGGCAAAAGGCCCGACTCTTCATTCCCATTCTTTCTAGGGGATGGGGAAGAGTGCAACATTTGCCTGCACTTTTATTCACTAGAGACCCAAACACTGAGCATTGCGTGCTGTTGGCATTAAGAACTGAATTGAAATGTCCATTTTCATTTCAGCAGTCTGTGGTCACAGAAAATGTCTGGACAATAAACCCTGCTGGTTTCCTCAAGTCTTGCTGTTGCTTGCAGTCTCAGCAAGTGTCACTTTTCATCATTTCGGACAATCAAATCCTTCTCTCAGTCACCACCCATTTTCTCTTTTGCTTCTGTGTTTAATAAGCCTTGATTTGTGTTTCCTTTCTTGTTGCAATATTTTTTTCGCTTTTACTTGGGATGAAGTGATGTATAGGAATGAGAGGGCTGCAATGCAGAAAGCAATACAAAGTAGATATGTGAGAAATGAAAATACTACATTTGTGCTGGTGTAAGTCAACTTTTGAACTTAGAGCTGCAGAATTTATTCATGCACTTACATTGACACTTAGAACTAACTTTCACAGGATTACTTAGCAGTAAACTGAGGGGTTCCTTTTACCATCTCATCATGCACTTGGAGCCCTGCTAAAGCAATGTTTCAAGAGGATAATTGGCACTGAATGATAGTAGAGGATAAACTGATGCTCTCTTCTTTGTCTTTGTTGTTTTGCAGTCTTTGTGGAATCAACACAAAGCAGTAGACACATAATTATGTGTGACTTTACAGATCTTTCAACTCTTGTGTTAAAATCCTATTGGCCTTACCTTTTGGGGACTCATTTTGCAGGATTATGGTGTCTGTTCTCTTTTGATAATCGGGTATTAGGGGTAATCATGGGGGTCATGATGGTTGACAAAGTAGTCCTCCAATTTGATCTCCAAAATATCGGGGATATCTGCTCTACCTGAAACACAAAAACAATCTTTTAAGCATATACAGACATTGGTGTTTGAGTTCACCAACAAGATAATAACCCAAATGTGTTCATATCCTTCCATTGAAAAAATAAACCAACAATGGTGACCGGAAAACCTTGAAACTGACAAAATACAAAAGTATAGTACAGAACAGCAGTACAGAAAACCAATGTGATTTTGATCCATGGTTCTCTCGCAAAGCTTGGTCTCATTCGCAGATCATGAGTTCTTTAGGAGGACAGTGACTTAAAACAGAGCTAAAAACACCTGTATAAGAACAAAACCTTGGACCATTTTGATGTAGCCTTTGCTGACTGCAGTAATCATCACATTAGGAAGTGCAACAAAAGTTAGATTCATTTTTATCCAGGCCAGTTTCAAAACCATATTCTTTTAATTATTCTACTGACCCACAACTCATTAACAATGTTGGTTTTCCAAATGCCAGTTTCAGGTAATTTCAGTGACCAGGTTTTTCTATCTTCAATGTAAGGACACCAACAGTTTTGTCAAAGCATGTATCGCTTCAATCAAATGCAGGTATAAAGATGAAAGAAACATAAGAGTCAAAGTCTGCTTCAAGTATGAGGACAATTTGAGGAGTGTATTAACATAGTAAAGTGTGCAGGTAAATGTTGAATGAGCACCAATGTTATATTAAAACAGCGGAATTGTATGAAAAACAAGGGATTGTGCAGCTGAGGGGATTAATAAGAATTTAAATAGGGAAAACTTAATAGTGCAGCAGCGTGGAAAGTGTTTAATGGATCATGTTTGCCATAAAGACTAATTCCAGATTCAATTACACATATGCCTGAAAGCTATCTGATGAAAGCCAATGGTTCTACAGTTTGGCACTATAGGTCCAGTGAAGTAATAGCAAAATGAGAACTTTGCCTGAGGCAATCTCAGCTAGAGGTGTTGATGGAAGGTGGTGTTACTTGCTTTCCCTGATACCCTCTACAAGTAAAAATTCACTTCAACTTATCAGGCAGTGTATGTATTGTTGAATAAGCAATGACAACAACAAATCTTAGTTATTTCAAAACCTCTTGTAAAGATGTTAAAATTTTTAATTTTGCATCCTAAGATGTATATTTGATTTTAAACTTTATATGTTCACTTTTAGAATGCCCTGCATGTTATCTTTGCACTTTTAAGAGGGGGATAGAAGGGACTTCAATATATTCTTTACTCCAAAATCCAAAGCAGTTGTAGTCAAAGCATCAGAGTATTAAGAGTTGAATAATTTGGATGGATTATTGAAATAGTGTTGCACAGTTCCTGTTGGTAAATCTGAAAATTGCATTTAAATATCACAATATCAAACAAGTTGAAAGCTGCAGAGAAAACAACCTTTGACAGACTTGTGTGGTGCTTATTGTCTGGACTTTTATTCAACATGACAACAATGAATTCACAGTTGTCTTGCCCATGGTGTCTGTCTCATCATTCTGTTTTTGTCTGTACATCTGTTTAGTTTCTGCTTATCTACTTATCTCCACAGGTTGCAGTTCTGAGCACATGATTCAACAAAGATATGAAAAGAGGATTTACATGATAAAAGCTGCCAGAGGCAAGCTATAGATAACTAAAGAACTATAGATAACAGCAGGTTCATTTGCACATTCCCTTTTTCATATATAACTTGTATTTCCTTTCAGCTGTTCAAAGCAAACAAAAGTACACTATTTTGAGTCTAAAGCTGCGTTGGTTTTAATTGCCATTATTGCGTTTACCAGTTCTGCAATGTATTTGAGTTTTTTTTATATTTAATATGATTGATTTAGATAATGTTTTCTGTTTAACACCAGCCAACAATGAGAAGCTGCAACACCAAGGATGTCTTTCAAGAAAGCAATTCATGTGAATTACCTGTTGCTTTTTCCAAATCCTATTTGTTTGCATACAGTAGCTGTAAGTAGAACATCTAACCAGATTCCAAAATAACAGTAACTCCATATCATGCAATTTAAACAAATGCATTATATTTCTAAAAATACTGGCTGTGTGTTGATGCTATAGATTGTATCTTCTGTTGCTTTAAACTGAGTTTGAAAACTGGGCACAGAACCAGGAGCTCAAAAGTACGTTGGTGTTCTCCACAGAGAACTAAAGTAAATCAACTTTCCAAACAGCCAAAGAATTTGCTGTTCAAGATGACATTTTACATTTAGGAGTCCTAATATGAATTTTGCAGTATTACTTTATTACTCACCTTTTAAAGAGGCCATTTCATACAAATTTCAGGACTTTGTGGTTATTTCTTAAGTATTAACCAGTAATATGAAACATTTTATATCTAAAAAGCATTAGGATACACTGATTAACAGACCTTTCAATCTGTCTGCGTCAAAATTCGGCTGGTTCTGTTAGGCTTCTGGCAGCAGCTCGTTCATATTCATTATTCAAATTTGCTGGACTCTGATTGGCTAACAAACAAGCCTACAAGAGCAAGGTATACGTTTCCCTACCCTGCTGTGCATGTCAACAACAGATGTTCTCTCTTCCTATTTCCTACGTCTTATGCTACAACTTTTAGCCAGCAGCATGCTAGGCATAGTTTCAACTGCGGGACCTCCCATATACTAACGAGCAAAGGAGTTGTAATGAAACAAGTACCGGCCGTTCGGACTTGGGAGAACTTGGGTGTTATCGCCAACTGCGTAGTTTGAGAGAAAAAAAAAAAGCTAAGCTGAAAGCTAAGTTGTTGACCTATTTTCACACCCACTATGAAGGTAAGAACACCTGTGGAGCTAAAATATTCAATAGAAACCTAAAAAAAAACGGTTTTAAATCTACAACCTTATGAAATATGCTGACACTCAAATATAAACAGAAATTAGGCCAAAGGGTCAATCTGAAGGACAAAACATGAGCAAAGCCATGCATTTAAGTACATGTTCCATTTGATTTACATTCTGTAGCTGTAATACATCTCATGAGGAGTCTAATGAGATTGCAAATTTATTAAAGGATTGTATCAACAAAAAATGCTTCAAGTATGTGAAAAGAGGAGCAGTCGGGCCCAACTATCAAAATACTGAGACTGTAGTGACTTGTGGAGTGCCCAAACAAAACTCACAAAAACATTTTCATTTCTTATTAGGTTGTCTCTACATGTCTCCAGCCTTTTTTCTCCACAGAGTCTCACTTTCTGTCTCTGACTGGTGTGCTGTAGCTGAAACACTAAGCAGGCTGTCAAGTACAACAAACTTTTCATTAGGTACAGCCCCTACACAGCCATACTAGCCCCATTTGATAGAATTTATAGAGTGGTAGTTGAATTAGGCTTTCCCCTCGCATAGATTCCAACAGAATGAGAGGGGTGAGATACTGGTACAATCCAAAGCCATCAACTGTGTGCTGTAAATTGATTTCAGGCTGTTTGAATTAAACGGCGAGACGGGGAGCTGATATTTGCTTTGGAATCTTAAGGTGGGAAACTCATCTAAAGTGTCATATGCAATTTACAAATGGCTAGATAAATGGACTGAAATTAGTCTTGACAGGTAGCATCTGGGTGACATTGCGTACTATTGTACTTCATCTTCATGGAGATTGACAATATGTTTAGGTTCAAAAAAGATCTATTTTAATGTGTCAATTATAAAGATTCCAAGCTTTTCTGGCAAAAAGGATTCAGGAAAATCACTGCAAGCAAAGTTTGAGAGCAAACCTTCATAAGCATTCATGTAATGTTAAAGAGTACAGATGCTTTAAGTAATAATATAACTTTAACAACCAAAAGAGCCTTAGTGTCATAAATCCTCAAAAGTCTAAAAAATCTGTGATTTAAATTAGATCAATGAATATTGCAATAATTGTATCGTTGACAATGAATACATTTTTTTTTCTACTCTTTTGCTTCTAGTTTGATAGATTTATTATGAGCATACATGGAATGAGTCCATAACACTGGGACTGTAATAGTCTATGATTGATTGCAGCTCAAGCAATCCTTACAATAACAAAAACTGCACATAGGAATTCTGCATTGACTAATGTTTTGATATATCATGCAGGTCAAGATTCCATTACTCAAAATCTTTTCTGTTATCAATTTAATGATCTAATATTTAAGTTATGTTAACATTAAAGGGAAAAGTATTACATTTAACCAGTGGCATTAATCCCAAACAGGTAAGAAAAACTTTATTTGAATCATGAAGAACAAGCCGTTTAGAGAAAATTAAGACAACTTTAAATTCTGCTCTTTATTATGCTCAAGCATAAAACTAAAATACATTTCAAAATGATAAAGTCAGCTTGAGGTCATGTCAAAAAATGTTAATCGGTCAAACAAGATAATGTAAAGGACAGATCATAAAACTTAATGTACTTCTAGCAACCCCTCGGCCAGTTCATTTTTGAACCATAAATGTTCAGGCTTAAGGTAATTTTGCAGGCCTCAAACAGAGCACAATAGGTGGAAAAAGGACACAGCGTTCCGCATATTAGGCAGTTGCAAAGTGGCAATTTAAATTTAACATGACTTTTATTATACGTCTTCTGGGACAATATCCATATTCGAATACCTCATGCGTTTTTTGGCAATTTCCGAATCTGATAGATATTTATGGTTGGGCTCCTTTTAATCTAAGAGGGGTTGAAACATCTGCTGCAAGTTTTGATAGAGTAATCATTTTGATTTGTCATACACAGGAGCACAATTAAAAAATAGATATGTTGCTTGGGGTATGGTGGGATACACAAGTTTGTTGGTGTTTGGTATTTTGTATGATGAAACAAACAGAAAACAACTCTAATCTTTCATTCATTTATTTATTTAAAGCATTAACAAATAAAGATTACTAGCTAGCAAATGTTGGTTCTCACTTTCCATTTAGTATGTGTCCCATGCCCACTAGTAGGAAGACAAATCTCAACCCTTATGATTCATGATCCCAAAGGTCGACAATTATCCATTAAGAGATATTTAATTGTGTGATCCTACAGTAAGGACCTCAAAAATATCTTAACTCAAGAGATGTAAGTTCTGATATTTTAATAATACTTTAGAACTTTTATATCTTTATTTGAAGCAGTGTATCAAATCAAATCAAAAATACTTTATTAATCCCCAAAGGGAAATTAAGTGTTGTTGTACTGTAGCTCAGTTCTTTTTCAGGAAGCCATTATAGAAGGTTATAGGTGTGGACAGGAAGAATCTCCTGTAGCGGTCTGTGCGGCAGTGGATTATGAAGAATCTTCTGACTGAAGACACTCTGTTGTTGAGTTACTGTGTTCTGAAGAGGAGGATGAGGGTTTTCGATCAAGTTCTTCATCCTCCTTTGGACAATCAACTCAAGAGACTCCAGTTCCGTCTCCAGGACAGAATCAGTCTTCCTTATCCATCTGTTCTGCCTCTTCATGTTGATTGCTCTGATGCTCCACCCCAACAGGTGACTGCAGGTGTGATCAGCTGACAAACTCATCTTCTTTTGCTGCTCCTCTTCAAATCTCTGTCTGCTCGTATTGTTTGAAAGCCAGGCAGAGACACGCTGGAGTCCGGGATATGCTCCTTTAGCCATGTCTCAGTAAAACACATGATGCTGCATTCCCAATACTCTGGCTGGGTCTTCAACAGAGTTTCAAGTTCGTCCATTTTAGAGCTACTCCAACAAGCTGCCACCAGTTGTAGCGCTATTCCGGAATGTATGTCACCGATCAAAAAAAAAATATAAGAAAGAAAGGCCAAGGTCTATCAGCCCCATTACTAAAATACAGAC
The DNA here is from genome assembly GCA_006937955.1 of Pachypanchax playfairii. Lineage (NCBI taxonomy): Eukaryota > Metazoa > Chordata > Actinopteri > Cyprinodontiformes > Aplocheilidae > Pachypanchax > Pachypanchax playfairii. The sequence continues at coordinate 1,145,118 of SSNP01000137.1, read as the reverse complement.
TGCTCATCTCATAATAACACCTCCTCACATCTTTCACTAGCAAAGCATATAAATGTGTATTAGGCTTGGCACCAGGTCTGCAAAAAATTAGTTTCATTTGCATTATTCATCGACCGAGCAGCCAGACACATCTATCAAAGCCTGGGTGACTCGTCATTGTAGAATTTATAAATATTACTTGTTAAATTGCGCACAAGGTATTTATTGGAGCAATTTGCTCCAGGAGCATTTTGTGGATTGGCCCCAACTGCATTATAAAACACACCTGGGACCTGGGTCTGCAAGTAACAACCTGATGGGATAGTAATTGGTTGATTTCTTAACAGCTGAAGTTTGCTTGCAGTGAAATATACCAGCTTAGACTATTAAACAAAAGCTATACTTAGAATGAAAAAATAACACCCCTAATGCATAAATCAGTCTGATATAAGAAATGCAAACACAATCTGTATGTATGGTTCTTCCAAAAAGTTAATTCTCTGACATTGATAACTGTCAGGCTAATTAAGAAAATTATTTTCTTCATAAGACACATTTCCTGTAAAGAGAGCTACAGCTGGTCAATGGTAAGTTGAAACCAGCCAGATCTTTTATATGGAAAATATTTCTGAAATATCACATATTGATAAGACTGTGTTTGACAATACCCCCCAAAAACACATCTCTTTAGAAGTATTCCTAAATGGATCAAGTGATATAATCTCTCCACTCATACCTGGATTCTCTTCAAACTAAAATGTATTGTATAGCAGTTTTATACTCCCCACGGAAACATACAAATAACTGCGCCTCAAAATAATTTTACAGTAATTTGCTCCTTCAAAAACTGGATACACCCCTAAGTTAGTATTTAATTAACAATTTTGGATTTTTCTCAAGGATGTGAAGCTGCCAAAATGGATGCTCCATTCCTGCGTTGGCCAGTAACTGGGAAAACACAGAGATAACAGCCAGTGCCAAACTTGGAGGCAGTGTTTACATGAAACAAAAAGAAAAAAAAAATTCTCATGAAACCTGGTAAAAATACTTCTGATCAAACAGCAGCATAGAATCTTTCTATGGGTGATTAGACCTACGAACTCTTTGAAAACAAAAACAACAAAGTGTGTGAAAGTAAATTGTGCTGCTGCAGTAAAGTAGCAGCAAAATCCATGTGTATCTACTTAAAAGGTGGAAATGTGCCTGAAATCAAGAGCTGCACAGTGCTTGTTCAGCAGACAGTTACATGTGCCTCACATGGTGAATGTCCGAGGAAAGTACATGGAGAGGGGAGCCATCAGCCAGAACAATACTGAGGTCAATATATCTGTATGTATACCAGTTAAAAGGTCTGAATGAGATGGTGTGACCAAAGATTTGACTTGTACACGTACTATGGTATTTACGAAACGTTAGGGGTATTTTGGCTTGCAGGTGACATTTCAAACTATACCTTTACAGGTAAACTTAATGTGACATTCCCCAGACTTTGAAAGCACAGGTCCAACTGTTCAATGTTTCAGTATTTTTTACAAAAAATTGCTGTTTGATGTTTGTGTTTGATCCATGAATTGATCAAATAAATTTCATGTTTTTGTCAAAATTGGTATTTAAACAGCCACAGCAAATAATTGATAAACAATACCTCTACTTCAGAATGCTTTAAACAGGATGTTTTCTGACAGCAGTGGCCACTGAGCTTAGAGTGTTACAGAGTGTCAGCAGCAGGTTGCAACAGAAATACAGAGAGACTGGAAGAGTCACAGAAAGGCATAGATGTGCACATTCTTTGGTGACATCCCACATCCATGATGTCACAGTGCCCCGTAGATGATGATACCACTCACTCTGGGCACATTTAAGGGAGGAGAGTGACCTAAATGTCATATCAAACCATTTAATAAGATTTACATCAGCGTGGTCTGGGAACTGAACACCCTACAAGCGTACCTGAACACACCACCTGTCACAGGCATCACCTTCTTGCATAGGCCAGGGAGCATTTACACTGGACGAGGGACCAGTGGGCCTCAGTATTCTCAATTTATGTTGAACAGAAATGATGGCCATCAACAATGTTGACGACATTAAGGGGAATGTAATGCATCTACCATTTTTGTCAACAGATGATCTTTTGGTGAGGGTGATGTTACAGTGTGGTCTCGTTAATACAGAACTGCCCTATTCTTTGAGACAAGCCCAGACTACATGAATACTGTCATTATTCTACTCATTGGGCCACTGCATGAACAACACAGTTCTTACATACAATCTGGTTCTTACATAAACACATTAAAATATCTAAAAAACCAAAAATAATACTTTGACTTCTAACTGCTTTACTGAAACTTTGTTAGTTCATGAAGACATTCTTTTATTCAGCTTAAGTTCCAAAGCAAATCTGCTGCCTTTGTGAAGGACATAAAAATGAAAGTCACACATCTTCATTTTGATTGTTTCTTTCTTTCATGGATCCTAACATCTGTTCAATTCTAACAGTCAGTTTTTGCTCAGAATTATACTCCACCTGAAGACAGACTGTCTATGAGTTTCCACATTAGCAGAAAGAACAATAGTTTAAAGAGGGAGATGCAATGCTAATGAGTTCTGGATCACTAACCACATAAACAATGCCCTTAACAGATGGATGCCAACAAGTACCAGCTGCAGGGGCAGTGGAGTGAGGAAGAGGCTTGTCGTTAGATAGGACTAAATAAAACCCACTTCCATGGGACTCGGTCTTGCAGGGGGCAGCAGAAGAGCTGACACCCTCAGAGGGAAGCCAACCTGTGGCCGCCGCCGCAGGGCGGCAGGTGGAACGAAAGCGACAGCAGACAATGTTGTGCCCCCTCAAGGATGGCAGCTCCACTTTGATCCGATGCATGATTCATCACTGGCTGACTTGACCAAGGACGGCCAAGGATGCTCCAAACAAAAAACTTTTCAGCACGTCATTTTATAAACTCAGTATCTACTGAAACACTAAAACTTGTCGGTTTGTGGCGATTTTTCAAGGAGATAGCAACGTGTCATCGATATAGTCCTGTCAACAAACCCAAGCAAAGGCTTTTAGGTGGATTTGAAGAATTACTCACGTCAACATTATCAAGATGTTGTTTCTGATTGCTTGACAATGTTCGGAGATAAGATGAATGAGAAAACCATTCACTTTAGAGACTACTGCCTGGTAATTGCCATTCACATACAGTGGGGCAAAAAAGTATTTAGTCAGCCACCAATTGTGTAAGTTCTCCCACTTAAAAAGATCAGAGAGGCCTGTAATTTTCATCATAGGTATACCTCCACTATGAGAGACAAAATGAGGAAAAAAAATCCAGAAAATCACATTGTCTGATTTTTAAAGAATTTATTTGCAAATTATGGTGGAAAATAAGTATTTGGTCAATAACAAAAGTTAATCTCAATACTTTATTATATAGCCTTTGTTGGCAATGACAGAGGTCAAACATTTTCTGTAAGTCTTCACAAGGTTTTCACACACTGTTGCTGGTATTTTGGCCCATTCCTCCATGCAGATCTCCTCTAGAGCAGTGATGTTTTGGGGCTGACGCTGGGCAACACGGACTTTCAACTCCCTCCAGAGATTTTCTATGGGGTTGAGATCTGGAGACTGGCTAGGCCCCTCCAGGACCTTGAAATGCTTCTTACGAAGCCACTCCTTCGTTGCCCGGGTGGTGTGTTTGGGATCATTGTCATGCTGAAAGACCCAGCCACGTCTCATTTTCAATGCCCTTGCTGATGGAAGGAGGTTTTCACTCAAAATCTTACGATACATGGCCCCATTCATTCTTTCCTTTACACGGATCAGTCGTCCTGGTCCCCTTGCAGAAAAACAGCCCCAAAGCATGATGTTTCCACCCCCATGCTTTACAGTAGGTATGGTGTTCTTTGGATCCAACTCAGCATTCAAACACGACAAGTTGAGTTTCTACCAAAAAGTTCTATTTTGGTTTCATCTGACCATATGATGTTCTCCCAATCCTCTTCTGGATCATCCAAATGCTCTCTAGCAAACCGCAGACGGGCCTGGACGTGTCCTGGCTTCAGCAGGGGGACACGTCTGGCACTGCAGGATTTGACTCCCTGGCGGCGTAGTGTGTTACTGATGGTAGCCTTTGTTACTTTGGTCCCAGCTCTCTGCAGGTCATTCACTAGGTCCCTCCGTGTGGTTCTGGGATTTTTGCTCACCGTTCTTGTGATCATTTTGACCCCACGGGGTGAGATCTTGCGTGGAGCCCCAGATCGAGGGAGATTATCAGTGGTCTTGTATGTCTTCCATTTTCTAATAATTGCTCCCACAGTTGATTTCTTCACACCAAGCTGCTTACCTATTGCAGATTCAGTCTTCTCAGCCTGGTGAAGGTCTACAATTTTGTTTCTGGTGTCCTTTGACAGCTCTTTGGTCTTGGCCATAGTGGAGTTTGGAGCGTGACTGTTTGAGGTTGTGGACAGGTGTCTTTTATACTGATAACGAGTTCACACAGGTGCCATTAATACAGGTAACGAGTGGAGGACCGAGGAGCCTCTTAAAGAAGTTACAGGTCTGTGAAAGCCAGAAATCTTACTTGTTTGTAGGTGACCAAATACTTATTTTCCACCATAATTTGCAAATAAATTATTTAAAAATCAGACAATGTGATTTTCTGGATTTTTTTTCCTCATTTTGTCTCTCATAGTGGAGGTATACCTATGATGAAAATTACAGGCCTCTCTGATCTTTTTAAGTGGGAGAACTTACACAATTGGTGGCTGACTAAATACTTTTTTGCCCCACTGTACATACCAACTCCTACCAAAAACATTTTAATGTAATGGAACAATCTTGTCTCTACCTGAAACTTATAATTCTTCTCCTTTTGATTTGCATGTTTAAGGCCAAAGAGTCATCATCTTATTCAGACAAGTGAAAAAACTCCTTCTTCACTCCTTTTTGTTACATCTGTGAGTCAACTTTTTTTTTTTTTTGCTTTATTTGCTAGATTTTGTCCTATTATTTTAGACCTTCAGACAAGGTGAGCACACACATTCAGACCTGTGACGCAAACAGACTAGTACAAGTTTACATTGTCCTCCCCTATCTGTTTTTATTCGTGACCAAAAGTGCACAGGGCTGATATTTGCTACTTACGGATGGCAAACAGCCCCCAGCATAAACAGGGAGAGGAAAAAAGTGCCAGATGCACAGATTGAAAAGGTCCTTTTGATTAAGGCAGCAGGTTATTTCCAATAAACAATCATTAAAAATCATACCCACTGGCTTTCAAACACCTTGGAGAAAGTCAGAAAGAAACACAAATGGCAGGGTTGTTACCTTGTTCTGATATACAGCTGGTTTGATGTCTATGTTTGCTCCTGTCTGAGAGATGAAGCATTTGGACAAAGATCAAATTATCTAGCAGACAATTCAACTGTGCCTATATGCAGGAGTGTTTCAATGGCTTTAATGCAGGTCATATATGTGTATGATGGCAGGACTTCTAAATTTTGTTGCTGCAGCCCTCCTGATCATGATAAGCTGGTACAAATTTACAGAAAGTATTCAATTACTGCCTTATTTGCAAAGATAATTTGAGAGGATATGGGTTGCCAAGCAGTGTCTCTGGTTTAAGATGAGTTTGAATAATCAAATATTTGCCTATTATGTCAAGATTATATCAAGTTTATGTCAAATCTCTGTGATGAAATTGATTTTGTTTTTCACATTTTTGTGCATTACTAATGTGGGCTAAGTTTGGAGAGAAAACTTCATGTAGCAAGGATAAATTATGCAAATTCACGTTTGATCACAGCAAGAAGGCAGAGTTGGACACATCCTTAATCGTGCACCTGGGAGCTGTAAAGAACAGCCTTAGGCTACCAAGTCGATCAAATGTATATGCTCAAGAGGTGTTATTGTTCTAGTACAAATTCACACTCCTAAAGCAAAACAAGCACTACAGACCATGTACTTGTATTAGCAAGTAACTGAATTAAAATTAAATAATTCAATGGTGGTTCAGTGTCAGACTGTTTGCCGAAATTGCTTTACGTTGTCTATAGTATGCTGTTCGTTCTCCATAAAACCTATTTACTTATTTTAATCATAACACTGTCTGCACAAAAAAAGAAGAAAACATTGCAGAGGTATTTTCTATGGCGAGCTGACCCCTCTGTGTTTCCCTTTGCATCTATCATACCGTAATTGTTGCAACATAAACCTTCCAAACCTAGTTGTTAAAGGCCTTCCCCATTTAACTTCAAACAGCTGTGCAATATTTTGATTATTCCCACAGGAATGGAGCCAAAATGCAGCAGTGAACAAGGACTAAAAGGTGGTGGGGGACACACACATAACCTGAAAGCACATGTATTGCCATGATGTATTACCACAGCCACATAATGTCCACATATTTACTGAACAGAGGACCACAAGGTTCATCGCAATATCGTACTATGTTTTAAGCTTTAGCATACGCTGTGTATTAAAACTGGTTAAGATGAATAAAGAATAAAAACCATCTAGCAAACATCTTTTTGATCTTATGCCTAACGAATGAACATAGAGGTGAGTCATTAACCATCGGATTCTACCTCAGTAATGCTGACTTGATAACTTGCAGTGCTTTATTATATTCCTGTGTCCCTTTGTAGTCATTTCCTCCACAGAACACCACATGTGACAGAAGGTCCTAGTTTGATGATCTCTTAAAAATTTCACACACCAACCACAAAATAAAAATTATGTCTTTTGCTGGGTGATGTGTAAAGACCAGCAAACTAGACATTGGCGTGCACGACTATCCCCCAGCATAGTGTGAGGAGTTTGTTTTATGACTTTTTTTTAGTAGTGATAACCTTTTACTCATCAAAGACATCAAACTTGTGATGACAAGGAGATGTATTTAATTACCAAAGCTCAGCTAAGTGTAACCCATGGCATCACTTTGGCCATCAGTCATCAGCTGTCACAAGTCATGCAATGAGGTCACATAACCATGTTTCCCTTTTAGACAAGTAGACACTCAGAAATAAATATACAGATATTTCCAAGATCATTTGATGGATAGTTATTTCAACAACATGTAGTAAATGATACTGATAATGCTGAATTACAGCCTAAGGCACCGCCACTTCATATTTATTTTTCAATTAAAAATGACATTCAGAATAACATGCCCTCTTGCGCTTTGATGTACTGTGGCTTTACGACGTGTCTGACAAGATATCGTACCCCTGACAATAACGAAAACTTTACCCTTGTGTCTCCTCAATTCCAGATTTGGGAATTCTGCCAAAGCCACAAACCTGACACATCAGATTAATTCAGGACTCGCTTAACTCTCGCCATCAAAAATGGCTCTCTATCACCTTTACCCATCAACTCGTGTTACATTGCAGCACACCATCTCATATCTAGTTAAGTCATGAAGGATGCATATCAACTCAATTTGGTATCGACTGCTCTGGTAATTAGGCATAATTTAATTTTGCCCACAGCCCCCCCGCCATCTTTGCTTCCTTCTTGCTCTCATTGCTAAAAGACTCAGAGGAAATCAAGTGGGCGTCTCCTGCGGAATGTGTAATTTCTTTGAATATTTATTCCCCAGATCAGCTCAGCCTTGAGAGAATAAAGCTTTATTTTAGGGGAGAATTGCTGAGAAAGCATTTGACTTTGGAAGTAAGAAGCAGGGACGAGCACATGCTGTGAACGAAAGTCGGCTGTAAGTTTGTTGAGAAGACGCAGGTGTTTGGCCCAGAAATGAACTTTTAGTACAGACAGACAATTTAATTTAGTTGATAAATGCATGGACAGCAAGAAAAGTTCACTTTTTTTTTTTCCTAAGATAACTTGTCGTTTACCCTTTGATGATGCAGAGAAAAATGCTTTGCAATAAAATATTAAATATATACTAGAAAGATGCAATATCTAGATTTTATAGTTTCCTGGAACAAACATTCCAAAGAACTTTATAAACAAAAATTGCATGCAATGACTCATTTAATGCCGTGTTTGTCGCTTTAAATTTATCATAGTAAATAGTTTATTTTTGCAATGTTTTCACCTGTTTTCAGATTATTCCAATTGTGACATCATCAAATGAGCCAGTTAAAAAATTGTTAAGGTTGGTATTTTGACACTGCATGTACTTTTCAAATACAACTTTAATGTTTTGCAAATGCTTACATTTCTTTGTGATTCTGAATCTTCTTTTAAAATTGTTGTTCTATTTCTCGGATATCTCATGGAATTTAAATTATTTTTTCTTTGTAGAAAGAACCCAAAAAGGTTTAGGAATTTGACTTAGGGAAACATATACAAACCCCAAAACACAACCATATTGTGTCTTTCTAAAAGTCGTGATGATTGAAAGCATTTAAAAGTAGGAATAAATACTTAAAATTTCTGAAGACATTGATTAAATGAGAAAAAAAATCTAGAAAAAGATCCATTCTTCTATGCAGTAATTTAAATGTGCACTCAATTGTCAAGACAGTGTAAAAAAAAAGTTTTCAGACGTAACAAATGCTCTATTCCAAGTAAGCCCAGCCTGAAGCCAATTTCCATCATTACTTCCGTGTTCTGGCAGCCATTATGTTCTCCTCTGTTCTTTTCACATTGCTGACATTTTTGAATATGAGAGTTCAAAAGGCCTGTAGTCAACTCTCACAGCAAGAAGCCATGGTAGTTGTGTCAGCGTCTGAATGAGATGGACTGTATGAGACTCAGCTGGTGAGGATGAAGTGGTAGACCTGGAGAACCTTTGAGATGAAAGGAAAACGTCAAAAAATTGCAGCGCTAAATCTTTCAGAATCAGAATGAATCTGGAAATCCGGAACCATTTATCTGCCTTTAGCTCACCCTGATTAGAATTGCTTGACAAGTTTAGAGAGAAATGCATGATCATCACACTCAATTTGTTGAGTATCTTTAATGGTAGATATGCGTTATGAATGACTTTTAGCTGTACTGATTTATTTTTTACTTTTTGATAAACTCAGAAAAATATGACTCGCTAAAAGAATCTAATATTAGTTGTCTGTAGAGAAAACCAGAGAAAATCCACTCAAGCACAAGAACATACAAACACCATGCAGAAAGGTCCCAGCTGAGTTGCTGCAAGGCAATGCTGCTATCACCTGTGCAACCACAGTTACGATTATGCTCCCATTTCATATTGAAAATCTGTGCCTTAAACCAAAACAACAGCACATCTGTAAGTCCTTCAATTTACACTACTGGCTGCCCTCTTTTTCAACGACCCCCATTATTTTCAGCCCTTCATCATCAAGCCCCCTCCAAAATAATCCTAAAAAAAGGGAATGAAACGTGGACTATGACAAAATAGCATGGGTTGCAGAATCACATGCCATCACATGTATTAAATAACATTACTTTAAGATTGTGGCTTCACAGGAAAGAAAACAAGAGCCCTAAATTGAATTAAACCTACAAAAGACAAAAGATAGGTCAGTGGATGCCATATATTTCATTCAAGTTGTTAAAGTGTCAAAGCAAACATTTTAAAAATCATAGTTTAGACACACACACACAATAGAGAGAGAGAGAGAGTTAAATCCCCCTTTAAAAGCAATAGAAATATTAAAGTTCACATCCATAATTTAAATTTGATATGCTGTAAGAGGGAAAAAAATTAAGGCATTCTTAAACACAAAATCTAAGTTTGATCATCACACAAGTACAACCAGATTGAATAATTTCAGTTCAAACTCGGTTTATTTCCTAAGAGCCAGAATTAGCTGTGCAAAAATCTCCTCAGAACCAAAGTAATTGTTTTATCATTCCATGCCATTTCAAAGAAACACAATTTAAAAGACACAGTGGAAACAAGAGTGCATCTCCACATGAACACAAATCCTTCCATTATTTCACCTTTCAGCACCTCCTGAGAAATGTTTGTGTCTCGCTCACGTTATATTCAGCAGCCAGTGCATGGGTGTTGTGAAGCTGTGTGACAGTCAGTGACCTCCTGTCGTTCATTCCCTCCCACCAATGCTTGATAGCAGCCACATTCCCAGCAGGAGAACAGCTCGGAAGTAAGATTGCCCTGGCATCACCAGACTCTTACTGCCACTTTAGCCCATGAGGCTTCAAAGAGCAGCAAGCCATGGAGAAGCCTTATAAGTGTACAAAGCACTTTAAGACCAATTTCTCTGTAGCACTTAAACATATTGCCATTAGCATGGTTCTATCATTTGGACAGGTGATGACACTGCGATTACGTGCCGTGAAACCTCCGTACAGAAGAGATGCATGTGTAGTTTCGTTTTTTGTTTTCCAATTTCCATCTGACAGCAGTTTAGGTAAAATCAGTGAAAAAGTCATTTTCCATTTTTTGTTTTTCTTATTTAGAGATGAAAAACAGAATACGGGGTATTTTCCATGTCTTTTTGAACCAATTTGTAACAGATAACAAAATATAAGTTTTCCGTTTTTCTGCAATTTAATTTTCAAACAAAAATGCAATGGCCCCGACGTACACGGACCGGACAGACTCTTGTCATTTTAGACATTTTTGACTAGAACAACGAGGGACCCTAGTGTGTAGTTGACCTTGAGGAGACTCTCTGGAGTACTGAACGCGTATCAAGCAAAAAAGTAAAACTTTACATTTAACAGTGTCGGTTGCTGAAGGCAGGCTACACAACCCAACTATAACTAAAGTAAAATCTGTTTGCATCCTCAGCATGAAGTTGGATTTGTTTCTTGCGAGGGTTGGACTTTATCATTGAATGTATTTTCATGGACATGGTCTTAAAGGCTGGTCATAGGAAGTCAAGGTTCTGGTTTGGACAGGATGAGAGTCAACTTTCAAGAACTTCATCTATAAAAGGTGGAGGCGCTTTTGGGACTCAGGGTGAGTCCCTGCATCTTTGAGGGAGTATTTCTTTTACATTAGTGAGGGTGGGTGTCATGTTTTTGTACACAGAGAACAGGACTCTGAATCAAGCGGCAGACTCCAGACCAAGGGACAACAGGTGGTGATTTACAAACGGGAGTTTAATAATAGTCAGTTTGACAGTCACAGGTAAAAGACGGATAAAACAAGTCTGCTTCAGCAGGTTCAGCGGGAGCGGGCACAGCTGTGCGGGCAGCGATGGTGGATACTGAGCAGATGGAGGAGAGGAGAGGTTAGTAACGTCACTGTTCCTGGATGAATGATGTAGAAAAGGTGTGAGGCTTACTGTTTGCTGGGTTGCAGGAGTTCCGGGGAGCAAGCAGGTGCCAGTCGGCTGAGGCTTGCGTGTGAGTGCTGGTAGAGGGCGGACAGACTGACTTGGTGGTGAACAGGTGGATCCTGGGAGCTGGAGGAATGGTGCGGAGGCAGGCCAGGAGAGGAGGAGAGCGAGGCAGGGTGGAGACCGGTGTGGAAACTGTCTCTGAGAGATCCTGGACGGAGGCGGTGTGGGAACCGCCAAGGAGGTCCGGGATGGGAACAAAAGCAGCCTGGAAGCTGCCAGAAACGAGAGCTGGATCCGGGAAGGACCGCGGTGTGGAAACCGGGGTACTAGGAAGGTCCAGCTGAGGAAGTCCTGGGAAGGTGAGGTTTACACAGAAACGTAAGGTAAAGCATGCAGTTAATGTATCTCTCTAAATGGGGTCTTGATTATCTACCACGAACAGAGTGGATCAATCTGACGCCTGCTCTCTGCCACCACTCCTCTCTTAAGCTCAGTGGCTGATGATGGAACTGTATCCACCTGTTGATGACAGCTGCCACGCCCCTGAAAACACAGGTGAAATCACTCACAGGCACTCAGCAGAAATGACACCTGACAGTGGGATGGAGCGAAAGATGTATAGATATTCCAGGGCTTGATTTGTCACAGTGTTAATTTTGTTGACTAAAATATTTCGTCATAATTTTAGTCACGAATATATTTTTGCGAACGAAAGCGAAACGAAAACTAAAATAGACGGCCCTATTTGAGACAATTATTATGACTAAAATTATGTTGATTTTTGTTGACAAATAAAAGACGACACGAAAATAGACAGCAACGAAATCCAATAAGAGGAAAAGAAAAATGCAGAAAGGAATCAGTCAAAAAGTCAACAGCTGGGGCTACTGTGAAAAGAACCAAGCAGAGCTCGGCTTATTGAGCGGTGAGCAGAGGCTTCCGTAGTTGTTTGAGATGCTCCCGGGAAGACGCCAGATGAAGTGTGGAATGGTAAGAAAATGTCCATACTATATTGCAGTTGTTAAATAATACTTCAGAAAATATACTTATTTTAGTCGACTAAATCTACAATTGATTTTAGTCGACTAAAACTGCCACATATTTTTGTCAACTAAAATTATATTACAATTAAAACTAGTTTAGTGACTAAAATTGTGACTAAAATGGAAAAGAATTTTAGTCAAAAGACTATGACTAAAACTAAATAAAAATTTCTTGCCAAAATTAACAGATTTGTCAGATTGAAGGTGGTCTTGTCTATCGTGGTAAAGAAGCAGAGCTATTTGCATTCACCTTGCGTCAATGGATTTTAATTTGGAACAGTAAAATCAGATTTCTTGTAAAAGCAGCTGAAACTAGAAAAGCACTCAGAGAGCGTAGACCTCCGCCAAGCAGCACTTGGACATTGTTCAAAGTACTATGTCCGTATCCTTAAAAAAAATCCTGGATCCAGACGGCAATCCGGATCACCCCCAAAATCTAATCAATTGTTTCTTGGGTCATTTCTGACCTTTCCTAAAAATTTCTTAAAAATCGATCCATAAGTTTTTGAGTTATCCTGCTAACAGACAGACAGACAAAAAAACTCTCTACATTTGGTGGCTGGACTTGGCCTTGGAAGGTGAGAGGTTGGATCCGTAGAACTGGGTGGTTCATGGTATCTGATCTGAGGATTTTTCCTACTGTCTTTCCTTGTAGGTTTTTCCAGACACAACCAACTGGAAGAAAAGCCTGGGGCAGACAGAAAACAAGTTGTAGGGATTACATATCCCCTCTGGCATGGGAAAACCTCAGAATCCCCTCGAGGAACTAGAGAGAGTCAACTGGGACAGGCCTGTCTGGTTCTGTCTCCTGCACACATTATATCAGAGATCTGATCTTAGATTGGTGGATGAAAATAGAGAGCTGGATGGCTTAAACTTTATTTGTTGAGTCCTTCTTTACACCTAACTTTCAACTGTAGTTCCACCAAACTTTGCAAATAAATTGTTTTTTCATTCTGTGTGTGCAAACACAAAGTCTCTCCTTACCCAATCAAAGTGGATCAAAGCTCTCATGTAATGCAAGTAAACAACTTTTTAAAATAAAGTGTCAAAAGAAAATGGCTTGTCTTCTTAATAAAAGGGGCCGGTGTAGAAAAACTATTTTCTCTGATACCGTGAAAAAAAGTATGTTGTTAGTGATTAGGATCTACTGATAGGTTCAAAGATTTTCATCTCTCTGAACTCCTCAGCAGTGTTGTGGCAAAATTATACAGCCAGTCTGACGTGACAGACTTTTTTCCCTCTCCCCTCAGCTTTGATGTTGATGGCAGTTAATTAGTGTGACACATTGGGAAAAGAAACGTTGTTAAATGAGAATCTGCTGAATGTCTTTTTTCCCCCTTTCACTCACTTTTTTGTATCTTCTGGCTGTCTTTAAACTGGCCGTATTATTTTATGACCAGAATATGAGATGTATTTTCTGCCTTGCAGCATTTTTTTAGATGCACAGCCATTAGATGTGCAGTTTTGTAGGCCATTTTTCATTTACAAGACAGCAATTATTTCAACAAGGAAAACAAGGAAGAGTGAAAAAATGTGCCATTTCAGATTTTAGGAGGAGTTCAGAAAACAAAACCAGAAATATTAGTTAATAAATTATAAGTACAATTATGATTCCCAGGAAATAAAGGTAATAGATTATCATGTTTGGGATTTGTTTTTTCTTTTCTGTTTTTTCTTTTTTTTTTGGGGGGGGGGGGTAGTTTTTTAGACCAGTAACGTTTAGTTAACTTCATGAAAAACAAGAATAAATTAAAGAGGTTGGAACATGTCAGTGTGCAAAGAAACAGTGGCTTTTGCTTTGGAATGAGTTCAAGTTTTCTTGTGATTGTCTCCATGGGCTTTGACACAGCCTGGAGCTGTTGTTGGAGATCAGGAAACAAAAACTTGAAAAAAAAGAAAGCCACGGGGTAGCCATCCAACACAAGAACAAAAGCAACTGACTAAATCACTAAAAGATCCCAAACAGATAGATGATTATCAACAAAATCAAAGTCATATGTGAGCTATTGTAGAAATGAAAAGCCAGAAAGTTAATTTAAATAGAACAACATAAAGGAAAAGCCATCCATTTTATGCACATGCTTTTTTTTCTTCAGGGTCACGAAGAGCTGGTGCCCATCTCCAGTGATCACTGAGCAAGAAGCGGGGTTACATCCTGGATTGGTGGGAAGTTCATCACAGGGCAATTTAGAAACATTAACAGACAAAGTCACCTCAGACTGAGAGTTGACAGTTAACCCAACAGGCATATATTCTTGATCTGTGCCAAGAAACCATGTTTCATAAGAAAACCCACTCATGCATGAGATGAACATGCAAACCCTATTCAGTAAGGTCCCAACCATGTTTCAAACCCACAAAGTAGATAAAAAAGGAAGTCATGGTAATATGAAAACTAAATTTGGGAGCTAGAAAAAAAAACTTAAAGAGTAACAACATCCTATAAAAAACAAAATCTAAAGATGTTCTCTTTTTTTGTGTAGACTTTTCAGAATTTTGTTTGTTGCTGTAAAACTTGCAAAATCTATTTTCTTCCAAAAATTTCAACCAGAAAAGTCTACTTGCTTTCTTTGCCTTTTTCTAGCTTTGGCAGGAGAAATCTGAGTTGATATGGTTTGCTTGATCTACAGTATATTCAAACACGGTGCCATCCAGTATTTTGCCTGAGTGTGTGATACAAATAATTACAAGACATTGTTTGTTTTGTGTTGCTGTTTGCCCAAGGTTGTATTTACCAATGTCTCTTGATATATAAAATCTCAGAACCACAAGTAGATGAACTAACATTTGACCATGTCTGTATTAAAGAGAGTTGCACTCTGCAATCTCAAAGTATATTTTAAAAACATTATGATTACAGAGAAAAATATGGACACTAATCAGAAATTTAGTAACAAAAACATATTTGAGCAGTAATGGAAGGATAAAGAGCAAAGCCATTATGTGTAACAGCTGCCTGGCTGAACTCATCAGTAACAGCATTTATAGTCAAATCTCTTACCTGTATACTTCTTAAGCCAATTCAAAGGAGACTGGAGAACCTGCTTATTTTAAAGTAAATACATCTCTGCTCTAAAACAAATTTACATTAAACTGCTTTACTTTCTTTTTATAAACAGTAATGATGGATTCAACAACCGTTCACACATCTAACCTCTCACATCAGTATATCAACACTAATCCAGTTACCAGTACTCATTATCCTTTGTCTGCTGATGTATGTTGATTGAAATATGATAGTCATCTGAGATTGAATAAGCATCAAGGTCTCACTGGTCACCTTCCAACACATTAGTACAGGACAGCTTTAAATTTCACATGCAAATATTTTTTTAAAAGACCTGTTGTGTAAAAGCTTTTGTTGCTTGGAAATGAACAATGCATGAAGACTTGTGCATTTGTTTCCAGCATTAAATATTGATCTGGAGATGATCCAGACATAACGATGTGTTTCTAAGTAATTGCTAATGAATCCTACGTGTGTAATGAGTGTTGTGTGTCCTTGTTTGTCACTTGTGCGCAAATCCATTGTTCCACTATTCAGCCCGCGTTCTTTTATCCAATTAAAATATGGCAGTGTATGTCCTTGCAGAATGTACTGACAGCGTGTCTCTATAGCTATAAACATGCTTCATGAAGGTATGCAAACCACAGTATGGAAATAAAAAGATGAATATAACCTCTGTCATGTGGTTCATGGAATATCAATTTAAAGCTTAGAGTTTGTCCTTTTTGCTGTTATGAGATGAAAATTGACTGATAAAACTGGAAACAGTACCAACAAAGGTTCCGCTGAGTAGCTTTCAATCACAAGACAATGCTGCCATCATTAATGTTCTGCTTTGTCATCAAATTTGGTCTTGATGAGATGTTATTTACAAGATGATTAAATTATAATAAATATTTATGTAAAACTAAACATAAAGAAAAAAGCATGAAATTGTATATTAGCCACCTAGTGGCCACTTGATAGAATGCATTTTAAGGCACTTTGACTTTGGCTTTACCTTGCAGAAATGAAGTTGCATTCTATTTTAATAGAGACTATGACTAATTAAAATTGCCAAGCTGTTTGTGTTTGTGGTTTAGATGGGGCAATGCAAAAGAGTTTGGGCATTTTCCTGAAGCTTATCTGTCATGGTTGTGAATTTAAATCAAAACTATTTTGTTAGGTTTAAAGAAAACACCAAGGCCAAGACACATATTTTCCCAAAAATAATAGTCTTTACCTTAAGTGGTACAAAGGTTCTGGCACTTCAAGGTCATCAAGGTAAATCTAAGATGTATTTATTGCTGGGGTCAACAGTGGCAGCAATATATGCAAGTATAAAGAAAACCATATTGATCCCACTTTGGATTATTCTTAAAAAAAAGCCCAAAAAGAAGTCATGGAAGCTGTTCATCAAAAAGTGACACTGCTGGTAATAGTGACTTGTGTACAGCAAAACATAAGCTAATATAGAGTATTCACTCAGTTTGTCCTTTTTCTTTTTTATTTGTTCATGCCACAGTGCCACATAACACCAAGTGTAGTAAAAGAGAAGTGTGTAGTGATGCCTTGGCAGCAGAACAACAAAAGGCAAATTAGAGCTAATTAACATCTGTTTCTAGCTCTTCAGTGTGATTTAGTAAGTCAGGTTTCCGTCAGATCAACGAGATTTGCTGAGACCCAAAGGAGGCAGGAAGGAAGCTGTCGTAACAGCATCACACACATGCACGCACAAACAAAGCCAAATATGCAATGCGAGCCAAGACACACAAAACAATGTTTTTAGAGAGCAAGTGCACAAACAACAGACACATGCAGGAACCCACAACATGAGCACAAATGTAGATTAACACACATGCTAAAAAAAGGAGGTATTCATTACCCCCCCGTTAGACTGGTGCAGTGTGTTTGTGTGGAAGCAGAAAGGCGACATCTGCTTTCACATGAGTGCATTTTCCCAAAGCTAAAGAAGTAAATCTGACGAACTCAAATTTAAATTCTTCTAAACATACATAGCATAAAGTTAACGCCTGTTGTTTCATTAGCCTTAAGTCATAATGTGGAATTGATTTATGATTTATAATAGCGATTTGGGAGTTTATCTCTACAAAAAAAAAAAAAAAAAAAAAAAA